>CM046450.1:33707881-33737881 GCA_025506515.1 Flaveria trinervia | reverse complement strand
TTGAACAGTCCTTCGTAGCTTCCATTTTAGCTTCGAAGATTCAGCTTGTTCTTCCGAGGCTTTAACTTCAGCTTCGGAAGTTGGAGGAGATGCAAATTCTATCCCAACTGTTTCAGTTGCTGGCCATCAGTCCCCATTTCCCCTTCGAATTGAATCTTGAGTTTCATGTGGACCTTAAGTTGACCAACTTCTTCCACAGTGGTACAAGGTCCAGTCAGCCTCTGAAGCTCTTCAGCTCCAAAGTAGATCATTGTAGCATCATGGCTTGGCTGCTCAAGGGAGGATCTCAATAGAAACTTGGTGAAGAGTCTGTAGAGATCACTGAGCATCCTTGGGTCAATCTGAAGAATGACTTGAGGTGACTCAGTTGCTGAGATGATGGGAGAGGAAGATGTTGAAGTTGAAGGTCGGCTCTGTGGTTCCTCATGTATTTGTCTTTGAACATTCTACCCCTTTTTGGTAGCATCATCTTGAGAGCTAGATGAGCTAGAGGAAGAGGTCAGTGAGACCTGAATAGGTACATGCCTAACAGACCTCTCTGTCTGTTTCTCAGCGAGTTGAGCCTTGATATTGTCAATCTCAAGTTGCTGAGTGGCAGACCTTGCTTCTAAAGTCCTAACCAAGGATTCAAGGTTGAGACTTTAGATAGAAGGTCTTTAACAAGAGTTGCATGCTTCCCTCATCTTCTTTTGAAGAATCACGGGGAGATGAGGTAACATACCTAGTATGTTCAGCCTCACCACCAGATGTGGTTTCTTGGCACCCTGGTTTCCCATGCTCAATGATGTCTCTTTCAAAGTCATCAAAGGGCTCGGTTGCCGTAGATTCAGTCTGAGAGATGTTACCACTGTCCATAAGGTCCATTGAGGCACCTTCTATAGTGGCAGCTGAATCTACATGAGTCCCCTCAACATCAGTGGGACTCACCTCAGTTATTGGTTGCTGATGGGGGCTAGAGATAGGGCTCTGTTGATCTTGAAGTGGGTATTGTAGATCAACTTCATTGCCATGGAGAGATGTTATCTCTTCATCTGTTTTGAATAGAAGGCTAGTGAAAGATAGGGAGGTTAAGCCTACTGACCCGGGACTTTGGTCAATGTCTACAGGCATTGAGCCTCTGGTGGGGTTGTCCCTTGTTGGCAACTCAGAAGACTGTATATACTCATTCTGAGGGCTGTTGGTTTGGGTATCGGGCTCCTGGGTTTGAGACTGAGGAGACTCAAAACCAAAACTAAGGTCGAAAGAGAAGGATGGAGAGACCTCTGATTGAGTGGGAGCCCATGTTTCCACTCTAGTCTTTTTGGATTGAATAGGAGGAGCTTGTTCAATCAGAGTAGATTGAACAAGGGTTCATTTGGGGCGTCTTTGATAAGTGATGGTTATGGGTGGAGAAGGTAGTGTTGGCATTGTGGTGGAGGTTACTAGTGTGGGTTCATCACTTGTGGGTTGAACAAGGATGTCACTAGGAGCTATGCGCTCAATCATACCTGGAAGCAGAATGGTGTACCTTCCAGTGAAGTTGGTGGATACCTTCTTCAATGTTTTGAAGATGTAGGCCGCATGTGGGGAACAGTCAGAGCAACTGCACAGACAAGCATGCTCTGGTCCAACTCATAGTTGATTATGTGTTGAAGGAATCTAGGATACATGAAGATGTCTCCCTTTGCAGATTCCCTATCAGATTTGAGAACACAAATCGTGAGTAATTGAGCGTATGCCTCTCACCAATCCATGAACTAAGCATTCTAGTTCATAAGGGATTTGATCCCATCCTTCGAATTTCTTGGACTAGTAATGAAGAACAACATGTAGGAGGAACTTCTAATTGTAGGAGAAGTTGAACTTGTAAACAGTCGACCTGCTAATGTCTCCACCATATCCCATTAGGATATAAGTGCTATCCAAATCTTCCTTTAGGAATTCAGTAGGAGCTCCTTCATCATGAAGGTCAAAGTGCTCCCTGATGAGTTGTTCAGTGACGATCAACTCCTGTCCACAGATGCTGGAGCGCAGTACACGAATCCCATTTAGGTTTTCGACCTGACCATTTCCCCAAAATTCTGCCATTTGGTTAGAGTAAACAGTGGGGTAACAGTAAGGGCAGTGTAGTAGGTTGATGGGTGAGAAAGGAGATAATTTCCGAGAAGTCCGCATCTCTTGAAGAATCAAGAAGTGCGACTTGGTTGTGCTGAGGGTTGAGTGCCATTTGGGAAAGGTGAGTGTAGATGATTTGAGCTTAGGTAAATTTGGAGAGGAGAAATTTCTAGGGCATTAAAAATTGCAAGTAAGAAGATGAAATTGAACGGTCGAGATTATTTAAAAGAGGGTGGTAAGGCGGTAATGGAGGATAGGATAAGGTGATGTGATGGTTTAGTGGATAAATTAACAGTGGTGGTAAGGTTAAAATCAATTAAATAATCCGACCTCACTAACAAAATCTTTGCTTTTTATAGTGTGGGGCCCAAGAGATTTCCGTTACACAGTAGAATTTCTCTTCCGAGTGGAAAACATTTCCGAAGTTAACTTGTATTCCGAAGGCAATTCCTACTTCCGAAGCCAAAACTTTGCTTCCGAAGGTTAGAGTTGCTTCCAATTGGAGAATCTGTAAGTCTCGGAAGTAGATCTGATATGCAATCAATCGCTTCTTCCGAGGCCAAAAATTCTTCCGAGAAGAAAGTTATCATTTGAGAAATCTTGCTTCGGAAGATATGAGAATGTCTTCCGAGGGTTAATTTCTCTTCGGAAGGCATTTACACTTAGAAAATTTTAGAGAGAACTTCTTGTAACTGTGCTAAATTTGTATTGACACAAGACTTACATATTAAAAAGTGTTCAAAAAGATTAAATTAATCAATGTTTATCAATATAGTTGTTATGAGATATTAAATCTTTGTTCATTATGCTTTGGTGAACAGATCAGCATATTGTTCATTTAAATCAACTTTGATTAACTTAATTAGATTTTTCTCATGAATATCTCTAATGAAATGATACCTGGTGTCAATGCTTTGTCTTGGAGTGCTTCACCAGATTTTCAGTAATTGAGATAGCACTGTTGTTGTCAATATGGATAGGAGTACTCATAAATTTGAATCCATAGTCTAACATCTGATTTTGAATCCATAACAGTTGAGCACAACAGCTAACAGTAGCAATGTATTCAGCTTCAGCAGTTGATGTAGAGACACAGGATTGTTTCTTGCATTGCCATGAGATGATCCTTCCACCAAGAAATTGACATTCTCCTGATGTTGATTTCTTGTCAACATTGCAGCCTCCATAGTCACTATCAGAGTATCCATAGAGATTGAAATATTTGTTTCTGGGATACCAGAGACCTAGTTTAGGTGCTCCTTTGAGGTATCTGAGGATTCTCTTAATAGCAGCTAGGTGAGACACCTTTGGAGCAGCCTGATATCTTGCACAGATACAAGTAGCAAACATGATATTAGGTCTACTAGCTGTGAGATACATCAGAGAACCAATAATGCCCTATACTGATGTTGATCAGTATCCTCCCCCTCAAGGTCAGGACAAAGATTATGGTTTCTAGGTATGGATGTCTTGGCAGGCTTGCAATCCTTCATTTCAAATCTTTCTAAGATGTTAGAGACATACTTAGATTGATTAATAAAAAACCCTTCCTTCATTTGCTTTACCTGAATTCTAAGGAAAAAGTCCATTTTTCCCATGGAACTCATCTCAAACTTTTTCTTCATAATATGATATCATCAACATATACTTGAACGAGCAGAATGTCCTTTCCAGACTTTCTGATGAAAAGAGT
Source organism: Flaveria trinervia (assembly GCA_025506515.1). Classification (NCBI taxonomy): domain Eukaryota; kingdom Viridiplantae; phylum Streptophyta; class Magnoliopsida; order Asterales; family Asteraceae; genus Flaveria; species Flaveria trinervia. The sequence continues at coordinate 33,734,094 of CM046450.1, read as the reverse complement.
CTTATCAATGGTACCTCTAGCATAGCCATTCTTCAGGAAAACTGAGACAAAGTCTCATACCACAGCCTAGGTTCTTGGTGCAACCCATATAGAGCTTTATCCAACTTGCACACATAGTTGGGGTGCTATGGGTCTTCAAATCCTGGAGGTTGGCATACATAGACTTCCCTATCTATATCCCCATATAGAAATGCACACTTGACATCAAGTTGATAGACAGTGAAGTCCTTGGATGCAGCATAAGCAAGGAAGATCCTAACTGCCTCAAGTCTTGCAATTGGTGCAAAGACATCAGTATAATAGATTCCTTCCTCTTGAGTGTATCCTTGAACTACAAGTCGTGCTTTATTCTTGATGATCAAGCCTCTATCATCTCTCTTGTTTCTGAAAACCCATTTGGTGCCTATAGGTACTTGGCTAGATGGTAGCGGACATAGGTTCCATACCTTCTGTCTCTTGAATTGAAGCAGCTCCTCTTGCATTGATTTAATCCAGCTACTATCTTTCAAGGAATCTTCTACCTTCTTAGGTTCCATCTGAGATAGAAAGCATGAGTACAAAGAGACATTTCCTTGATGAGTCTGTCCTTTTGTCCTCACACCTTTAGTGACATCCCCTATGATGTTCTCAGTTGGATGAGTGTTGTGAATCCTAAGACGAGGAATCACTTCCAGTTGCAGAGATGAGTCTAGGTTGGATATATTCTACTCAGGAACTGGAACACTCTGTCCAGCTGCTATTTGAAAGTCATTCAATGAGGACTGTTTGAATGAATGAGAAACATCATCAATGGTTGGCTGTGAAGTAGTATTAACAGTTGCCTGTTCCTTCAAAATACTACTTCCTTCTGCCTGGTGCTGTGGTGGATCACCTAATGAGTTTTGAGGCTCAGTAAGTGATTCACTTGTTGAAGCTTCACTGTTCCTTGATATAGTTAAACTATCAGATCTATGAATAGTGGAAGCTTGGTGTATTGCAGCACTTGGAGAACTTGAACTAGGCCTAGGAAGCTCAAACAGTTGATTATTAGCAGTAGCATCAACATCATTTTGAGCACCTGTTCCAACTGAAACATTCTCACAAGATGGTTTAGAATAGTTTGGAAACAATTCTAAATCAAAAATATGATCAGGGCCATTCCCCCTAACACGAGGAGTGTGCTCATTAACAACTATATTGGATGACTCCTCAAATTTTTGATTCTTAATGTTGTATACTCTGTAAGCTTTGGAGCTAGAAGAGTATCCAACAAAGATAGCATCATCTGACTTTTCAACAAATTTTGCTAAATTGTCCTTTGTGTTAAGTATGGTACAGCTGCTGCCAAAGGACCTTAGAAAGCCAATGAACGATGGCCTCTTGTTCCATAGCTTATAAGGGGTCTTTCCATGTGGCTTAACTACAAGAACTCTGTTTTGCACATAGCATGCAGTGCTGACTGCCTCTACCCAGAATGTTAGAGGTAGCTTTGAATCAACTAACATAGTTCGAGCAGCCTCAATAAGTGTCCTATTCCTCCTCTCAGCAACACCGTTTTGTTGAGGAGTTCTGGAACCACTATATTGTCTGGCAATCCCTTTTGAGTTACAAAATGAGTCAAGAACGAAGTTCTTAAACTCAGTCCCTTGATCACTTCTAATTATTTTAACCTTGTGATCAATTTGATTTTCTATTTTAAGAATAAAAGATTTTAATGTTTTAGCAGTTTCATCTTTAGTTCTTAAAAAGAATACCCATGTGAATCTTGTAAAATCATCAACTATCACAAGGCAGTATGATTTCCTTCCAATGCTCATTATACTTGTGGGACCAAAAAGATCCATGTGCAATAAGTGTAATGGAGTAGTGATAGAGTTAACATATTTGGATTTATGAGATGTCCTATGTTGCTTCCCTTTTAGGCATGCAACACAGTTATCTTTGCAGAAAAACTCCTTTTTAGGCAAACCATGTACCAAGTTATTTTTAGCCAATTTATTCATTGTCTTAAAATTTACATGACACATACGTTTATGCCACAGTGTTGACTCATCACTATCAGCTTTGGAAAGAAAGCATGATACTTCACCCATTGGGGAAGCATGTTTAAATCCAGCTTATACATATCCCCTTTCCTGGGAGATCTAAGAAGCACCAATTCCGGAGGAATTGTCATCCCTGGTTTGAGGATAATGCACTCATGTTCTGTGAAAAGCATCTGGTGCTTTTGATCACAGAATTGAGAAACACTTAACAGATTGTGTTCAAGCTGCTTGACAAAGTGGACTTTGTCAACTTTTAATTTACCGTTGGATATACTCCCTCTGCCAGAATATATCCTCCGGCGTCACCTCCAAATTGGAAAGGACTTCCATCATAGTTCTAAAACTGTTGAAGTAGAGATCTGTTCCCTGTCATGTGCTTGGAGCATCCACTATCTACAATCCATACATTGTTGTTCTTGTCAAATGGATGTCCCTACACATAAGATGAGATTGTTAGTTTTGTTTGGAAGCCCAAGCCTTGCTGGTCTTGGTTCTTCTAAGGATAATGACATAATTGAACCAATGTTATGCATGGGGATTCAATAGAGGTCTTTGAAGAAGAGGTTTGGGCTACAACATCTTCCTTGATCTTCTAGTCCACCCTTTGGCTGACCTTGGAGGATGAGCTTATTGAAGCTTTTGCAGTATGGACTTCTTCCGAAGCTTCTTTCTTTTCGGAAGAAGCCTTCACCACCTTTTCTTCGAAGCAGTCTTCTTCTCGGATGGTTTCAAGGGAGCTTTCTTGTTCTTCTGAACCTTAATGGCTATTGCTTCCGAGGCCATTTTCCCTTCGAAGGAAGGAGTTTCTTCCGAAAGCAACCTGGCTTCCGAGACTAGCCTTCCCTTTTTCATTACTTGAACCGTTTGAAAAGGTCCAAATGTGAAACCTTCCTTGACTCCTTCTTTCCTAACATTATTTGCATAATGTGTGCTTGCAGGATTGTAGTAACAATCTTTTGCCATGTGATTTTGCAGGCCACAGATGATACATGCAATGTTAGTCTTTTGGGAAAGAGAGGGTTGCTGTTTCTTGGGCTTCTTTTCTTCATCAACAACTTTTCCCTTTACCTTCTGATCCTTTGGTAGGACAGGAATGTTGGTATTACATTCCTTTCCTGAATCAGGAGTACCCACCACTTGGAATCCAGCTGAGATAAAGACACCCTTCTACTTGGGGTCAATCTTCAGTTTGGACTCAGCCACCTTCTTGGCAGTTCTTCTAGCAGTGTTAGCTCTGCTTCTTCTGGCTTTAGTGGTTAGGATTTGATCTTCACAGGAGGAGATGGGTACATCTACCTGTTCCTTCCCTGTGGTGGCCACTATTGATGCCTCATCCTTTAACTCTTGAAAGGAAGGGTCAGTAGTTGGAACCTCTTGCTCTTTAGTACCATATCTAGGCTGTCTAATAGACTCATAGGAGTGTGGTGGAGCAATTTCATTAGTTCCCAACCCTCCTTTGTTTTGATAACAGAGTTTGGAATGGGAGGATGATGCAAGAATAGCTTGGAAGTTCTGCTCAGAAATAGCATGCTCCCTGGTCTGAGCCTTAGCAGTGACAAGCTGGGCTTGAGCCTTAGACAATTTGTATATCAGATCCTTAATTTGAGTCTTATAGTTGGTGTGTTCATGTTTTAAAAGAGATACAGTTTTCTCTAACTCATCAATTTTCTTTTGATAGTCAGATTTGACTCTTTTAAAATCAGATTTTAGAATATTTAAAGACTTAATGTCAGATCTGATTTCCATATTATAATCCTGATAGAGTTTAACTTTAGCTATACAGGCTGGAGTGTAGAGATGTTCATATACCTGGGCATCATGTGTTCCGGCCATGAGAGCTTGAGCAGGAGTCACATCCTGTACCATAAAGCTCCAATCAACTTCTTGATCCATAGCTACTATTTCAGTTGGCCTCTCAGTGGGCTTTGAGGTTGAGGGATGTGTGGAGGCCTGTGAGGTTCCCGGATTGGTCTTGGGAGCCTTGCATTCCCTTGCAAAATGACCCAGTTGGTTACAGTTGTAACATTTTGCCTTGGTCTTGTCAAACCCGAACTTGCTGGTAGTTGGGTTTTGAGGGAAATGCCTTCCAGTTCTCTTAAAGAACTTCTTCGCTCTGTAAGTTAAGAGAGCCATATGCTGGACAATGTCCACGTACTCTACATCATCTGGACTAAAACACTCAAGATCAAAAAAATATTATTGAAAATCTCCTGAGTGTCCACTTCCTGAGACAAAGGCACAACTTTCCTGGAAGGAGTTGTTTTGAGCCTGTTGAGACCTTGGATTCTCAGGAAGAGTGATGTAAGGTCCAGAAGAGCAGGATGGCTGCTGATAAGTCAGGAAATGCTGAGGTTGAGGGGTTAATGAGCCTTTAGAAACCATTAAAGCGTTGCTAGCAGGAAGACTCATGGGTCTGCTTGTTTGGTGGCCCTTCTTACTCTCCATCTCTAGGCGATATCCATCAGGATGCTGTAGAGTTCAGTCATGGAAAGAGTGTTCAAGTTTTCTGTTCTCTTGATAAAGACACAGTAGAATGTCCACTTGTTGGGAAGAGCACTCATGAACTTCCTGGTGAGATCTCTGAGTTCAGGAGTGATCTTCACAGACTGAAGAGAAGAGATAAGATCCATGTACCTGAAGTACTGCTGGCTGAGGGTCTCTCCAGCAATATGAGTGAAGTTCTCGAACTGCTGCTTCAGTGAGTCCTTCTTTGAGTCGTTGGAGCTTGAGTACATCTAAGCAAGTGCATCAAACAATTCTTTGGCAGTCTTGTAGTGCTCGAACCCCACCATAATAAAGTTCGGTATTGCAGTCATGAGAATAGTCATAGCATTGATATCGATGTCCATCTTCTTCCTGTCTTCATCAGAATAGTCCTCGACAGCCTTCTCTATCATGGCACCGTTTCCGCCAGGTGATGCCACCTTTGGCTTGTACGGTCCATTGACAATGGAGTTCCATAGTTTGTTGTCTTGGTATCAAATGAAGCCTTCTATTCTTCTACTCCAAGACCTGAAGTTTTTAGGGGTAATGATGGGAGCTTTTGTCATTGTTCCCATCTCTACCTCGGATTTGTTAAGGGCCATTGAGTGAGAGAGTGGTAGGGAGGAGTAAAAAATAAGTTGATTTGGATGGTAAGATCACGCAATCAAGAGCCTGAGTGCTCTGATACCAATTGCAGGATTGGTGTTTGTCACATAAACACAATGTTTTTCTCTCGAACTCACCTAGAACACACTTGGATATATGAAGAATCAGTAAAAGTTGATCACAATATAGAAAGTAACTAAGAACACAGAAAGATAATTTTCAAGATACTTTTATATATTGATTCTCAACTCAAAATACAAGACTCTTACAAGAAGATGATATCTGTGTCTACAATGAGTTACAAGGAGAACCTATATATAATACTATCTATAGCCGGATATACTTTAATACCAGCTAGGATCCTATAGCTAAAGTCTATGCTACAAGACTAAAGATTAAGGTATCTCGGATAAAGTCTTATCTGAGATTTGGTAGTCAGGACATGTCCCCGACTTACCTTTTGTCACTAACTAAAGTTGGTAACATGTACTATTGTTGATACATATATGTACCTAGATCCTGATCTGAATGTAATAAGTCTTACACTTATGTAACTATTGGGTACTAAATGAAATACAAAATGTTTGGTTATGTTTATAATGTTTAATATTTCATTAATGAGTTGTTTAATGCATATTGACTTAATTATATAGGTTTGTGATTGTTTGAAGTGTTATGCATAATGTTAGAATATTGAATACACTCAAACTTGGTGAAGTGAAGTTCTCATGCGTCCGACTGGACCATGCGCCCCGACAGTAGTCATGCGTCCAAATGGCCATGCAACTGAGTGTCCATGCGCCTAAATAGTCCATACGCCTGAATAACTTCATGCGTCTGACTCAGTCGCATGAATGAACACTCAGTAGTGCGAATGGATCAACCGCATGGCTCAATCGTATGGATGAACCATGCTAATGGTTCAGTCACCCGAATGAGCAATCCTAACCTATAAATACCACCTAATTTGTGGAAAAATGTAAGCATTGAATCCACTTCGACTCCAGACGTACCCTAGCCGTCCAGAAGCCTCCAAGTTCGTACTCCAAGTTCATAGAACGCTATAGATCGATTCTCAATCGATTCTTGACATTAGATTCAAGTCGTTATTGTGTCTACGTGCGTTCTCACTGATTGGATCGCCAATCAAATAGGATTCCGCACTATTTGGTTTGGTTTAACACGTTAATCAGTTGGTGTTTGGTCAAATACCAGATCCTAACAAGTGGTATCAGAGCCAAGGCTGTTGATTTTGCGTGTGATTTGATCGTTTTGGTGTAAAAATCATGTTTTTTATTCAAAAACACCATCTTTTTTAGTAAAACAGTATTTTCGATGTCTCCAGATCTAAAAGTTCACGTTTTTCGGCTTACGGCAGATTAGGGTTCATAAAAAATCGTATTTTTGTGTCAAAGTACGATTGGCTCAATCGCACGACTGAACTCAATCGCACCTCCCATACGCACAATTGAACTTAGTCATCCATCCATTCGTATGACTAAACACCCCATTCCCATTGTTCAACCGCATCTGCCCAATTGCATGACTGTTCATCCGTATTGGTTCAATCTCACGATGGATTCATCCACATTGGTTCAATCGCACGATTGATTCGTCCGCATTAGTCCATCCGCACGATTGACCCAATCGCATCTCTCTATTTGCACCAGTGAAACAGTTCTATTCTAACTCTCGAAGTTTAAAGAAATGGAAGATCAGTACTCTGCGTTTACTGCAGGTAGGGACCCGCCTATCCAGAACATGTTACTTCTGGAAAATGAGATTGGGAATCATAATAAGCCGCCTAAGCTTATCACGTTAGACAATTACCCACAATGGAAGCAAAGGTTCAAAATTTATCTAAATGGTGTTGATCCCAATATGTGGGAATCAATCGAGACCGGTTATAGTATGTCGGTTGGTGCTGATGGCTTCAAACTTACTCTAGGCGGCATGACTGATAGCCAGAAGGTGAAGTACAATGCTGAGAAAAAGGTGTATGCTCTGTTGACTCAGTCGATACCTAAGGATATATTCCACCAATTTTCTGAGAATAAACATGCAAAGAAATTATGGGAGGCTCTGGAAAAACGATATGACGGGAATGCATCGTTAAAAGCACTAAAGGCAAAGGCTTTGAAGAAGGAGTTCGATAACTTCTCATCGATGGGTAAGGAGAGCTTGGATGATGTCATAGACCGATTCTACCATTTAATGCGTGAGCTGCACACTCATGGGGTTACAACATCAATGGGAGATAATGTATCAAGCTTTGTCGATGGTCTGCCAGAGAAGTGGGACTCGTTTGTGTCTAATTTGAGACTAAACAATTTACTGGTAAAATTAGACATAAATGACTTCATCCTGAAACTGAGGGAGGAGGAAGTGAGGATGAAGTACAGGTCTCAGAAAGGATCTTATGATCAGAACCTGTCTCTGTATAATTCAACTTCCACCTCAAAAGGCTCAGGAGCACCACTGCAAACTGTATTTGTGTCAAGTGCAGCAGCTCCTCCCTAATCCACTACTTTAGGATCTAAAATGTCAGGGTCATCTAGCACCCAATATATAGTACCTGAATCAAACGCTACGAAGTTGAAGACTAAGAATCTCGGGAATATCACTGTGGAGGTTGCAAAGGAGAATATGGACCTTTTAGTTGCGGTTGTTCATTCTTATGATGGTCTAGTTGCAGGAAAGATCGGAAATTGCCATCTGGATGATGAGGATTACGAGCTGGTGGAAGAGAATGAATTGGAAAGAATGGACATTATGTGGGTGTTGGCACGTGCTGTTCGAAGAGCCAAGAAGTCCGTGAAGAAGACTGGACAGAACTTGATTGCCACAAAGGATACAACTTTTGGTTTCGACAAAACCAAAGTTACCTGTTTTAATTGTGGTGAAAAGGGGCACTTCAAACGTGGATGTGTAAAGCCCAAGAAGATAGGTACGGAAATCCTTTCTCATCATTCAACCGTAAAGACAAATCCACAAGTGAAGCTGCTTCATCAAGCAAAGATACAAAAGCTTTAATTGCACAAGACGACGAAGGGCAACATTGGACCTTTCGGTTTGTCTCTCCGGGGGAATCCAACATTGCTTGTGTTGAGGGTTTGGATGACGACTCTGTAAGCAAAGCTGAAATAGCAGTGGAACTAGTGATGTCTAATAATGAAGAAACTGTGAATGTCGTAAATCACTTGAATGAAGAAGTTCTCAGACCAACATGTTCAGAATCACCAGCACCCGAACAGTCGAACTCTTCTATGATGGTTGATTCAACCGGAGCTTCTCAGGTAAGTACCAAAGACCAACTGTTTGATAGTCATGCGTGTAATGAATGTAATAAATTTAGAGATGTAACACCCGGTTATTCTTTAAAAAGAAAAGAAAGATAAGAGTTGAAGAATAAAGAAAGGAAATGTCACTAAAACCCAAGTTGAGGGGTTAAAAGTGTAAATAGAAACAAAAGTACAAAAGTTGGGGTAAAGGTGGGCATGGCCGCCCATCCTCACTTGACATCACTACTTTTCTTCGGTTTAGAGAGAAAGCAGAAACTTCGGGTTTTGAAGAAGAGGAAAAGAAAAAGAATTTGTATACCTACGCACATAATCGTACCCTAGCCGTCCAGAGACTCAAGAAAACCTGTTCGAAGTTCATAGATCGCAGTTGATCGTTCTCTAATCATTCTTAACATTTCATTAATCGTTAGATTGAACTAAACTAAGTTCTCCCTCATTGGATCGCCAATCAAATAGGATTCCGCAAGTTGGTATACACGCAGAATCAGTTAGTACTCCCGTATGTAAACGGTCCTAACATTAGCTAATGCCGCAAAGCTGAAAACCGACAACCTTGGGAATGTAACTGTAGAGGTGGCCAGAGAACATATGGACCTTTTAGCTGTGGTGGTTCACTTCTATGATGGATTAATTGCTGGAAAGATAGGTAACTGCCACCTGGCAGATGAAGATTATAAGCAGGTGGATGAAATTGAGTTGGAACGTATGGACATAATGTGGCTCTAGCAAGTGCTGTCCGACGAGCTAAAAAGTTTTTCAAAAAGACTGGACAGAACCTGGTTGCAACAAAAGACACAACCTTTGGGTTTGATAAGACAAAGGTTACATGCTTCAACTGCGGTGAGAAGGGACACTTCAAGAGGGAGTGTATAAAACCAAAGAAGACAGGAAATGGAAATCCCTTCTCGTCATTTAACAGTCACGACAAGTCCACTGCTAGTAATGCTGACTTATCAAGTAAGGATCCAAAAGCCTTAACTGCTAATGAAGATGAAGGACAGGACTGGAGCTTTTGGTTCGTCTCACCAGGAGAGTCAAATATAGCTAGTGTGGAGGATATTGATGACGATTCTGCAAGTGAAAGAGATATAGCAGTAGAGATCGCAATGTCAAATTCTGAAGATACTGCAAATGTAGTCAACTACCTGGCTGAAGAAGAAAAATCTGCAAATGCATCATCATCTAAATCATCAGAACTAGAGACAACCGAGCCAGTACTCATAGCTGATTCTTCTTCTACATCCCAGGTAAGTACTTCTGACCAACTGTTTAATAATTATGCTTGCTTAGAATGTAATAATTTAAACAAAGTATAGATTCAAAATTTGCTAGGTTATTAGATCATAATGATAGCCTAGTAAAGGACCTAGAACTATGCACAGAAGCTAATAGAGTATTGAAACAAAATGAGCATAGTTACAAGGAAAAGATAGACCTATCAAATAAACAGCTTAGGGAAACTGAGGTAGTTGCCTTTAACCAAGCAAATGACATTAGGTACTATCTGAACTCTCTTGAGGACACTAAGAAGCAAAAAGCAGTTTTAGAAGTAGAAGTCAATTCATTAAAACAAAAACTGCATAGTTGGACAAGCTCATCACACATTGTCCAACACTTAGTAAGAGAGAAATAATAGGGAGGGACTGGGATACAAAGTGGTTCCACCACCACCTGAGACCTTGATGAACACCAAATGTAAACCAATTAACAATAACACCATCAAGGATCACGTGGTGTCCACTCCTCTGGTGAGTGATCCAGATTCATTAAGTAAATCAATTAGATCAGACACTAAACAGAAGGAGGCCACTTCAAAGGAAATAGGAAAAATGCCTTGTGTTAATCTGGAACAAGAATTTGAAAAGATTAGTTTTAAGTCAGGGTCAAACAAAGTCAAGCAAGAACCTAAAAAGACTATAAAACCTAATCAATCACGTGCATCATGTCACAGTCCAAGTAAACAAGAGATCAAAGATGTAAAACCAGGTAAAGCAATTAAGTTTGTAAAACTAGGTAAAGCAATTAAGTTTGTAAAACCAACTCATACATCAAACAAAGAAGTGTCCCAATCAAAACATAATAAGGTCAACTGTGTGACATCTGCATCTCCACCAAAAAATAGAAACCATCAAGTTAAAAGTAGATCCTACTATAATTGTGGAGAGTATGGTCATATAGCATCTCACTGTCTTTATTATCAGACACCGAGGAAGAAAGTTGAACTTTCTACATCTACATCAAGATCTTTTAAGAGGAACTCAGTGGCGCCTTCTAAAAGAGATTGTGAACCCAAAGTTCAATCCATCAGCCAGTCGTCTGTTTATCACAAACAGGCCTTACACAAATTTGGTTTATGGAAAGAAAAACCTCCTCAGTGCCTGAAAATAAGAACACACAGAATTTTGATCAATCCTTAACCTCAAAGGGTCAGTGGGTTGAGTTTGTGATATGTGATGCCTTAGGGAAACCCAAGCCGATTAAGGCTTGGGTTCCTGACATGAACTAATGTTTTCATTAACTGTGCAGGGTGTTCGCTACAGTTCTGAGACTAACACGTGGATAGTTGATAGCGGAGCATCCAGGCACATGACAGGGAACAGAGCTCTCTTATCAAATGTCAGACAAGTTAAATGAGGGCATGTTTCATTTGCTGGAAACAAAGGCGGGTACATCACAGCCCAAGGAGAAGTGAGAAATGAGAAAGTTAAGTTTGATAAGGTAAACTATGTCCAACAATTACAAAATAACTTACTTTCTGTTTCTCAAATCTGTGATAAAGGATTCAAGGTAGTATTTGAAAACAAGAAGTGTTACGTTCTAAAGAAGGACTAAATGATTTCGGAGGATCAGATCCTAATGTCAGCTTCTAGATATAATGATCTTTATGTTTTGGATCTCTCAAAGGCACCCACAACGGATAGTGAAGTCCAATGCTTCTTGTCCAAAGCTACTAAGAAGGAATCCATCTCCTGGCATAGGAGAATGGGACACATAAATCCGAGGAAAATGAATCACTTGATCCAGAATGATTTGTGAGAGGAGTAAATGTCAAAAACTTTCAACTCCCGGATTTTTGTGTTGCATGCAAAAAGGGCAAACAGACAAAGAAATCTCATAAGGAAAAGAAAGTTCACTCTATAGAACTTCCACTTAAGCTTCTTCACATGGATCTGTTTGGACCAGTCAGTACAAGAAGCATCGCATGTGACGTGTACTGCTATGTAGTTACTGATGACTACTCAAGGTTCTCTGGGGTAATGTTTCTAAAATCCAAATCAGAAACATTTGAATCCTTCAAGGAATTGGTAACAACACTGGAATCCTTATACAAGCTGAAGGTAAGACAGGTGCGCTCAGACAACGGAACCGAGTTCAGGAATCAGAGGATGGAGGACTATTGCAAGGAAAAGGGAATTGTGCATCAATTTACCTCGGCATATACCCCTCAGATGAACGGTGTTGCTGAACAGAAGAACCGCAGCTTGATAAGACGGCACGGACAATGTTTGCAGACTCGAAACTGCCTATACAATTTTGGAATGAAGCAGTGGCAAATGCATGTTATACTCTTAATCGAGTTCTGATAGTAAAACGCCATGGAAAAACATGCTACGAGTTATTACAGCGACGTAAACCTAACTTGGAATATCTCGAGCCATTTGGCGCTCCGTGCACCCTGCTGAAAAAGACTCAAGAGGGAAAATTCAGTGAGAAGGTTGATGAAGGGATCTTCTTAGGATACAACATACCGAACAAGAGAGTTTACAATAACTCAACAGGTCAAGTAGAGGTGTGGTGTAATGTTGATGTTCAGAGATATATCACACCACCTGCTGGAAAAGGGCCTGCTTACTTCTTCGACTATGATGGATTCTTCAAGTCCTTCAACATATCTCTTTCTTCTTCAGAAGACAAGTTGGCAAACAAGATGTTGATACATGTATGTCCCTAGATCGTGATATGTGATGTAATAGATCTTGTTTGGTATGATTAATGAACTGATATTGATAGTCTATTGGTTATAATGTTTAATAGTTCATTAATGAGTCGTGACTGAATTGATTAGGTTTATGATTACTTGAATGATTACATATAATATTATATAATTAACTAAAACATTCAAACTTAACTTAATGAAGTTCTCATGCGAATGGCTCATGCGAATGAACCATAAGCATGAAGAACTTCACACGATTGACTCAGTCGCATGACTGAACCAGGAGACTGGATCAGTCGTACGACTGTAACATAAGATTGTCTCAGTCGCACGACTGAACACTCAGTCGCACGAATGAACCAACCGCATGGTTCAATCGCACGACTGAACCCAACTAATGGTTCAGTCGCACGATTGAATAGTGCCAACCTATAAATACAACTCAATTCGTGAAAAACGAGGAGATTCGAAAATGTACGATTCAAGTCGAACCCTAGCCGTCCAGAAACCTTCTCAATCGTTCTCCAAGTTCATAGAACACATTAGATCGATTCCTTATCGATTTCTAACGTTAGTTTCAATCCTTGATTGATTCTTCGTGTGTTCTCACTGATTGGATCGCCAATCAAATAGGATTCCGCACTATTTGATCTGGTATACACGTGATCTCTAGGTATTTTAGTCGAATACCAGGTCCTAACAAGTGGTATCAGAGCTATTGGCTCTTGATTACGTGTTGATTCAATCAAGATTGCATAAAAGTTTGTGTTTTTACACTAAAAACGCAATCTTTGGCATCAAAAGTGATCTTGGAAGTTCCCTGCTCATCGACGTTTGGTTTCTACGGACTTAGGCGATTAGAACTTGTGAAATTTCGAATTTTTACGGCTGAAACCCGTCAAACCTAGAAATTTTCGCAAAACAACAGCTTCAGTCGCACGAGTGACTCATTCGTACGACTGGACTCCATTCGCATTGCTCATACGCACGATTGGACCTAGTCGCACCTTCATTCGGCCGACTGAACCGTTCGTTCGCATAGCTCATACGCACCATATTCATTCGCACGACTGAACCAATCGCCCAGTTCATTCGCACGATTGAACCAATCGTAGAGCTCATACGCACGATTAGCTCATTCGCATCCTTCAGTCGCTATAAACCACCAAATCTTTTATTATAAGGTTATTCGTCATGGAAGATCAGATGTCAGCCTTTACTGCTGGGAAGGACTCAAGGATACAGAATCTGTTGCTGCTTGAGAATGAGGTGGGGAATCACAATAAACCACCAAATCTTTTGACTTTAGATGAGTTTCCCCACTGGAAACAACGTTTTGAGATCTACCTTAATGGAGTAGATCCTAATCTGTGGGAAGCCATTGAGATAGGCTATAGTACACCGGTGGGAGCTGATGGGGTTAAACTAACATTAAGCGGGATGACAGACGCACAGAAAGTAAAGTACAATGCATAGAAAAGAGTTCATGCATTGATCACTCAGTCTATCCCCAAAGACATATTCCACCAGTATTCCGAGAACAAGCAGTCCAAGAAACTATAGGATGCGCTAGAGAAGAGATATGATGGTAATGCATCATTGAAGGCAATCAAGGCAAAGGAGTTAAAGAAGGAATTCGATAACTTCTCATCAATTGGTAATGAAAGTTTGGACGAAGTCATAGACAGATTCTACCACTTGATGAGCGAATTGCATACACATGGAGTGGCTACTACCATGGAAGAGAAAGTAAGCAACTTCGCAGACGGGTTGCCTGATAAGTGGGCTACATTCGTGTCTAACCTGAGACAGAATGGAATCCTTGTAAAGCTGGATATAAATGACTTCATTCTTAAGTTGCGAGAAGAAGCACTAAGGATGAAGTATAGAGCTCAGAAGTCCTCGTACACACAAAATCCAGCTTTATACAACGCCACGCCTCAAGCTAAGACATCTGGAGCACCCCTCCAGACTGCTTTTGTGTCTAGCTCGTCAGGTCCTTCACATGCTTCTCCTTCTGGATCAGACACGTCTGGGTCATGATGTACCCATCATATTGGATCAGAAGCAAACGCTACCAAACTGAAGATCGAGAACTTCGGTAATGTGACCGTGGAAGTAGCACGTGAGCATATGGATCTCTTAGCAGCAGTGGTTCATTCATATGATGGACTTGTTGCTGGGAAGATTGGAAACTGCCATCTGGCAGATGAGGACTACGAGCAGGTGGATGAGATGGAGCTTGAAAGAATGGATATAATGTGGGCCTTAGCAAGTGCTGTCAGGAGGGCAAAGAAGTTTGTGAAAAAGACTGGACAGAACTTGGTTGCTACTAAGGATACCACCTTTGGCTTCGACAAGAGTAAAGTGACCTGCTTTAACTGTGGTGAGAAGGGGCACTTCAAACGAGAATGTGTCAAGCCAAAGAAGACGGGGAATGGGAACCCGTTCTCATCCTTTACTCGCCAGGACAAGCAACCCTCTAATTCTACTTCATCAAACAAGGATCCAAAAGCACTAACTGCTCATGATGATGAAGGACATGATTGGAGTTTCAGGTTTGTCTCACCAGGAGAATCTAACATTGCCAGTGTTGAGGATATTGACGATGATTCTGCGAGTGAAGGTGATATAGCAGTTGAGATTGCAATGTCACATAGTGAAGAAACAACTGCAGCCGAGGTCAGTTACAAGCCAAATGAGGAAGTTTCCACATCAGAGACAGAAAAGCCAGAGTCAACAAAACCAGAATCATCTGATGCGGCACTGATGGCTAACTCTTCTGAACCAACTCAGGTAAGTACCACTGACCAAATTTTTAATAACCATGCTTGTTTTGATTGTGACACGTTTAGGAATAGCATCGATGAAAAATTTGCTAGGTTATTAGATCATAATGATAACTTAGTAAAAGATTTACGTCTGTGCACTGAGGCAAATAGAGTACTAAAACAAAATGAGCATTGTTATAAAGAAAAGATAGACCTATTGACTAAACAACTTAGGAAAACCGAAGTAGTGGCTTTTAACCAAGCAAACGACATTAGGTACTATCTTAACTCCCTAGAAGATACTAAGAACAAAAGGCAGTTCTAGAAGTCGAAGTTAATTCATTAAAACAGAAACTGCATAGTTGGACTAGCTCTTCACATATAGTCCAACACTTAGTAAGAGAAAGGAATAACGGGGAGGGATTAGGCTACAAAGTGGTTCCACCACCACCTGAGACCTTGATGAACACCAAGTCTAGACCTGTAAATAATAACCCCATCAAGGATCATGTGGTGACTACTCCTCTTGTTACTGATCCAGACACCTTATGTTCATCTACTGAATTTGGTAAGAAACAAAAGGAGGCCACTTCAAAGGCAAAGGGTAAATTGCCATTGTTTAACCTGGAAAATGAATTTGAAAAAGTAAATTTAAAGTCAGGGTCAAATAGAGTCAAATCAGAACCTAAAAGGACTTCAAATGTTACTTTTGCACATGCTTCAAGTCAAAAACCAGTTAACCAAAAAGTAAAACAGGTTAAATCAGTAATTTGTTACACCAGAGAAAACATCAAACATCCAAGAGTCAAAAACTAAAGTGATTGATGTTACTAGAGTGTCACGCACTTCTCCACAAAGAAAGTCTACTCATAAAGTTGATAGCAGGTCATGCTACAACTGTGGAGAATGTGGACACATTGCTTCTGACTGTCATTTCTATCAGACACCAAGGAAGAAGATTGATATTCTGGACTCTAGACCTAGGTCTTCTAAGCGGAGTTCTCTAACTCCACCTAGAAGAGCTAGTGACCCTAAAGTCCAACCTGTAAGCCAGACAACTGTGTATCATAAACAGGCACTGCACAAATCTGGCTTATGGAAAGAAAAATCCACCCTCGTGTCTGATACTGATAACAAGAAAGAACCTGAGCTACCTCACCTTCTAAGGGTCAATGGGTGGAGTTATGATGAGTGATGCCTCAGGGAAAACCAAGACAGTCAAAGCTTGGGTTCCTAACCTAAACTGATCCTTTCACTTTGTATGTGCAGGGTGCTCGATATAACGCTGACCTAACACGTGGATTATAGACAGCGGAGCATCCAGGCACATGACAGGAAATAGCGCCCTTATCTAACGTCAAACAAATAAAAGGAGGGCATGTTTCCTTTGCAGGAAACAAAGGAGGATATATCACAGCTCAGGGAGAAGTGGGAAATCAGAAAGTTAAGTTTGATAAAGTGAACTACGTTCAACAACTTCAGAACAACTTACTTTCTGTTTCCCAAATCTGTGATAAAGGTTTTAAAGTCATCTTCGATAACCAGAAGTGTTACGTGCTGAAGAAAGAATATATGATCCCAGAGGACCAAGTTCTGATGACTGCTTCAAGATATAAAGACCTTTATGTCTTGGATCTGTCAACAGCTGCCACAACGGTTCATGAGGTTCAGTGTTTCTTATCTAAAGCTACTAAGAAGGATTCCATCTCCTGGCATCGGAGAATGGGACACATTAGTCAAAGGGAGATGAATCATTTGATTCAGAAGGATTTAGTTAGAGGAGTGAATGTCAAGAACTTCCAACTTCCTGACTTTTGTGTAGCTTGCAAGAAAGGCAAACAGACAAAGAAGGCTCATAAGGAAAAGAAAGTTCATTCAATAGAACTTCCTCTTGAGCTTCTTCACATGGATCTGTTGGTCCAGTTAGTACAAGGAGCATTGCAGGCGACGTGTACTGTTATGTGGTCACTGATGACTACTCAAGGTTCACTGGGTAATATTTCTGAAATCAAAATCAGAAACTTTGGAGACATTCAAGGAATTAGTAACCACACTGGAATCACTCTACAAGCTAAAAGTTCGACAAATACACTCAGACAACGGGACAGAATTCAAGAATCAAGGGATGGAGGCATACTGCAAGGAAAAGGGAATTGTGCATCAATTCACTTCTGCCTACACACCTCAGATGAATGGCGTTGCTGAGAGAAAGAACAGGAGTTGATAGAGACCGCCGGACTATGCTGGCAGACTCGAAACTGCCTATCCAATTCTGGAATGAGGCAGTGGCAAATTCATGTTATACATTGAACCGAGTCCTAATAGTCAAGCGCCACGGAAAGACATGTTATGAGCTACTTCAAAGACGCAAACCGAATTTGGAGTATCTTGAACCTTTTGTGCACCGTGTACACTTCTGAAGAAGACACAAGACGGAAATTCAGCGAGAAGGCAGTTGAAGGAATTTTTCTAGGATACAACATACCGAACAAGCGAGTTTACAATAACTCAACGGGTCTTGTAGAAGTGTGGTGTAATGTCGACGTTCAGAGATATACCACACCACCTACAGGCAAAGACCTGCATACTTCTTCGATTATGATGGATTCTTCAAATCCTTCAACATCCCTCTCTCTCCCTCGGATGATGAGTTAGCTACTAGGATGATGTATGATAATTAAATACTCCATCCAGCACACAGGGAGAGTCATATACTCAGTCAGAAGGGGTAGTCGATGAAAGTGACTCCTCCTCTGAAGATGAAACTGAAGCAGATGACCAGAAGTCAGGAGGAACAGGTTCCAGTTCCTGAAAGTCCACAAGCATCCACAAGTGATGCACCCTCGACTTCGGAACCTCAAACTCCAACCTCCTCAGATGCAGACCAAAATGTTCACAATCTTGGTTCGGAGGTGACTGTGCCGACTACTCCAGGATCACGACTAAACGTCTATCATCCCCTTGACAATGTTATTGGAGATGTCCGATCAGGAGTACAAACCCGAAATCAGCTATACTCAGCTGATTACGCCTCAGTTATGGAGAAGGGTTACATTCATGATGGTGCGTATCGATGTTTTGTCTCGCAGGTTGAGCCAAAATATGTCAGTGAAGAACTAAATGATGAGGCGTGGGTGAGTGCCATGCAAGAAGAACTTCTGCAGTTTAAGAAGTTAGGTGTATGGACTCTGGTTGATAGACCTAAAGGTGCTAAGTCATTGGCACCAAATGGGTACTAAAATGTAAGAAGGATGACCAAGGAGTCATTATCAGGAACAAAGCTCGACTGGTGGTTCAAGGTTTTCGCCAAGTCGAGGGGATTGACTATAATGAGGTGTTTGCACCCGTGGCAAGGATGGAAGCTATTCGTATCTTCCTTGCCTATGCCTCGTACATGAAGATTAAAGTCTACCAATTAGATGTGAAGAGTGCATTCCTTCATGGGGAAATCAGGGAAACAGTCTATGTCAGTCAACCCGAGGGATTTGAAGACCCTTATCATCGGGATAGAGTTTACAAGCTCGACAAAGCGTTATATGGTCTTCATCAAGCTCCTCGAGCTTGGTATGAGAAACTCTCGACTCATCTTGTGAAACACGGCTTTCGCAGGGGAGTCATTGACTGTACATTGTTTATTAAAGAAAAGGATGGTGACCTACTGCTTGTATAGATATATGTTGATGACATAATCTTTGGTCAAAGAACGAAGAGTTATGCAAAGAGTTTGAAGCAGTGATGAAGAAAGAGTTTGAGATGAGTGCGATGGGGGAGATGAAGTTCTTTCTCGGTTACAGGTGGATCAAACACCTAATGGGATCTTTCTACATCAGACCAAGTATGTAGGAGACATTCTCAGTCGCTTTGACATGGAGAATGCTTCTGCTGCTGGGACTCCACTTGCTACGAATCATGATATAGCACCTGATGAGAATGGAGATCTGTCGATGCCACTATGTACCGAGGAATGATTGGATCTCTCATGTATCTCACTGCCTCAAGACCTGATATCATGTATGCTACATGTTATGTTCCAGATATCAGGCTAAACCTAAGGTCAATCATCTGATCGGGGTCAAAAGGATCTTTCGCTATCTAAAGGGTACACCCACACTGGGGTGTGGTATCCTCATGATGACAATTTTGAGCTCACAGCGTATAGTGAGTCGGACTATGGAGGCTGCAAAATGAACTACAAGTCTACATCAGCAGGGTGTCAATTCTTTGGGAGAAGATTAGTTACATGGCAGTGTAAGAAGCAAACATCGGTTGCGTTGTCAACCTGTGAAGCCGAATATGTTGCTGCTGCAAGTTGCTGTTCTCAAATCATTTGGATTCAACAGCAAATGCGGGATTACGGTTTGAAATTCTCGTCTACTCCTATTTTTGTGATAACTCTGCTGCAATTGCAGTAACCAAAAATCCGGTTCAACATCCTAAGACCAACACATCGGTATTAAATACCACTTCATAAGAGACTGTTTTGAAAAGACCTTAATAGATGTGGTTAAAATTAATATTGATTTTCAACGTGCTGACCTCTATACAAAAGCCTTTGATAAACCACGTTTTCAATACTTGCTAGAGGTCAACGGCGTTAAAAAGAAAAGTGAGGTAATTCCTGATGAGAATAATGTGTAGTCCGATGTAGTTTCGTTAAAGTTTATTTTATTTTATGTTATCTGTTTTTTTTCTTTTGTCTGTTATATTTAAACCCATGTTATCTTGCTGTTTATTAAAATCCAAAAATAATTAAATCCGAAATGATTTTAGTATTTTAGGGGGAGAATATGTCAGCAAGTTAATATTAAAAAAAATAATTAGGGAGAAGGGGTAACTAGCTGAAATAAGGTAGATTGTGTCTGTGATACCGATTCAATACCCTTGGAATATGATAGTACACAGGAACAAATCAAGAGGGATTTAAAATTGAGGTTTGAAAAGATGCAAAAGTTCAAAGTATAAGTCTGTGTAGTCTAAGCAATATAAAAAGGGAAAATGATAGAAAACTGGCAACTCTTAAGGTGACACGAGAAAGTAGACTTAGAGGCTGCTAGACCACAAATGATATGTTGGTAGATTCAACACAATAGACAATTAGACCTGATTGGTGATCTCAAGATCAAACTAAGTTGTTCAACTGACTGTGGGCTTCCATCTTGTCACTGTTAACACAATCAATATATTCCAATAAGGGGTAATGAGCATTTAAATGCCACAAAGTGTGCGGATGACCATAATTAGAGCAAAGCAAGAAAAAATGAAAGACAAATGCAATAAAGCTAATGACTTATGTTGTTGGTGCATATTGTGTCAAATAAAATTAAGCTGCTCTAACAAGAGATAGGTTGTGTGCCTCTCTGCTGTGCGATGGCACTGACCTGAGGATAAGCATAACCTAGATATTCTAGAATTCATTGTTGTTTGCCGCCTCTCTGCTGTGCGATGGCACTGACCTGAGGACAGGCTTCTCTTTGAAAGCTCTAAGAATAGTCTCTTCTTGTAATAATACCCGTAGACCGCTCAAAACCTCTGAGGAATGTTGATTACCATATAAGTGTGGGATCCACAAATGTTAGCTGAAATAATTAAACCTAAATCAGTCACCGGTCTGCGTCAAAAGTCTGTGTATGGATTTAAGTGGACAAACATACTGACAATCTTAGTGGCTACATTCTCAAGAGTTCAAATCAATGTGAAATTCTAAGAGTTTCAGTATGATTTCCTTAAGTTGCTAACGACTCTGGATGAACACCAAGAATTTAAGCATCAAAGAGCTTTAATAACAAGTCCCAAAATGATTTGATATTCCTGTATGATTCCAAATTGAGTTGGTCCAGATATGATCAATCTAAGTTAAAGCTGTCTACTCCTAATCAAATCCCTTAGATTTCCATCTTAGGGTTTCATCTCTCACAAAAAGTCCAAAATTAAAACTTTAGTTATGTAGTTAGTTTAAGTTCCTATGTTTATCTTTTAATTTGTGTGTCTGTCGGACTACATCAGGGAAATCAGAAGGGAATTAACTTACCAAAAAAAAAGGTCATGTCTGATGGCCACATGGTTTTCAAAGTCTAAAAGGTCACGTCTAAAGTGACTGAATTGGTTAAGAGCTTATAATGTCTATTTCAAAAGGTTAATGTTCAAAATGTAGAAAACATCCGAATGGATCCCATTCGCACGACTGGACATGAAAACTGAGCCATTCGACCGGATGACAGGGTGCGAATGAGTCAGTCAACCCTGAGACTTAGTCGGTTAATTGAGATGCGAATGAAGGAGACCGAATTTTGACAGGATCAGCGATCACAAGTTTGATGTATTAGATTCCAAGCAGCGGAATACAAACAAGAATTAGACAGATTGTAGCAAGCATTGATATTTGTAAGCATTAAAAGCGCATACGGTTATAGGGAGAGAATATATATTTCTGATTTCAAGAATGTTTATGGATGAAGAATATTTCTAATCAATCATTCGTTTATTGAATTCATTCATCTCATCCTCTTGTTCTCTCTTTATCATAGTTACAATGAGTTGTCACTCCTTATATAGAGTGCAACAATCACTGCTGTTATCACGGAAAGTGACAACTGGCAGATCTATACAGAATAACTAATTCTTAACAAACTACTGAAATGTTCACAACTACTGAGAACATATCAGCATGTTAAGTACAAAATATAAAACTACTGAAACTACAACGACTGAAGAACAAGCTCTTCAGTCGTTTTACAAAACTACTGAAACATAAAAATATAAAACTACTGATATCACAACTACTGAAGAGTACTCTTCAGCTGTTGTGACAAATACTGAGGCTTCAGTACTTGATCTTCAGTCTTTGACCTTCAGTGTTTTCATCAGCTGATGACTTCAGTAGATATCATCAGCTGATGCCTTCAGTCTTTGTCTTCAGACCTTGTACATCAGTTGTTGATCTTCAGCACTTGTAAACTCTTCAGCTGTTGTACTTCAGTACTTTGGTCTTTCAGCTTCAGCACTTGTGTTCTTCAGCTGTTGTACTTCAGCACTTTGGTTCTTCAGCTGTGAGGTCTTCAGCACTTGATCTTCAGCTGTTGAAGTCTTCAGCACTTGTCAAACTACTGATGAGGCTTTCAGCAGTTGTTGTGATACCATGTGGGACTTAGAGGTTTTCTGATCTTGGCTCATTGGTTCTTTTGGTCCAACAAACTCCCCCTGACCATGCAGCCAAAACCTCTAACTTATTTATTCTCCCACTTATTGATGGCAAAATGTTGGTCTTTTCCTCTTGATCAGTAGAGAAGATGACCCATGTAAGCTCCGGCCTGGAAGAACCTCAAATATTTGTTTGGCAGAGTATGAATGGGAACTCTGTTTTGGGGAACTGGACACAGAGTTTTATCCCATTCATGAGATTTACTTCCCCATAATGAGTCTGTATGACTCACGAACATAGGCCTCAAGGAGAACAACTTGTTCCTCCTGAGAGAGTTCTTCTGCTCCTCCTTCGAAGAAGAACTCTGGACCATAGTACTCTGATAAGTACTTCATGGTCCTGCATTTTTCAGCTCCCGTAGTTACCTCCCTATATACAAATTCATCAGGATGGTTGCCTTCAAGGAGTAACTGGAGCTCATTCTTCTGGATGTCTTCAAGCTTTTTATATAACACCCCTTCTTAATCTCTTGTTTTCCAGTAAAGGCTTGAGGGGTCTTCTTTGCTTGGTGAGCTTTCTTGAATTCATCAATGATTTCCCAAGGTGAGACTACAACGGCCAACATGATGGGAGACTCTATTGTTTTTCGTACCTGGCCGTTGTATCGGTGTGGGATAGTTCTTTTATGGATTCTAGAACTCACCCTGGGGTCTGGCCATACTCTCACTCTCTCCTTCTGATACTGAAAGATGTGCCTGAGAGTGTACAGCCTTTGAGCATGCCCTTTCATGGCTTGAATAGATGATGACTGAGGAAATTCCTTGTCAACCATCTTCAATAGTTGCTCATCGTGCTGTTTCTGCTGTTCTTCTTCTTCTATCTTGACTCTGACCATTTCCCTTTGAGAGTCAGGTGTGATCATGGGTTGACTTTGGGTTTTGGTAGTTTCAGAACAGCAGAGAGTGGCAGACTATCATCTTCATCCTCTTCTTCTTCTCTTCTTCCATCCTCAGCACCCTTCTCTCCTCCTTCTGGGTACATCACTGGATGATGGTTGGGTTGGTGAAGGAATTGGTTTTGAAGAGTGAGGATATTTGGATTTTTGGCTTAGAGATTGGTTGGGAGATTTGAGGGATAAGATTTGTTTGAGTGGGTGGAAGGGAAGGTTGATCTAGCATCCTTGTAGTTAGTTTCGCCTTTGTGAGTTTAGCCATCTCTACCTTTACCAGCCCCAGCCTCATCAAGGGCTTCCACAATAATCCCTTTGTTGAATTGCTCAGACAGCAGATTCTGGTGGCTATAGCCAGAATGCTGTCCCTGGTCCATGCGCGGATCTCCATTAATGATCTTCCCAATATTTTGCAATAAAGCGGATCATTATTTCCAATCTCTCTTTCTCAAGAGCATCATACATACCCTGCCCATCGGTTTGTATCTCTTGTACTTCTAACCTTCTGATCTCACTATCCAGTGTGGCTATGTCAAACCCCTGCCTGAAGAGTTGTTCAATTATTTTATCCATGGATCGGCTGTGTGTGGTGTCAGCTTCTTGACCAGCTCCTCCAAGGATTTGTCTTCAGCAGTGTGATCATCAGCACTTCTCTTTCGCTTGTAAGTGAGCAGAGGTTGCTTTTCTTTTTTCCTCCTTTGGGCTTGCATCACTTCCTTTTCCTCGGATCTTTTCCTCTTCCTTTCTTTCACTGCAGTACTCTCCCCCCCTTTTGGTTGCATTGGAGGAAGGGGTTTGTACCGCAGAAAGAGTCTTTTGGACAGCAGCATCACCAAGGGCTGTAAAGTTGAGGAAAGCCTCTCATCAATGCTTTGTCACTAATTAGTGATATGGGTGTGATGAGAGGGAGGGAATTTGGAGTACAGCACCTATTGCTCAGGAGGGTTCTGTTCCTGAGAAGTAGGGCCTGAAGCAGAGGCAGGTGGTTGATTTTGGAGTGGCTCGGTGTTTGGGAAACCTTCAAGTGAAGGTGCCATCTGTGGTGGATAGAGGCAGATGGTCTTTCTCCTTGTGAGAGTTGGTCAAGTAGGTTTTGCAGCCTACTGACTTTCTCTTCAAGGATTGTGTTCTGGGCAAGAACATCATAGAAAAAGCCCAGGTCATCATCAGCTGACCTCTGCGTAGAGCAGGATTTACATGCACTGGGTGTAGACCAGTTGGTGCATGTTCCCCTTGTGCTTGTACTGGGGACTTCCAGCCTCAGGACAATGTCCATCATCACTGTTGCCTCTAGTGAGGTCTTAGCAATGTTACCAGCCTCACTCTGGTCATGTGCTGAGTCAGAGGAGGTGGCAGCCTCACTAGATATTCTAAGCTCCTTGTCTACACCAGGAGATAGAATTGGGAGAACCCTGTGCTGTGGGTTCTCAAGTGCACTGTGTTCCTCCCTCAATGTAGAGGTATTCCCAGTAGTAAGTGGTTTCTGGGGAGGGGGTGAGGAGTGCAATTGAGTCAGCACTTGTGCAACTATTAAAGTTGGCTGTGAGGGCGGTTGTTTGGGATGAGGGGATAGAAGCAATGTGCACCTGGGGAGGTTGGTGCTCTTCAATGGCAATCTCCTCAAGTGAGGAAGATCCCAGATAAGTAGGACCCCTTGTGTGGTTGCTGCAGGCTCCTGTTGAGAGGAAGCCTGAGCGGCGTGGCTGGAGGAGTCATTGTATCCACTAGGGGGTTTGGACTAGTGGATATATCCTGCGTTTGTGTTGCAGGGGCATCCTCAGGGGACTCAATTCCCTGAGTAGCCGTTTTGGGTTTCTTTTTGGTGGGTTGGTGGGGACTTTGGATTTGGAGGTGGTGGCTGTGGGTTCCAGCTGCGTGGGTTTGCGCAGCTTGGCAGCCATTTTGAGTGTCCGGTCAGAGTTGTGCCGGGAGTATACTTCCGGCAAAACAGCCGTAGCAGGGACTCCCAAGCCAACAAGTCCCTCAGCATTAAGCTGGTCTGTAATAATGGCCATGATGAACCGTGGATATAGTCCAACGGTTGGCAGTTAGTTTTGAGCCATATCCTTGAGCTCTAAAAATTAATTCAGAAAATTAAGTGGTTGTTGCTCAAGAATAGAAACATTACCTGCTGCCATTTGTGGACATTTGATCCCAAGACACGTCTTAGGGGCCAAACATACATTCACCATGTGAAAGATCAGGCGCTCAGCGTCATTAAAGTGTTTCTTCATGATAGTGGAGGCACTGAGATCGCCTTGATATCCATGTTGAGCAAAGGATAGATCTATGGTTCCCTTCGGATATCCCAGAGAGTAGCATCATTCAGTTGAAGAATTTGGCGGATTATTGCAGGAGTGATGACTACTTCTTTGTTGTTGACGACTGACGGAGAGATGGTGTGTTGTTCTCCCCAGTGGTAACAGTAACGTTCATCCAAATTGGTGCAAGGATTCGGCATGTAAAAGGGATTCAAAAGAAATGCCGTGTTTATTGGGACTGAACCATAAGATCGATAGCAGTATCGAACTTAGTCCAGATGGGCGATTTAGTGAGGTAGGCAACACAGTTGTGTCGCGGTTTAATTTGCATAGACGCCATTGAGAAGAGGGAAGTTTGGAGAGGAACGTTAGGTTTGAAGAAGATGAAGCATTGAGAGCTAAGGTTAGGGATATATATAGGGTACAGGTAAGAAACGACTGAAGGATGGGGTTAGTCATCAGTAGTTTTAAACGACCGTTGACATGGTATTACCTTTCAGACGTTGAAACAGCTGAAGTCGTAGTGTAGCATCAGTATTTTGACTTCAGAGGATTGAAACAACTGAGGACTTGGTGTTTGTCATCAGTAGTTATGAACTACTGAAGACAGTGGTTTTGTCATCAGTTGTTGTAAACAACTGAAGACTTGGTATGAGTCATCAGTAGTTATAAAACTACTGAAGACGTGGTTTTGCTTCAGTTGTTTAAAATGAAACAGCAGTTGTACAAACGACTGAAGAG
>CM046450.1:33402268-33707781 GCA_025506515.1 Flaveria trinervia | reverse complement strand
CACTATGTACCGAGGGATGATTGGATCTCTCATGTATCTCACGGCCTCAAGACCAGATATCATGTATACTACATGTTTATGCTCACGATATCAGGCAAAGGCCAAGGTGAACCATTAATTGGAGTCAAAGGATTTTTGTTATCTGAAGGCACACCCACACTTGGATTGTGGTACCTCATGATGATGACTTTGAACTTACAGCGTATGGTGACTCGGATTACGGCAGCTGCAAGATGAACTACAAGTCTACATCAACAGGGTGTCAGTTCTTTGGGAGAAGATTGGTAACCGGGCAGTGTAAGAAGCAGACCTCGGTTGCCTTGTCAACCTGTGAAGCAGAATTCATGCTGCTGCAAGCTGCTGTTCCCAAATCATATGGATTCAACAGCAAATGCGGGATTACGGTTTGCATTTCACTTCTACTCTATATTTGTTGATAACTCTGCTGCGATTGCAGTCACTAAGAACCCGGTCCAACATCCCAAGACCAAACACATCAGGATCAAATATCACTTCATACGTGACTGTTTTGAAAAGAACTTAATCGATGTGATAAAATGAAACATGATTTTCAATCGCGCTGCAGACCTCTATACAAAGGCTTTTGATAAACCACGTTTTCTATATCTGTTAGAGGTAAATGGTGTTAAAAAGAAGAGTGAGGCCACTCCTGAAGATGACCATGTATAGTCCGATGCGTCGCGTCTAGTGTCTTCTAAAATTTCTTAAATTATAGTATTTTTTAAGTTTAATTCTCTTGATTTGTTTAATGTTAGTTCGTTAATTACACTTAGTGTCGGTTCTTGCTCATTAAAATTCTAAAACGCAAATCCTTAGAGGTTTTAGTATTTTAGGGGGAGAATAGGTACGGGAAAAAACAAGGGAAAAGGAGAGGCAAGCCGATAATAAATAAGATCATACGTGTGATACCGATTTAACGTGTGGAATATGATAGTACATAGGTACAAACCATTTGGGACCTTAAAAATCCAAATTGAAAAAGATGCAAAGTTCAAGTATAAGTCTAAGTAGTCTGAGCAATATAAAGAAAATATGATAGTTAAGCTAGCTACTACTAAGGTAACACAAAGAAAGTAGACCTAGAGGTTGCTAGACCACAGCTGGTATGTTGGTAGATCCAACACAATAGATGACTAGACCGGTTGGTGATCTCAAGATTAAACTAAAATGTTTGACAAGCTATGGAAAACACCTTATCCCTGGTTAACACAATCAACAGGATTCCCATAAGGGGTGACGAGCAACGCAAAATAAAACGCCACAAAAGTGTGCGTAAGACCAAAGCATGAGCAAAAGCACATAAAAAATGAAAATACAATCAGCTGATAACCTAGGTTGTGGTGAGATTTGTGCTAAAAGAAGAAAAATTGCTCAAACAAGAAGATAGATTATGTGCCTCTCTGCTGTGCAGTGGCACTGACCTGAGGATAAGCATAACCTATATATTCTAGAACTCATTGTTGTTTGCCGCCTCTCTACTGTGCGATGGCCTTCTCTTTGAGAATTCTATGAATAGTCACTTCTTGAACACTACCCTAAGACCGCTAAAAAATCTCCTGAGGAATGTTGATTACCATATGAGTGCGGGATCCACAAATGCTTGTTGAAATAAACAAACCTTAAATCAATCACCTAATTGTGTTGAAAGTCTGTGTATGGATTTAAGAGGACAAGTATACTGACAATCACTGTGGCTACAATTCTTGAAAGTTCAAATCAGTGTGGAGACCTAATCATACTAGTATGATTTCCTAAATTTACTAAATGACTCCAGATGAAAAACAAGGAAAGAGCATCAAAGTTGTTTTTTTAATAACTTGTCCTGAATGATTTGAATATCCTGTATGATTCCAGCTTGAATTGGTCCATGTATGGTTTAAAAGATTGAGGCTGCCCTCAGAAGAAGAATATTCTTAGAGTTACATCTTAGGAGTTAACCCTTACAAAAACACAAAAACATATCTTAGTGTAATTTTTCAGTGCTATTTCTTTTATGTAAGTACAAAGTTAGTCTGTTTTAGTTTGTGTAGTATCGGACTATGTCATGGAATTTGATAAGGGACCTTATCATCAAAAAGGTCACGTCTGAGGTGACCACACGTGCTTTCAAGTAAATGGGTCACGTCTGAGGTGACAAAAAGTTTTAAAAAATCATGTCTGAGGTGATCTAAAGGTTTTAGTCTAAAATGATCATGTCTGAGATGATCAAATGTTCATAATGTTAAATTAATAGGTTAAAAGGGTTTAAAAGTCAAATGGTCATAAAGTAAGAAAAATGTCAAGTGTATGCCCATTCGCACGACTGGACCTTGAGTATGGACCAATCATGCGAATGGACCATACTCATGCATAAACAACCGAATGGACATGAGTATGGACCATTCAACCGAATGACTTATACAAATGAGCCATTCGGCAGACTGAGAGTGGGCGAATGAACAAGTCGCGCGACTGAACTCCAGTCGGACGACTGAAGGTAAGTAACTGATCCAATCGCACGACTGAAGTCCATTCGCCCGAATGAAATGAGCGAATGAGTCCAGTCGTACGATTGAATCCAACTTTAGTATAAATAGAGGGGAATCGGTCGCAGAGACTCATCACTCCCAAATTAACCCTAATTCGCACGACTGTCGTTACTCTGCCAATTTTCATTAGATCTTTCTATACCACTAATTCTTGTGCACTGACGATTGCTACTGACTATACAGGTACAATGCGGTTCAATCCAACCATCTCTCATTCAATTTGACTGCAAAATCAACAAGTTCGGTCCAAACCAAGAACCGAGACGTGTTTGACAAAATAACCAAATTAACTCAAGCAATCAACCGAAATTAATGCTATTTTGTGCTAAGTATAATGATTGGGAGTCCAATGAACAAAACACGACATCTAATCATAAGAATTGGTCAAAATTTGAATTTGAATTGAACAACAGTTTGTCATGCGAATGGACAGGTTGATGAACTTCAGACGCACGACTGAGTAGTGCGAATGGCTAAACCACACGACTGAACCACGCGTATGAGTTCAGTCGCATGACTAATATACACGAATGAGTGTACATCCGTATGAGCTTAGTCGCATGACAAGTCGTACGTATGAGGTAAGTCGCACGACTGAATTTCAGTTGCACTACTCATTCGCACGACTAGATCTCAGTCGCACAGTCTCATTCGCACGACAGATCAAAAGAAATATTTACAAGTCCAAGTGATTTAAGATATTCTTAATTAACGGATACTAACGTTTTCTTTTGTATCAGATGACGAATCGGTGGACAATGAGCACCAAGCACAATATCTGTGCTTATCTGGATCAGTCATGCAGACATGCACCTGACTTTGCTGGAATCATCTTGTTTCTTAGACGCTCAAGGATCTCTCACGCAATCTCAACTCCATGCACACTGTATCGGTCTATTCAGCAGGCCTTCTGGGAAGGTGCTGTAGTTGATAAAACATCAGAGCCTCATCGAATCCGTAGTTCAATATTTGGAGAGGCTATTGAGATATCTGAGGAAGATCTCAGGATAGTGCTGCAGCTTGGGGACAATGCTGAATGTCTAACACGATTACACCCCCTGACTGTCAGAGGCTGTTTCCTGCGGGCCAAGTACGCTGGGGACGTCAATGCAGGGGTGCTCAACAAGAGCAACCTGTGTCCCCAGTTCAAGTACCTTGCGCACGTACTGCTTAAGTGCTTAGCGTCTCGGAAAGGAGGTTTTGATGAGCTGTCCGATCAATCCAGAACGCATATGTTGCTCTAGTGCTGAACCATCCGTTCAGCTTCTCCAAAATAATCTTCACCTACTTGGTGGAGAACATTGAGGGGAAAGGGAAGGAGGGCTTCTGCATGTACCCTCGCTTTATGCAGATAATTATAGACCAGCAGCTCCCTGCCTTGCCAAAGGAGAAGGAAGACGCGGTGGTACTCGAGGTAATGGACGATACCACTTTGGGTAGGAAGAAAGTTTACAGGGGGAAGCAGGTAAAGCCCCCTGTGAGGAGATTATTTGGGCATCTGGCCCGGGAAGACTACGTGGCGCCGGCTAGGCGTAAATGGCGTCACGTTGATAGTGACTCTGAAGAAGAGCAGATACAGCTCCCTGATGATGACTCCGATGACGATAGCGGAGATGCTGGAGATGAAGGACCCACTCAACAAAGGGGTTCCACTACTGCTATTCCATCTCCAGCATTTTCCCCCACTGGAGACGGAGTGGAAACTGCTGGGTTCCACCAGGATTTCATGCCTGGTGAGGAAGAAGATGAGTCAGATGAGGAGCCGCTGACTCGGATTGTGGGAAGTAAAGTCGTTCCCACAGAATGAGGGCTCCGGGCGGTTGGTGAACACCCAGGCGGATTGGGAGAGACCACTGATGATCCTACTTATACTCCTGATCTGCCACGCCGCACTATAGGGGGAGAATCCACCTCGACTGGATCGAGGAAGAAGCGGATGGCTCAGCCCCATGGCTTGAAAAGAAAGAAACGCAGAATCACCTTTATCACCACCACAGCCACCACCACAGCCACTACCACAGCCACCACCACAGCCACCACCATAGCCACCACCACAGCCACTACCACAGCCACCACCATAGCCACCACCATAGCCACTACCACAGCCACCACCATAGCCACCACACAGCCACCATTCCACCTACCACCACTACCACCAGTCCACCTATCACCACTACCACCCTTCCATTTACCACCACATCATTCACACCTACATCACCACCACCATCATCTATACCGCCTCCAATCTTCACCACAGTCACCACCACCACTAGCCATCCTACAACACTATCCTCTTTCTCTCCATATCCATCAGGATCACCTCTTCCTCCCAGTGGGGTAGAGGAACAGCTCTCGGCACTTAACCGTATGGTGCTGAGGCTGTTGGCGGCAGACGAAGAGAAGACTACTCAGCTGCGACAGCTAGTAGATCTTGCTGCTACCCAAGCTCAGCAGATATCTCAGCAGGCACAACAGATGGAGCTCAACGTGAAGAAATGTCCCAACTCCGAGAGCAGAATGTCCTATCAGCAAAGAAGATTGAGGAGTTGGAGACTACTAACAAGACCATCATGCTACGTCTAAAAGGATCCAAGGAAGAGCCCGTTAAGATAAAGGAAGGGAATGGGATGATAGTGATGATGATAGTGATGATGAGGATGATGATGGTGATGATGATACTGATGCTGCTGGTGATGTTGGAGATGATGTTAGAGATGATGATGATGATGACTCACCTGCTACGGGTGCCACATCTGCCAGTGAAAGGAGGACCAAAAGAGCACAAGATCAAGGTGCCTCCACATCAGCCCCGTCAGCAGAAGAGCCAATGCTCCAGGACAAGAGTAATGCCTAGATGTCTTATTGTTATTTAAAATCACTTGTATTTGGATCATGAGTAAAATTAATGAAATGAATGTTTATATGTAATGTAAATGGTTATGCCTTGATTATTAGCTAATGATTGCTGTGTTGAATGTTTAAATCAAGCAAATCCTGATTCCCAAAGAGATGAATATGATATTGCTCCCCTCCAACAGGTCAAGACTCAACTGACGTTGATTCTTGATCTGCAGGGTATTGTCAGGAGATCAGTAATGTATACTCCTGAAGAAGGAGAAATCATTCATAATCTCACTGACGAGCAGATAGCAGAAATGTTCCAGCTAAACGCTGATGAGATTGTGAAAGATGCTCCAAATGTGCAAAAGGAGAGTGACGATGAGCTTCAGGATGTCGATGAGATCGAGATTGAAGATGTCACTACACAACATTATCCAGAGTACATTGACAATGAGGGAAATGTCATTCCAAATCTAGGAGAAACTCTTGTCAGTGACACTTTTGAGACTCTGGATAATATGGAGAAAGAGTCAGAAAAAGATAAAGAGAAGGCCCAAGCCTCAGATGCCGAAGTAAACATCAAAAAGGCTGAATGGATACCATGTTTTGAAGAGATAAGAGCCCAACACAGCGCTACAACATCTACTGTCTACACGAAACTGTATCAGGTCAAGAAACATCAAAAGGTGGCAGGCAGGATCATAGCATGGGCACATTTTGCAGACCTCAACGTTTACGCGGTTAAACGTGAGAAGGGAATTGAGTACTTTAGATTTCCACATGATCTGAAGACTCTTCCAGGTTTTGAGCTCAACCAGTTAGCTAAGTTAAACTTGCTATATGCTGACCCACGTAAGATGTCAGGCTGGTTTGAAGCTGCTCTAAAGAGGGAGTACCACACCAGATGGCTCAACTTCAAACCTCAGCAACCAACGAGGTACATTAGAAGATCTGAGGTTGATGCCATGACTGGTAAACCTAGAGTAGTGCTGAAGTGGAGTCCACCACGTACAATGTCTAAGATCCCACTATGTGAGATGCCACAGGACTTCACTCCACACTTCAAATGGTGGTAATACGATTGGAGAACGAGAGAGGCCGTGATAGTCTTGAACAGGAATGGCACAATGGAAACCATAAGGGTGTTTGACCTGATGTGGCTCACCAACTTGTCAGCACAAGATGTTTATACTTTATACAAGTTGCCACTATTCTACGACTCACAGGATATTGTACAAGCTTTACAGTTCCAAAAAGTGATAAGACTCTGTTTTGTTTTTTAGATAAACATAGGAGTTACCAAAGAAGCTAAGTACAAAAAGTTTGAGGAAATCATGAAAGATGTTAGACAATAGATAGATCTAGGTCCAAGGGGGAGTTTGTTGATACATATATGTACCTAGATCCTGATCTGAATGTAATATGTCTTACACTTATGTAACTATTGGGTACTAAGTGAAATACAAAATGTTTGGTTATATTTATAATGTTTAATATTTCATTAATGAGTTGTTTAACGCATATTGGCTTAATTATATAGGTTTGTGATTGTTTGAAGTGTTATGCATAATGTTAGAATATTGAATACACTCAAACTTGGTGAAGTGAAGTTCTCATGCGTCTGATTGGACCATGTGCCCCAACAGTAGTCATGCGTCCGAATGGCCATGCGACTGAGTGTCCATGCGCCTAAATAGTCCATACGCCAGAACAACTTCATGCGTCTGTCTCAGTCGCACGACTGAACACTCAGTAGTGCGAATGGATCAACCGCATGGCTCAATCGCATGAATGAACCATGCGAATGGTTCAGTCGCCCGAATGAGCAATCCTAACCTATAAATACCACCTAATTCGTGGAAAACCATAAGCATTGAATTCACTTCGACTCCAGACGTACCCTAGCCATCCAGAAGCCTCCAAGTTCGTAGTCCAAGTTCATAGAACACTATGGATCGATTCTCAATTGATTCTTGACGTTAGATTCAAGCCGTTATTGTGTCTACATGCGTTCTCACTGATTGGATCGCCAATCAAATAGGATTCCGCACTATTTGGTTTGGTTTAACACATTAATCAGTTGGTGTTTTGTCAAATACCAGATCCTAACAACTATCATGAAAAGGTGAATAGTAGAATAAAGTATGGTCAACAACATGGCTCTTTGGGAAGAAGCCATGCTGTATCAAAAGTCTGCAGCAGAGTGTCAGAGACCATACTTATGTCCACTGGTCATAGCAGTGTCTTCCGAAGGTTAAATGGCTTCGGAAGAGTAAGTACTTTCGAAGCCACTTATACTTCGGAAGAGGCTGCTTCTTCCAAGGCTTGGAGACTTCTTCTTTTCATCATACTTCGGATGTGATCTTTACTTTATTCTTCTAAGTCTTGAACTTCGGAAGTATGCACTTGTCTTCGGAAGTAGAGTTTTGTCTTCGGAAGTTGGTCTTTCCCTTTGTCTTCGGAAGAACTCTACAACCTTCGAAAGTTCCATGTTAAGCTTCGGAAGCCTTTGCATACAGCACCAAAATAACTTAAGTGACATAGTTTTGGTTACATTAGCCTTCTTCTTGATTCAACACATACATACATACATACATACATACATACATACATAAATACATACATACATACATACATACATACATACATACATACATACATCATACATACATACATACATACATATACATACATACATACATACATACATACATGCATACATACATACATATATACATACTCCTCGCACTAGATCATTTTGGATCAAGTGGTTCATCTTCCGTGGATTGATATGTGCCATTCTCCTATGCCAGGATATAGATTCCTTCTTAGTAGCTTTTGACAAGAAGCATTGAAATTGATGATCCGTTGTGGAGGCCTTCGATAGATCCAGGACATAAAGGTCATTATATCTTGAGGCTGACATTAATACTTGTTCCTCCGGAATCACATAGTCCTCTTTTAGGACATAGCACTTCTTTTTGTCGAAAACTACCTTAAATCCCTTGTCACATATTTGGGAACAAAAAGCAGGTTATTTTGAAGTTGTTGAACTTAGTTTACCTTGTCAAACTTAACTTTCTAGTTCCCTACTTCTCCTTGAGCTATGATGTACCTGTCACACCCCCGCTAAGAGCGGAAACACGGGGATGTAACGAGACGGGAATCGTCATAGCACATGGTAAGCGATAGAGATGCAATAATAATAATGATGACAAGCGTGTCATGACAACACCCGACAACAAGGGGACTTGTGTCGTGCTTAGTCAGTATTCACGACAAAATAGCCATAAGCATAAATATGATATAAGATAAACATAGATAATAACATTGTATGCAATTCCCACAACCCGGGAATAAGTTACAAAGTGTAATGTTGTTTGAAACAGATACAACAATTGTTTTCAAATGACATGTTTAGCCCGGAAATGCATCCTGGGTCTCCACTAAGGCAGCACACCTAGAACCTCAGCTAGCATGATCACCTGAAAATGCTCAAAATGGTCAACAAAATTGTTGGTGAGCTCGCAGGTTTAAAAGTAAATAAGTAATGATGTTGTATAAAGTTGTTGCAGAATACCATGCATACGGTTATAAGCAAGCAAAATCACATGACAAGAGCTTTACAACCAAACCTAACGACGTACACAAAGAATCTTGTCGAAATATATTCACCCAAGGCCCGTTCCTGGCTTTTGTTGGTACTAACTAGTATACCAACACGAGGGTGGGGGTGTCAACCCAGTAGTACTACCAATACCTATCCGTCGGTTCCCACACTAGAATTAAATGGTTGTAAGAAAGAACCACAAAGCAGACTCAAGCATGTATCAGATAAGTACCCCAAAACAGTAGCACGTTGATTCCAAGTATGTAAATTGTATGTATGTTGTACAGCATAGAAAACGGGCGAGCATACTTTTCCCCCATGTTGTAAATGTTTGTAAAGTAGTATAAGAATAAAAAGGGGGCCACGAAACTCACATGTTAAGTGGTAAGTATGAATGATCAAGATTTCCAACAGTTGAATGCAATGATCGGTCAAACACCTATTTGATAGTTATTGTTAAGCATTAATGACGCGTATAAAGCGTATAGTAATGTTTGGTCGGTCCCGGTTGTATCGGTTCGGTCGTGGGTAGCACACACACAAGCGGACACACGTATCAGATCTTATGTAGATCCAAGTACTAAGAGTAGTCGTCATTGCCTATGACATTCTTGTAAAGATCTCTTGTTATGAAAGATGGGACTTGTTAAGTATTTGTAGTTCTAAATGGGTTGTCGATAATTGTAAAATGTTAGGTTGATTTCAATTGAAATAGTATGTGCATGTTGATAGCGTTGACTTTAATCTTTGTGGTCAAGCAATGACACTTTTACTGATGTTACCTTATCATCATCAGACGTTCAAGAGGAAATTCACACTCAACATCATCAGTCACACAACAGGACCAGACGCTCGACTCAACGCTCCATTCGTACGAATCAACCTTCAATCGTACAAATCAGCTTCATTGGCGCGATTGAACCTTCATTCATACGACTGGCATTCAGTCGTACCACACAACACTCAATCGCATGACTTAACCTCCATATGCACGAATCAACATTCATTCGTACGAATCAGCTTCATTCGTACGACTGAACCTTCATTCGTACGATTGGCCTTCAGTCGTGCAATACACACACAGTCGCATGCATTCATTCACCCGTATTGACTCAATCGCACACACACTCATCCGCATTGACTCAATCGCACGCACATTCATTCGATCGCACAACTCAGTCGCATGACATCCCTAGTCGTACGATTCAGTCGCCCGAAAGACACAATCGCATGACTCAGTCGCATGACATCCCTAGTCGCATGACATCCCTAGTCGCACGATTCAGTCGCCCGAAAGACACAATCGCATGACTCAGTCGCACGACTCACCCAGTCGCACGACTCAGCCGCATGATAGACCCAGTCGCCTGAACTGCAGGTTCGCGACTGCTGAAGTGCAGAGCAGCCTTCGGCTGCCCCAAGCACGGGTTTTACACAACAAGGACTTCCAGAATCACACAACAAACACACACGAACAAGAAGCACACGCAGAAAGTCATCACACGCACCCACACGACCTCTTGTGTTCGAGTTGACCCGAACACCCGAAACCCTAAAAATGGACAATAGTAAAAGGAGCAAGAAATGGACAACCAAGGTCGTCTACCTGCAAGGATGGAGTAGACTAAGTTATAGGTGAAGTCTAGACGATGAAAACGTGACCAAACGGGGCGTTTTTGGTGCTAAGAGGAAGATGTGAAGTGGAGAAGAAGATGATGAAGAAGAAATGGGGAGAATGAAGAAAATGGCTGGGAATGGGGTTTTCATACCCATCCCAGGTTTGCAAAATGTCAATTTTTGTCCCTGCACTTAGCCCCCGAGTTTCCAAAGTTTGCTTCAGTTGAAAACGACTTTAAAATGTCTGTTATATTAAGGTTAAAAGCGTGTTTAATGGTAATTGATAGCTTAAAATGGTTTTATTAATGACAATGGTTATAATTAAAAATGATATATTTGGTGGTAATGGTGATGAAATTTATAAAAGGTTTATGCTTAGCTCACGTTCACGGAGGAAGTACAGGCACAAGGGTAATAAAGCAGACATGATTCCTTAAAGCAGGCGTTCGAAGAAGAGGAAGAATAATTAAAATAATTCTATGCTTAATTATGTCGTTCGACGGACCTTAAGGTGATGGATGTCACAGTACCCTCCTTTGTTTCCAGCAAAAGAAACATGACCTCCTTTGATTTGTTTGACGTTTGATAAGAGTGCCCGGTTTCCAGTCATGTGCCTTGATGCTCCGCTATCTACAATCCAAGTGTTTGTTTCAGCACTATAGCGAACACCCTGCACATTCAATTGAAAATATTAGTTAAGGTGAGGCACCCAAGCCTTAACCGGCTTGGGTGTCCCAGAGGCATCACACATTATAAACTCTACCCATTGTCCATTAGAGGGTGAGGGAAGATCAACTGTCTTATTGTTCTCATTTCCAGACATTGACTTTTCTTTCCATTAGCCAGCTTTGTCTAAGGTCTGTTTGTGATAAACAGACGACTGGCTGATAAGTTGAACTTTAGTTTCAGTGACTCTTTTTGGTGGAGTCATGGAGCTTCTTTTGGAAGAGCTTGCTTTAGTGTCATAAAGTTCAATCTTTTTCTTTGGTGTCTGATAATAAGGACAATAAGACGCTATGTGCCATACTCTCCACAGTTGTAGCATGATCTGCTTTTAACTTGACGATTTACCTATTTCTGTGGAGAAGTATGTGACACACGAGTGACTTTACTCTGCTTGGGTTTTGACACTTCTTGTTTAGATGTTTTCTCTAGTTTAACAAAATTAATTGTTTGGACATTTTTAACATCTTTTCCTTTTTGTTTATTTGGACTTAGACATGAAGCACGTGATTGGTTAATTTGTTTGGTATTTCTTGGTTCAGAAATAGACTTTATTGAACCAGATTTTATTTTAACCTTTTCAAATTGTTCGTCCAAATTAACACAAGCCATTTTACCTTTTGATTTTGAAGTGGTATCCTTTTGGTTAGTGACAGATTCATTTGGTTTACATGTGGAATCTTGATCACTCACAAGAGGAGTGGACACCACATGATCCTTGATTGGGTTATTATTTATTGGTTTACTTTTGGCATTCATCAAGGTCTCATGTGGTGGTGGTACCACTTTACATCCCAAACCCTCCCCATTATTGCGTTCTCTCACTAAGTGTTGGACAATGTGAGATGAGCTTGTCCACCTATGCAGTTTTTGTTTTAATGAATTTACTTCTACTTCCAAAACTACCTTTTGTTTCTTAGTGTCTTCTAAGGAGTTTAGATAGAACTTAATGTCATTAGCTTGGTTAAAGGCTACAACTTCAGTTTCCCTAAGTTGTTTATTCAAGAGCCTATCTTCTCTTTATAGTTGTGCTTATTTTGTTTTAAGACTCTATTGGCTTCAGTGCACAGTTGCAAGTCCTTTACTAAGTTATCACTATGGTCTAATAACCTAGCAAATTTCATGTCAATGATTTCCCTAAATTTATTACAATCAGAACAAGCATGATTATTTAAACGTTGAGTAGTGGTACTTACCTGAGAGGGTGAGGTTGAATCACCCATTAAAGCAGGTCTGACTTCTCTAGTTCCGGTGATTCTAGACTTGTTGGACTTGTCCCTTCTTTAGGCAGGTGATCAACTACTATTGCAGATTCTTCAACATTTGACATTGCAAGCTCCACTGCAATATGACATTCACTTGCTGAGTCGTCATCTAGATCCTCAACACTAGCAATGTTTGATTCTCCGGGAGACACAAACCAAAAGCTCCAATCTTGTCCTTCATCATCATGAGCTGTTAAGGCTTTAGGATCCTTGCTCGATGAAGTAGGGCTGTTTGTGGGCTTATCCTGACAAGTGAATGATCAGAATGGATTTCTATTTCCCATCTTTTTGGGCTTCACACATACACGTTTGAAGTGCCCCTTTTCCCCACAATTGAAGCAGGTAACTTTTGTCTTGTCAAAGCCAAAAGTTGTGTCCTTAGTGGCAATCAGATTCTGTCCGGTCTTCTTGACAAACTTCTTTGCTCTTCGAACAACACTTGCTAAGGCCCACACGATGTCCATTCTTTCTAACCCTGTCTCGTCTACCTGCTTGTAGTCCTCGTCTGCCAGATGACAGTTCCCAATTTTCCCAGCAACTAGCCCATCATAGGAGTGGACAACAGCTGCTAAGAGATCCATGTGCTCCTTTGCTACCTCTACTGTCACATTCCCGAGATTC
The DNA here is from genome assembly GCA_025506515.1 of Flaveria trinervia. NCBI lineage: Eukaryota > Viridiplantae > Streptophyta > Magnoliopsida > Asterales > Asteraceae > Flaveria > Flaveria trinervia. The sequence continues at coordinate 33,694,555 of CM046450.1, read as the reverse complement.
TCGGTCTTTAGTTTTGTAGCATTTGCTTCAGGTGCTATGTATTGGGTACCAGACGACCCTGACATGTCAGATCCTGAAGTAGTAGCTTGTGATGGACCAGCTGAACTCGACACAAAAGCCATTTGAAGTGGTGCTCTAGACGTTTTGGCTTATGGGGTTGAGTTGTACAGTGCCGGATTCTGACCATATGAAGACTTTTGGGCCCTGTACTTCATCCTCAACTCTTCCTCCCGCAGTTTCAGAATGAAGTCGTTGATGTCTAACTTTGCTAGCATATCATTCTGTCTGAGGTTGGAGAGAAACGAACTCCACTTCTCGAGCAAACCATCTACAAAGTTTGAAACTTTGTCTTCCATAGACGTAGTAACTACATGAGTATGTAGCTCAATCATTAGATGGTAGAATCGATCAATGACATCGTCCAAGCTATCCTTTCCCATTGATGAGAACTTGTCAAACTCCTTCTTCAATGCTTTATCCTTCAAAGCCTTTAACGATGCATTTCCCTCATATCTCTTTTCCAATGCACCCCAAAGCTTCTTAGCTTGCTTGTTTTCAGAAAATTGATGGAAGATGTCCTTAAGAATTGACTGAGTCAGCAACGCATATACTTTCTTCTCGGCATTGTACTTTATCTTTTGTCCGTCAGTCATACCGCTTAAGGTGAGTTTGACTCCATCTGCACCTACAACCATACTATATCCTGTCTCTATCGACTCCCACAGATTGGGATCTACTCCATTTAAGTAAATCTCCAATCTTTGCTTCCATTTTGGGTAATCATCTAATGTTATAAGCTTAGGGGGCTTGTTATGATTTCCCAGTTCATTTTCTAGAAGCAACAGATTTTGAATCAGAGTCCCCTTTGGCGGTGAAAGCTGAATATTGATCCTCCATTACTATTAACTTTATACTTTGGAAAAAACTGTTTATCTAGTGCGAATGAAGTATGCGATTGAACACTTCGTAAAATTGAACAATGCGATTGACTCAGACGTGCGAATGAGCAAATGCGGATGGCTCAATCGTGCGGATGGACAGGTGCGAATGAACAATGCGAATAGGCAATTCAGTCGTACGAATGGATGTACGAATGAGTCCAATCGTGCATATGAGGGTGCGTATGAATTCAGTCGTGCGATTGAGTCAATCGTGCGACTGAAGCTGCTGAAACTTGAAAATTCGAAGGTTTAAGGTATTTTGACGCAAAAACACGAATTTTTCAAGAACCCTAATTGCAGTATGTAGGAAAAACGTTAACTTTACAATCTGGAGACGTCCAAAACAACATTTGACATAAAAGATTGCGTTTTTGCTTGAAAAACACACTTTTTATATCAAAATCGATTGAATCACATGTAAATCAAGAGCCAAAGCTCTGATACCACTTGTTAGAGGACCGTGTACTGGATGGCATACTAACTGATCTACATGTATACTGAATCAAATAGTGAGGAATCCTATTTGATTGGTGATCCAATCAGTGAGAACGTTAACCCGATCGATATAAGATTAATCTAACGTTAAGAACGAATAGCAATCGATCAAGAACGATCTATGAACTTGGACTGGCTTTCTTGGACGTTCTGGATGGCTAGGGTACATGTATGAGTCAAATTCTTCAAAGTGTTACGTTTTTTCATGAATTAAGTGGTATTTATAGGTTAGGGTTACTCATTCGTGTGACTGAACCATTAGCATGGTTTAGTCGTGCGACTGAGTCATGCGGTTGATCCATTCGCACGACTGAGTGTTCAGTCGTGCGACTGAGTCAATCTCATGTCACAATTGTGTGACTGATCCAGTCTCCTAGTTCAGTCGTGCAACAGGTCCATTAGCATGAAGTTATTCATGCGTATGGTCCATTAGCATGGGCCATTCGTAGGAGAACTTCATATGAATAAGTTTGAACATGTTTCACAATCATTAATTGACTTAGATCTATTCAAACAACCACAAACCTATATAGTTAGTTCAATAAGCGTTAATACATAATAATCAATGAAATATTAAACATTATAAGCATAAACCACACATTGTATTTCATTCAAACCATCCAGTTACAAATATGTAAGACATGAAAGACTTTTTACATTAAGCTCATAAACTAGGTACATATGTATCTACAGACCTTATATTAATCCTTTTAACTGCATCTTGTCTTTTGATTTCAAAGTAGCCTCCTTCTGTTTAGTGCCAGATTTCACTAGTTTACCCGTGGAATCAGGATCACTACTTAGAGGAGTTGACACCACATGATCCTTAATTGGGTGGTTATTTATAGGTCTACATTTTGCATTCAAGAGGATCTCATGTGGTGGTGGAACTACTTTGAATCCCAAACCTTCCCTATTGCTTCGTTCTTTCACTAAATTCTTTATTATGTGAGAAGAACTAGCCCAACTATACAGTTTTTGTTTTAGTGAATTAAATTCAACTTCCAGAACTACTTTCTCCTTTTTGTTCCGTTCTTTCACTAAATTCTTTTCGGTTTCCTTTAGTTGTTTACTCAAAAGTTATGTATTTTCTTTAAAAGTGCACTCATTTTGTTTTAATATACGATTAGCTTCAGTGTAGAGTTGTAAGTCATTTACTAAGTTATCATTGTGTTCTAATAACCTAGCAAATTTTAGATCTACGCTTTCCTTAAATTTTTCACATTCAGAACAAGCATGTTGTTAAATAGTTTATCTAAAGAACTTACTTGTGAGGATTCCGTTGAATCAGCCATCAATGCAGAGGTAGACACTTCTGTTGATGGAGATTCTGAACTTGTTGCTCTAAGCTCTTCCTCAACCAAGTGGTTTACCGTGTTCACAGCTTCTTCTGTATCTGACATTGCTTGATCAGCTGCAATCTCACCTTCACTGGCAGACCCATCATCCAATGCTTTGACAAAAGCAATGTTTGATTCTCCGGGAGAGACAAAGCGGAAAGACCAATCTTGTCCTTCATCACCTTGGGCAGTTAGTGCTTTAGTCTCTTTATTTGAAGGATTGGTTCCAACCATGTCCTTGTCTTGATGGTTGAAAGTAGGAAATGGGTTACCATTTCCTATTTTCTTAGGCTTCACACATTCATGTTTAAAGTGCCCCTTTTCACCACAATTGAAGCAGGTGACCTTGGTTTTGTCGAAACTAAAAGTCGTATCTTTTGTGGCTACTAGATTCTGTCCTATCTTCTTAACGAACTTTTTGGCTTGTCTAACTGCACTTGCAAGAGCCCACATGATATCCATCCTTTCCAGCTCGTTCTCGTCAACCTGCTCGTAGTCTTTATCTGCAAGATGACAATGTCCGATCTTCCTAGCAAGTAGACCATCATACGATTGAACCACTGCTGCAAGAAGGTCCATGTGCTCTTTTGCAACCTCCACTGTGATATTACCAAGATTCTCGGTCTTCAACTTCATAGTATTGGCTTCAGGCACTATGTATTGAGTCGATGATGACCCAAACATTTCTTTTCCTAAAGCAGTGGATTGAGAATGAGCTGCCGAACTAGACACAAAAGTTGTTTGAAGTGGTGCTCCTGAACAAGTTTGATTGGGAACCGAGTTGTAGAGTGAAGGATTCTAAACGTAAGATCCTTTCTTTGACTTGTACTTCATCCTCAGTTTCTCCTCCCTTAACTTCAAGATGAAGTCAATTATGTCCAATGTAGCAAGTATGTCATTCTGTCTTAGGTTGGACACAAATGAATCCCATTTCTTAGGCAAACCATCTACAAAGCTTGAAACTTTATCTTCCATAGACATCATTACACCATGAGTGTGCAGCTCACTCATCAAATGGTAGAACCTGTCAATGATGTCATCCAAGCTCTCATTCCCACTTGAGGAGAAATTATCAAACTCCTTCTTGAGAGATTTTGCCTTTAGTTCCTTTAATGTTGCATTCCCATCGAACCTCTTCTCTAATGCCTCCCATAACTTTTTCGCCTGTTAGTTCTCAGAAAACAGGTGAAATATGTCTTTCGGGATTGACTGAGTCAGCAGGGCATAAACTTTCTTCTTAGCATTGGAGAGTATCTTCTAAGCCTCACTCATTCCATCCAACTTCAACTTTACTCCATTTGCGCTTACTGGTACCGTGTAACCAGTCTCTATAGAAGTCCAGTGGTTGGGATCAACGCCATTTAGGTAAATCTCGAACCGCTGTTTCCATTGTGGATAATCATCCAACGTTATAAGCTTCGGCGGTTTATTGTGATTTCCTATCTCATTCTCCAGAAGTAGAAGGTTCTGGATGCTTGAGTCCTTCCCGGCAGTAAACGCTGAAAACTGATCTTCCATTTGTATGAACTTTGTACTTTGAGAAGAGAACAAATTCAATCGTGTGAATGGACAATGCATATGGATCACTCGTGCGAATGAAGAGTGCGAATGAATTCAATCGTGCGATTGGATTCGGTTATGCATATGAATAAGGCAAATGGACTCAACTGACTGAAGGTGTTCAGTCGTGTGAATGAAGGATGCGACTGAGTTCAGTCGTGCGGATGGAGGGTGCGAATGAGTTCAATCATACGAATGAGCTATTCGTGCGACTGAAGGCTGTTGTGTTTGGAAAAATCAAATTTTTGGCACTAAGACACGAATTATGATTTACCCAGAAACCCTAATCTGCCGTATGACGAAAAACTTCAACTTTGATGCTTGGAAACGTCGAAAAACACACGTAGACTCAAAAAGATGACTCTTTTGAGTTAAAACGTGAGTTTTGACACAATTCTAATTGAATCAAATGCAAAATCAAGAGCCAAAGCTCTGATACCACTTATCAGGAACGTGTACGTACGGAATACTAATAGATTCTGTGTTTATACCGAATCAAATAGTGCAAAATCCTATTTGATTGGCGATCCAATCAGTGAGACCAATTACCCGATCGATATACGATTGAAACTAAATGTTATGAACGAATAGAGATCGATCAGGAATGATCTATGAACTTGGACAGGCTTCCTTGGACATTCTGGATGGCTAGGGTTCGTGAGAGTATCAAGTGTTTCGAATTCTTATGCTTTTCGACGAATTAAGTGGTATTTATGGGTTAGGGGATTCCATTCGTACGACTGAACCATTAGCATGGTTCAGTCGTGCGACTGAATCATGCGATTGAGTCATACGCACGACTGAAGGTTCAGTCATGCGATTGAGTCAATCTTATGTCTCAATCGGGCGACTGATCCAGTCTCCTGGTTCAGTTGTGCAATTGATCCATAAGCATGATGTATTCATGCATATGGTCCATAAGTATGGGCCATTTGCATGATTACTCATCCGACCATGTTGAACACATTACTCAATCATTATTGACTAAGAATCATGCACAACACTCTCAAACCTATATAGTAAGTTCATTATATTTTAACATAATAATAATATGAAACATTAAACATTAATAAACATCAACCACAAATTATATTTCATTGAACCCATTGATTACATATGTGTAAGACATGAAAGACATTTACATTAAGCTCATAAACTAGGTACGCATGTATCTATATATATATATATATATATATATATATTATATATATATATATATGTGTGTGTGTGTGTGTGTGTGTGTGTGTGTGTGTTGGATCATAAAGGCTGGTGCAAGCAAAACCAAACACTTAGAAGATTTTGAGTACAACTAAAAAAGCTCTTCCGAAGACAAGTTCAGCACTTCCGATGGTACATGCTGAACTTCCCAAGCAAAGCTCAAAGGAGCTTCCCAAGATAAACCTCAGCTTCCGAAGACAAAGTCCTTGCTCTTCCGAAGAGATTAACACTTGGAAGAAATAAAGACTACAACTTCCAAAGTATGAAGTCCAAAGGAAGCCTCGGAAGAAGTAAATACTTCCAAAGTATAAGTGGCTTTGGAAGAACTTGTTCTTCCGAAACCGATTAACCTTTGGAAGATGCTGCTAATGAACCAGTGGACATAGGTATGGTCTCTAACACCCCACTGCAGACCTCTAATACTGCATGGCGTTTTCCCAAAAGGCCATGTAGTTGACCATACTTTATTCAATTGTTCACCTTTTTATGTTAGTACAAGTTATCAACTTTAGTTGGCAACAAAAGGTAAGTCATGGACATGTCATGAATACCATATCTTAGATAAGACATTATCTAAGATACCTTAAACTATAGATTTGTAGTATTCACTTTAGTTAGAGGATTCCAGCTGGTATCAAATTATATTTGGCTATGAATAGTAGCGTATATAGTTTCTCATTGTAATTCTTGTAGTAAGCTTGTAAGAGTCTTGTAAACTTTGAGTTGAGAAATAATATATACAAGTATCTTGAAATTATTCTCTTGTGCTTTTCTTGTATTACTTAGTATATTATAATCAACTCTTAGAAGAACTCTGCTTCTTGAGTGTTTGTTTGTGAGTTTGAGAGAAAATACTTGTGTTGAGTATAAAAACTGATCCTACAATTGGTATCAAAGATTCTTAGGCTCTTGATTGTGTGATCTAACCATCCTAATCAACCTCTTATTTACTCACTCCTTTACTACACTCTAAACATGGCCTTGAACTAGAAATCTGAATGTGAAATGGGGACGATGACTAAAGCACCCATCATCACCCTAGAGAACTTCAGACAATGGAGTAGACGTATAGAAGGGTTCATCATATATCAAGATAGCCGCATGTGGAAATCCATTGCCTAAGGTCCCTACAAGCCAAAGGTGGCTTCACCTTCTGGTTGTGGTGCCATGATAGAGAAGGCAGTGGAGGACTACTCTAAATAAGATCTCAAGCAGATAGACATTGATGAAAAGGAAATGACAGTCTTGATGACAGCAATTCCCAACTCCATTATGGTGGGGTTTGAGAATTGCACAACTGCTAAAGGAATGTTTGATGCCTTAACTTTGATGTACTCCAATTCCAATGACCCAAAGAAAGATTCCCTGAAGCAACAATTTCAGAACTTCACTCATATTGCTGGAGAGACCTTGCATGAGCAATACTTCAGGTACATGGATCTTATCTCTTCCCTTCAATCTATAGGAATAGCTCATGAATTGAGAGATCTCTCAAGGAAATTCATGAGTACACTTCCCAACGAGTGGACGTTCTACTGTGTCTCCATCAAGAGGATAGAGAACCTGAACACGCTCATAATGACTGAGCTATACGGTATTCTTGATGGATATTATGTAAAGATGAAAACAGGAGTGGCCATCAAGGAAGCAGATCCTCAAGCCTTTCCTCAAGCAACATTTTCTTTGGTTGCTGAAGGCTCAAGACCCCCTCAACCTCAGCAGTACATGTCGTACTCATAGCAGCCATCCAACTCTACTGGGCCTTACATCACATTCCCTAAGACCCCAAGGTCTCAACAAGCTCAGCCCAGTCCTTTTCAAGACAGCTATGCTTTTGTCTTAGGTAGCAGACACTCCAATGGTTTTCAGTTCTGCATTGAAGATCTAGAGTGTTTCAGCCCGGATAAGGTGGAATACATGGACATAGTCCAACAAATGGCTCTGCTAACCTACAGGGCGAAGAAGTTCGTTAAGAGAACAGGAAGGCAGTTCCCTCAGAACCCAACAAGCAGCAAATTCAGGTTGACAAAGCAAAAGCCAAGTGTTACAAATGTAACCAGCTGGGTCATTTTGCTAGGGAATGCAAAGATCCCAAATCAAACCCGGGATCTGCTCATGCCTCCTCACATCCTTCCACACTAAAAGCTATTGGAAAATCAACCAAAACTGCTGTTGTGGCACAAGAAGTTGATTGGAGCTTTATGGTCCAAGGTGTCACCCATGCATAAGCACTCATGGCTGGAACAAATAACTCTAAGGTATATGATCATCTCTGTACTCCAGCATGTATTACCAAGGTTAAAATGTACCAAGACTATAACATGGAAATTAAATCCAATATTGAGTCCTTAAACATCTAAAATCTAATTTTAAAAGGGTTGAATCTGACTATCAACATAAAATTAAGGAGTTAGAGAAAATAGTTTCCTTTTTAAAACATGAGCACGCTAATTACAGGACTCAAATCAAGGATTTAATATCCAAGTTAACTGATGCTCAAGACAAGCTAGTAATAGCTGAGGCTCAAGCTAGGAAGCATGCTATTTCTGAGCAAAACTTCCAAGCCATTATTGCATCATCCTCCGACTCTAAATTTGTTATCAAAACAAAGGAGGGTTGGGGACCAATGAGATTGCTCCACCACACTCTTATGAGTCTATAAGACAACCAAGGTGTGGTACTGAAGAGCAAGAGGTCCCATCTGCTGATTCATCTTCACTTGAGTTGAAGAATGATACAATAGTGGAGACCATCATAGGGAAGGAACAGGTAAATCAAGCAATTTCTACTTGTGATGATCAACCCCTATCCACCAAAGCTAGAAGAAACTGGGCAAAGGCAGCCATAAGAACTGCTAAGAAAGTAGCTGAATCTAAGCTGAAGATTGACCCAAAGCAAAAGGGTGTTTTCATTTCAGTTGGATTCCAGGTGGTAGGCACTTCTGATTCAGGAAAGGAGTGTAGTACCAGCACTTCTATCTTTCCAAAGGATCAGAAGTCAAAGGGGAAGGCTGCATAGGAAGATAAGAAGATGAAAAAACCTCAGCCTTCTAAATCCCCAAAGATTAACATTGCATGCATAATGTGTGGTCTACAGAATCACTTGGCTAAAGATTGTTACTACAATCCAGCAAGCACATATTATGCAAATAATGTTAAAAAGGAAGTAGCTAATGAAGGATTCACTATTGGGTCTTATCACATGGTTCAAGTGATGAGAAAAGGAAAGCTGGTTTCCGAAGCTAAGTTGCTTTCAGAAGAAACTCATTCTTCAGAAAGGGAAGTGGCTTCGGAAGTTAAGCTAAGGAAGGCTCAAAAGAACAAAAGTGCCTCCTCAAAAACTTCCAAGAAGGTTGCTTCGGAAGAGAAGGTAGTGAACTCTTCCGAAAACAAAGAGGCTTCAGAAGAAGGTCATGTTGCTCAAGCTTCAACAAGCTCATCTAAACTGACCAATCATGGGATGGAATGGAAGATCAGACAAGATGCTGCATCCACATCTTGCTCTTCAAAGACATCAATTGAACCCTCTACCATTTATTTTGGTTCAATTATGTTATCATCAATGGATGAACCCAAGACCAACAAGGCTTGGGTTTCCAATCAAAACTAACTTTTCACCTTATATGCAGGGACATTCACAAGACAAGAACAATAATGTCTGGATAGTGGACCGTGGATGCTCCAGGCACATGACTGGAACAGATCTCTACTTCAATAATTTCAACATTTTGATGGAGGTCCTGTTCCGTTTGGAGGTGAGACCGGAGGATACATTTAAGGTAGAAGAAGTGTATCCAATGGCTTGTTAAGAGTTGACAAGGTAAACTTTGTCAAGCAGCTTGATCATAATCTCCTAAGTGTTTCTCAATTCTGTGATCAAAAGCATCAAATGCTATTCACAGAACATGAGTGCATCATCCTCAAACCTAGGATGACAATTCCTCAGGAATTGGTGGGGATATGTATAAGCTGGATATGAACATTGCTTCCCTATTGGGTGAAGTATCATGCTTTCTTTCCAAACCTGATGGTGATGAGTCTAGCTTATGGCATAAACGTATGTGTCATGTAAATTTTAAAACCATGAACAAATTGGTTAAAAATAACTTGGTACATGGCGTACCCAAAAAGGAATTTTTTTGTAGAGATAACTGTGTGGCTTGCCTGAAAGGAAAGCAACATAGAGTCTCTCACAAATCCAAAGAGGTTAACTCTATCACCACTCCATTACACTTATTGCACATGGATTTATTTGGTCCAACAACTATAATGAGCATTGGAATGAAATCATATTGTCTTGTGATAGTTGATGATTTTACAAGATTTACATGGGTATTCTTTTTAAGAACTAAAGATGAAACTGCTAAAACTTTAAAGTCTTTTATTCTTAAAGTTGAAAATCAAAGTGATCACAAGGTAAAGATTATTAGGAGTGATCAAGGGACTGAGTTTAAGAATCAAGTTCTTGACTCATTTTGTAACTCAAAAGGGATTACCAGACAATACAATGTTCCTAGAACTCCTTAACAAAATAGTGTTGCTAAGAGGAGGAACAGATTGAGGCTGCTAGGACCATGTTAGCTTATTCAAAGTTGCCTCTAACATTCTGGGCAGAGGTAGTCAGCACTGCATGCTATGTGGAGAACATGGTCCTCATTCTCAAGCCAAAATTTGCTGAAAATTCGGATGATGCTATCTTTGTTGGATATTCCTCTAGTTCTAAAGCTTATAAAGTTTATAATATCAAAAATCAACAATTTGAGGAATCATCCAACATTGTTGTAAATGAGCACACTCCTTGTGTTAGGGGAGATGCCCTGATCATATTTTTGACTTAAAATTGTTCCAAACTATTCTAAACCATCTTGTGATTCTGATGAAGACCAGCTATTCAAGTTACCTAGACCTCTTCCAAGTTCTCCAAGAGTCTTTGAACCCCAAGCTCCTATCATTGGTAGATCCGATAGCATGAGCATTTCTAGAACCAGTGGAGCTTCAACAAGTTATCAGCAAAGTGATTCTGATAACTCATCATCTGATAACATACAACACCAAGCTGATGGAAGTATTATTCTAAAGGAACAGGCAACTGTTAATACTACTTCTTAGTCAACTACTGCTTATGATGTTTCTCTTTTATTCAATCAGTCCTCATTGAATGACATTAAAACAACAGTTGGACCAAGTGTTCATGTTCCTGAGCAAAATATGTCCAACTTGGATCTATCTTTGCAACTGGAAGTGATTCCCAGACTAAGAATTCACAACACTCATCCAACTGAGAACATCATTGGAGAAGTCTTTGAAGGCGTGAGAACAAGGGGACAAACTCATCATGGGAATGTCTACTTGAACTCATGCTTTTTGTCTCAAATGGAACCCAAGAAAGTAGAAGAAGCCTTAAAAGATGGTAGTTGGGTTGAGTCTATGCAAGAAGAATTGTTTCCATTCAAGAGACAAAAGGTTTGGAACCTTTGCCTGCTACCATCTGGTCAAGTACCTATAGGCACCAAATGGGTTTTCAAGAACAAGAGAGATTATAGAGGCTTGATCATCAAGAATAAAGCTAGACTAGTTATTCAAGGATACACTCAAGAGAAAGGAATTGATTATACTAATGTCTTTGCACTTGTTGCCAGACTTGAGGCAGTTAGAATCTTCCTTGCTTATGCTGTAACCAAGAACTTCACTATCTATCAACTTGATGTCAAGTGGGCCTTTCTGTATGAAAATATAGATAGGGAGGTCTATGTGTGCCAACCTCAAGGATTTGAAGACCCACAACATCCCAACTATGTGTGCAAATTAGATAAAGCTCTTTATAGGCTGCACCAGGCACCTAGGATGTGGTATGAGATCCTGTCTCAATTTCTCCTAAAGAATGGTTGCACTAGAGGAACCATTTACAAGACTCTCTTTATCAAAAAGTTTGAGAAAGATATTTTGCTTATTCAAGTCTATGTTGATGACGCCATATTTGGTTCTTCAAATGACCAAATGTGTAACGACTTTGAGAGCATCATGAAGAAGAAGTTTGAGATGAGTTCTATGGGAAAAATGGACTTTTTCCTTGGAATTCAAGTGAAGCAGATGAAGGAAGGGTTCTTTATCAATCAATCTAAGTATGTTTCTAATATCTTAGAAAGATTTTATATGAAAAATTATAAGCCAGCCAAGACACCCATACCCAGAAACCATGACCTTTAGCCCACTTAATTCATGGAAAAATGTAACACTTTGAAGAATTCGACTCCTACTCGTACCCTAGCCGTCCAGAACGTCCAAGAAAGCCAGTCCAAGTTCATAGATCATTCTTGATCGATTACTATTCGTTCTTAACATTTAGTTTATTCTTATATCGATCAGGTTAACGTTCTCACTGATTGGATCGCCAATCAAATAGGATTCCGCACTATTTGAGTTGGTATACATGTAAATCAGTTAGTACTCCGTCCAGTACACGGTCCCTAACATCGGGTGTCACAGATAAGGTGAAAAGATGGTTTGGGGTAAGATGTGATAGTGGCAGCAAGGTAAAAAACCATTCAAAAGATTCCGACATCTTTAATAAAATCTTTACTTTTTACTGTGTGGGGCCCAAAGGTTTCCGTTATAGAGAGAAGTCTTCTTCCGAAGGTAAAAGTATTTTCACAGGATTTTCTCTTCCGAAGCCAAAACTTATTTCTGAAGGTAAATGAATTTACTTCCTAGAATAAAAGTGTCTTCCGAAAGAAGAAGTCTTCAAGCTTCGGAAGCAGCTAAGATATGCTTCCGAGACTAGGTGAGACACCTTTGGAGCAGCTTGACATATTGCACAAATTCAAGTAGCAAACATGATATCAAGTCTACTTGTTATGAGATACATCAAAGAACTGATGATTGCCCTATACTGATGTTGATCAGTATCTTCCCTCTCAAAGTCGGTATTTATAGGTTAGGGTTAGTCAATCGTACGACTGGACCATTAGCATGGTTCAGTCGTTCGACTAAAGCATGCGACTGAGTCAATCACACGACTCAGGGTTCAATCGTGCGTCTGAGTCATCTGTATGTCTCAGTCGTGCGACTGATCCAGTCTCCTGGTTCAGTTGTGCGACCGGTCCATTAGCATGAAGTATTCATGCGTATGAGCCATTAGCATGGTTCATTCGCATGAAAACTTCATACGACTAAGTTTGAATATGTTTCGCAATCATTACTTGACTAAGATCTATTCAAACAACCACAAACCTATATAGTTGGTTCAATATGCGTTAATAAATGATAAATATTAAAACATACACTGAAACATTAAACATTGAGATCAACAACCACATATTATGTTTCATTCAACTCATTCGTTTCATTACATTTAGGACATGATAGACATATTACATTAAGATCGTAAACTAGGTACATATGGATCAACAAACTCCCCCTTAGACATAGTTTCCTTCATTGTCTGGCATCCTTCATTAGCTCGTCGAACTTCTTATGCCTCTCCTCGACTGTGACTCCAGCATGTATCTCGAACGCAAAGCAGAGTCTTATCACATTTTGAAATTGGAGGTCCTGTACAATATCCTATGGATCATAGAATAATGGCCACCTGTATAAAGTATAAACGTCACTAGCTAACAGGTTGGTTAGCCACATTGGGTCAAATACCCGGATGGTCTCCATTTGGCGCTCTTTCTGTAATACTATGACCGCTTCTCCTATTCACCAGTCATAATACCACCACTTGAAGTGGGGAGTGAAGTCATGTGGCATGTCCCTCATGGTAGTAGTGGTGATGGTAGTTGTAGTTGTGGTGGTGGGTGGAATGGTGGTAGTGGTGGTGGTAGTGATAAATGTCATCCTCCTCCTCTTGGTCTTCATCCCATGGGGCTGAGCCATCCTTTTTCTCCTCATGCCCCTTGAGGTGGATGCTCCCCCTGGGATGCTGCTAGGATAATCATGTGTGTAATTGGGATCTGCAGCAGTCTCCACAGACTCGCTAGGGCATTCTCCAACCTCCCGAATACCTCGGTTGGTGGCAACCACCTGCTGCCCACCGTCCTGGTCAGTGGCTCCACATCACTCTCCTCCTCCCTATCAAGAGGACAGAAATCCTGATGGAAACTAGCAGTGGTGGCATCTCCATGAGTGGGTGGTGGAGGTGTAACATGTGCTGTGGTGACCTTAGAAGCAGTGGGGCCAGAGTCTCCACCAGTGCCATGGTCATCATCATCGGAGTCATTAGATGGAAGAGCAATCTGCTTAACATTTGAGTCACTCTCCTCATGGCGCCACTTATGCCTTGTCGGCGCCATGTAATCCTTCTGGGCCAGGTGCCCGAACAGTCTCTTTACAGTGGGCTTTACTTGCTTGCCCCTATAGACCTTCATCCTCCTGAGAGTGGTGTCATCCATAATCTCGAGAGATACTGCATCGTGGCTCTCCTTGGGTAGCGAAGGAAGCTTCTCATCAATAATTATCTGTAAAAATCTTGGGTACATACAACCTTCCTTGCCTTTGGCCTCAGATTCTCGATCAGGTATGCAAATATCATGTTGGAGAAGCTGAAAGGGTGATTCAACACTAGTGCCACGTAGGCATTCTGGATTTGGTCAGATAAGTCATCAAATCCACCCCTTCATGAAGCAATGAACTTTAGTATAACATGAGCTAGGTACTTGAACTGGGGACACAGGTTGCTTTTATTGAGCACACCTGCATTGATGTCCCTTGAGTACCTCATCCGAAGAAAACATCCCCTCACAGTCAGCGGGTGTAACCTGGTTGGGTGAGCAGCATCATTACCCAAGTCTAGTACACGTCGAAGGTCTGCCGCTAAAACCTTTATCTCTTGCCCAAAGATGGTGCTCCGGATGCTGTAGGCTCACTAGATTGGTCAACCGATGCACCCTCCCAGAAGGCCTGCTGTATAGACCTGTAAGAGTGCATGGTGTAGATATTGCTTTGTGTATCCTTGATCTCTTTAGGAAGGCAATGATGCCAGCAAACTCGGTAGCGTTCCGAGTGGTAGCGTCCAAATGAGCACAAATATTGTGCTTGGTGTTGATGGTCCACCGATCTGCATAGATCTGTCACACAAGACACATATGTATTAGATCAGCACATAATAAAAAGCAATTCACTCTAAACTGTTTGAGATCAGTCTGGTTCAATCGTGCAATTGAACCATATGACTAAGTTCAGTCGGCTGACTTATCATGCGATTGAGTTCAATCGGGCGACTGATCCAGTGACTAAGTTCAGTCGGGTGACTGAGCCAGTGACTGAGTTCAGTCGGGTGACTGAGCTCATACGCCTCGTTTAATCGGCCGACTGAGTCATTCACCCAGCTCAGTCGTGCGATTGAAGTTCATCAGGGTGACCAATCGCATGACAGGCTGTCTGTTCGATTGAAATTCAAATTTTGAGCAAATCTTAATATTAGACATCGTGGTTTGGCTCATTAGACTCGCAATCACCCTACATAGCACCTAATAACCTTGATTTCAACATTTAACTTAGTTTTATTAGTTTATTAATCCAATTAAGTCTCAATTCTATGTTAGGCAAGAAATCGGTCAATTAGGTCACAAATCGAATTCCATTTGAGTAGATTGCACTGCATTGTACCTGTATAAACACTATGGATCATTAGAATATAGCAATTTGAAGTCTAGCAAGGTCAGAAGAAAATCGGGCAGAGTAACGACACTATAGGCGATTTTAGGGCGAATGAGGAGTGATGAGTATATGCGATCGACTGTAGCCCTATTTATACTGAATCTGGTTTCAATCGGGCGACTGGATCTATTCGCTCTTTTCATTCGCGCTATTGGATCTCAGTCGTGCGATTGGTTTAGTCGATCACATTCAGTCGGCCGACTAGGTTTCAGTCGGGCGACTGATTCTTTCGGACAACTCCATTCAGGCGACTAGCTCAATCTTGCAAGCCAGTCGTGTGAATGGTTCATACTCATGCTCCATTCGGTTGACTGGTGCATAAGTATGGTCCAATCGTACGACTGGTCCATACTCATGTTCCAGTCGTGCGATTGGATCATACTCGTGATTTTGACTTTATGACCATTTCACATTTAACCCCTTTTAACTTTTGATTAAACATTTTGAGCATTCGATCATCTCAGACATGATCATTTTAACTTTGAGAACTTTTGATCACCTCAGTCGTGATCTTTTTAAACAAAACACATTTTGTCACCTCAGACGTGACCCATTTAACATTGAAAACACGTTTGGTCACCTAAAACGTGACCCTTTTAAGTAATTAAACCCCAGATTGAATTCCACGACATAGTCCAACATATAACACTAAATTGACTAAAAGTTAAAACAAAACAAAAGAGCTAACATTAAAAGACAAAACTAAAAATATTTTTGTGATTTTGTGTGAGGTGGAATTCCTAAGATAGAAATCTAACAGATTTATTTCTTGAACAGCCAGCTTCAAGTTATTTTGATCATAAGTGGAACGATTTATTATGGAATCATACCAATAATCAAATCATTCAGGACGTGTTACCAAAATCATTTGATGCTAGATTCTTGTTTTTGTCGAAAGTCATTAGCAAGTTTAGGAAATCATGCTAGTACTATAAGACGCACACATTGATTTGGACATTTAAGAATTGCAGCCACGATGATTGTCAGTATACTTTTCCACTTAAATCCATACATAAACTTTTGACACAGATTGGTGATACATTAGGTTAAATTATTTCAACAAGCATTTGTGGATCCCACGCTTATATGGTAATCAACATTCCTCAGGAGATTTTTGAGCGGTCTACGGGTATTTTGACAAGAACTTATTCTTAGATCTTTCAAAGAGAAGCCAAGCCTCAGGTCAGTGCTACCACACAGTAGAGAGGCGGCAAACAACAATGAATTCTAGAATATATAGGTTATGCTTATCCTCAAGTCAGTGCCACTGCACAGCAGAGAGGCACATAACCTATCTTCTTGTTTGAGCAATTTTATTCTTTTTGCACAGATCGCACCAACAACATAGGTTATTAGTTTGATTGCTTTTTGCATTTTTCATCATGTGCTTTGCTCATATTTTGGTCATCCGCACACATTTGTGGCGTTTATTTTGCTCGTCACCCCTTATTGGAACTCTGTTGATTGTGTTAACCAAGGATAAGATGATAACCCACAGCTTGTTGAACAACTTAGTTTGATCTTGAGATCACCAACGAGGTCTACTTATCTATTGTGTTGAATCTACCGACACATCATCTAATGGTCTAGCAACCTCTAGGTCTACTTTCTCCGTCTTACCTTAGTAGTAGCTAGTTTTACTATCATTTTTCCTTTTATATTGCTCAGACTTCTCAGACTTATACTTTGAATTTTGCATCTAATTCAATTTAATATTTTAAAGTCCCAAATGCTTTGTTCCTATGTACTATCATTTTTCATAGTCGTTGAATCAGTTTCACAGATCCGATCTCAATTTTATCAGCTTGCCTATCCTCCTCCCTGTTTTTTTGATACTAACTTAACTTATTCTCCCCCTAAAACTCTAAAACCGTAAACGATTTGCATTTTTTAGGATTTTCATAGGCGAAGAAATAAAAAAACACCAAAATTAATTGAATAAAATAAACTAAAATAAAAGAAAATAAAAGAAAAATGGATTGGACGCATCGGACTAAACATGTTCATCTTCTGGAATTATATCACTTTTCTTTTTAATGTTGTTGACCTATAACAGATATAGAAAAAGTGGTTTATCAAAGGCTTTTGTGTAGAGGTCAGTGCGTTGGAAATCCGTATTTATTTTAACAACATCAGTTAGATTCTTTTCAAAACAATCACATATAAAGTGATATTTAATTCTGATGTGTTTGGTCTTAGGATGTTGGACAGGATTTTTAGTAACGGCTATTGCAGCAGAATTATCAACAAATATAAGGGTGTCAGGAAATTTCAAACCGTAGTCCCGCATCTGCTGTTGAATCCAGATGATTTGAGAACAACAGCTTGCCGCAACAACATATTCAGCTTCACAAGTTGACAACGCAACTGATGTCTGCTTCTTACACTGCCACGTGACTAATCGTCTCCTAAAGAATTGACATCCTGCTAAGGTGGATTTTTAGTTCATCTTGCAGCTGCCATAATCCGAGTCAATGTACACGATAAGCTCAAAATCATCGTCATGAGGATACCACAACCTAAGTGTTGGGGTACCCTTCAGATAACGAAATATCCTCTTGACCCCTATAAGATGGTTAACTTTTGGTTTTGCCTGATATCTTGAACAAAGACATGTCGCGTACATGATATTAGATCTTGAGAAAGTGAGGTACATGAGGGATCCAATCATACCTCGATACATGGTGGCATCAACCAGATCACCATTTTCGTCGGGTGCTACATCATGGTTTGTAGCAAGTGGAGTCCCAGATGTGGAAGCATTCTCCGTGTCAAATTGACTGAGAATATCCCCTACATACTTGGTCTGAGGTAGAAATATCCCCTTTGGTGTTTGATCCACCTGTAACCTGAGAAAGAACTTCATCTCTCCCATGGCACTCATTTCAAATTTTGCCTTCATTACTGCTTCAAATTCTTTACATAAGTCTTCGTTCTTGGAACCGAAGATTATGCCATCAACATAAATCTGAACCAGTAGTAGATCACCATCCTTTTCTTTGATGAACTTACAGTTAATTACACCTCTACGAAATCTGTGTTTCACCAGGTGCGTTGAGAGTTTTTCATACCATGATCTCGGGGTTGTTGAAGCCCGTAGAGAGCCTTATCCAGTTTGTAAACTCTGTCCCGATGATATGGATCCTCAAATCCTTCGGGTTGACTGACATACACGGTTTCTCGGATTTCACCATGAAGAAATGCACTCTTTACATCTAGTTGATAGACTTTAATCTTCATGTAAAAGGCATAGGCTAGGAAGATACGGATGGCTTCCATTCTCGCCATAGGTGCAAATACTTCATTGAAATCAATTCCCCCGACTTGTCGAAATCCTTGAACTACAAGTCGAGCCTTGTTCCTGATTATGACCCCTCGGTTATCTTTCTTACATTTCAAGACCCACTTGGTGCCAATGACCTTAGCACCTTTAGGTCTATCTACCAGTGTCCATACACCTAACTTCTTGAACTGAAGAAGTTCTTCTTGCATGGCACTCACCCATGCCTCATTATTAAGGGCTTCACTTACGTATTTTGGCTCAAACTGAGACACAAAACAACGATATGCACCATCGTGAAGGTATCCCTTTTCCATTACCGAGGCATAATCAGCTGAGTATAGCTGATTTCTCGTCTGAACTCCTGATCTGACATCCCCAATGACATTGTCCAGAGGATGATATACATTTAGGCGTGATCCAGGAGTGGTGGGAACAACTACCTCAGAATCAAGATTATGAACATTTGGTTCCGTATCTGAGGCAGTAGGAGTGTGAGGTTCCGAAGAATCAGAGGCATCTAAGTCAGATGCTTGTGAACTTGTAGTAGTTGGAACCTGTTGCTCTTGATTGTTCTGATCGTTTTCCATGGCTTCATCGTCAGAGGAAGAGTCACTAACCTCGAGTGCTCCCCCTGAATGATTACGCAATTCACCTTGTGAACCAGATGATGTTGAGTCTTGTAATGGTGTGTTTAAGACATCATACATCATTTTGGCTGCTAACTCATTGTCAGAAGTGGAGAGAGGAATGTTGAAGGACTTGAAGAATCCAACATAGTCGAAAAAGAATGTGGGTCCTTTTCCAACAGGAGGGGTGGTGTATCTCTGAACGTCCACGTTACACCACACTTCTACCTGGCCGGTTGAGTTGTTGTAAACTCTCTTACTCGGTATGTTGTATCCTAGAAAAATTCCCTCTTCAGCCTTCTGTTGAACTTACCTTCCTGAGTTTTCTTCAATAAGGTGCAAGGTGCGCCAAACGGTTCGAGATACTCTAGATTTGGTTTATGTCGTTGAAGTAATTTGTAACACGTCTTTCCATGGCATTTTACTACTAGAACTTGATTTAACGTGTAACGCGCATTGGCAACTGCCTCATTCCAAAATTGGATAGGCAGTTTCGAGTCGGTTAGCATTATCTGTGCTGTCTCTATTAAGCTGTGATTCTTTCTCTCAGCAACTCCGTTCATCTGAGGAGTGTAGGCAGAAATGAACTGGTGCACAATTCCCTTTTCTTTGCAGAACGCCTCCATCCATTGATTCTTGAACTCGGTTCCATTGTCTGAGCGTATTTGTCTTACCTTCAGCTTGTTGAGTGACTCTAGTGTAGTTACTAACTCTTTGAATGACTCAAATGTTTCCGATTTTGATTTCAGAAACATCACCCAAGAGAATCTTGAGTAGTCATCTGTAACTACATAGCAGTACAAGCCGCCTGCGATGCTTCTTGTACTGAATGGACCAAACAGATCCATGTGAAGAAGCTCCAGAGGCAGTTCTATGGAATTAACTTTCTTTGCCTTATGAGACTTCTTAGTCTGTTTGCCTTTCTTGCAGGCAACACAAAAATCCAGGAGTTGGAAGTTTTGACATTTACTCCTCGCACTAGATCGTTTTAGATCAAGTGGTTCATCTTTCGTGGATTGATGTGCCCCATTCTCCTATGCCAGGAGAAAGAATCCTTCTCAGTAGCTTTTGACAAGAAGCATTGAACTTGGTGGTCCGTTGTGGAGGCCTTTGATAGATCCAAGACGTAAAGGTCATTATATCTTAAGACTGGCATTAAGACTTGGTCCTCCGGAATCACATAATCCTTTTTCAGGACATAGCACTTCTTATTGTCGAAGACTACCTTAAATCCCTTGTCACATATTTGGGAAACAGAAAGCAAATTATTTTGAAGTTGTTAAACATAGTTTACCTTGTCAAACTTCACTTTCTGATTCCCTACTTCCCTTGAGCTGTGATATAACCCCCTTTGTTTCTAGCAAATGAAACATGACCTCCTTTTATTTGTTTGACGTTTAATAGGAGTGCCTGGTTCCCAGTCATGTGCCTGGATGCTCTGCTATCTACAATCCAAGTGTTTGTTTTAGCATTATAGCGAACACCTTGCACATTCAATTGAAAACATTATTTAAGGTTAGGGACCCAAGCCTTAACCGGCTTGGGTGTCCCAGAGGCATCACACATCATAAATTCCACCCATTGTCCATTCGAGGGTGAGGGAAGATCCTTCATCTTCTTGTTCTCATTTTTAGATCCAGGGATGGACTTTTCTTTCCATAAACCAGTTTTGTGTAAGGCCTGTTTGTGATAAACAGATGACTGGCTAATGGGTTGAACTTTAGGTTCACTAACTCTTTTTGATGGAGTCATGGAGCTTCTTTTGGAAGAGATCGCTTTAGTTTCATAAAGTTCAACCTTTTTCTTTGGTGTCTGAGAATAACGATGGTAAGACGTGGTGTGACCATACTTTCTACAATTGTAGCAAGATCTACTATCGATATGTTGGTGTAACTGTTTCTGTGGAGAAGTGTGTGACGCACATGTGACTTTATTCAGTTTGGCTGTTTTTTATGGTTTAACTTGTTTAACAAAATTAATTGTTTGAACGTTATTAACATCTTTACTCTTTTGTTTACCTGGACTTAGACATGATACGCGTGATTGGTTAACATGTTTGGTCTGTTTAGGTTCAGAATTAAACTTGGTTGAACCAGACTTTATACTAACCTTTTCAAATTGTTCATCCAGATTAACACAAGGCATTTTACCTTTTGATTTTGAAGTGGCATCCTTTTGTTTAGTGCCGGATTCATTTGGTTTACATGTGGAATCTGGATCACTTACAAGAGGAGTGGACACTACATGATCCTTGATTGGGTTATTATTTATTGGTTTACTTTTGGCGTTCATCAAGGTCTCATGTGGTGGTGGAACCACTTTATATCCCAAACCCTCCCTATTGTTGCGTTCTCTCACTAAGTGTTGGACAATGTGAGAAGAACTTGTCCAACTATGTAGTTTTTGTTTTAATGAATTTACTTCTACTTCCAAAACTGCTTTTTGTTTCTTAGCTATCATTATGATCTAATAATCTAGCAAATTTCAAATCAATACTTTCCCTAAGTTTATTACAATCAGAACAAGCATGATTATTGAAAAGTTGAATAGTGGAACTTACCAGAGAGGGTGCAGTTGAATCAGCCATCAAAGCAAAGTCTGACTTTTCTGGTTCTAGTGATTCTGAACTTGTTGAACTTGTCCTTTCCTTGGGTTGGTGATCAACCACAATTGCAGATTCTTCAATATTTGACATCGCGAGTTCTACTACAATATCACCTTCACTTGCTGAGTCGTCATCTAAATCCTTAACACTAGCAATGTTGGATTCTCCCGGAGACACAAACCAAAAGCTCCAATCTTGTCCTTCGTCATCGTGAACAGTCAAGGCTTTAGGATCCTTGCTCGACGAAGTAGGACTGCTTGTGGGTTTATCCTGACGAGTGAAAGATGAGAATGGATTTCTATTTCTAGTCTTCTTGGGCTTCACACATTCACGTTTGAAGTGCCCCTTTTCCCCACAGTTGAAGCAGGTAACTTTTGTCTTGTCAAAACCAAAAGTTGTATCCTTAGTAGCAATCAAGTTATGTCCAATCTTCTTGACAAACTTCTTATCTCTCTGAACCACTTGCTAAGGCCCTTATGATTTCCATTCTCTCCAGCTCTGTCTCGTCTACCTGCTCGTAGTCCTCATCTGCCAGATGGCAGTTCCCAATCATTCCAGCAACTAGGCCATCATAGGAGTGAACGACTGCTACTAAGAGATCCATGTGTTCCTTTGCTACCTCCACTGTCACATTCCCGAGATTCTCGGTCTTCAGTTTTGTAGCATTGGCTTCAGGTGCTATGTATTGGGTACAAGACGACCCTGACGTGTCAGATCCTAAAGTGGTAGCTTGAGATGGACCAGCTAAACTCGACACAAATGTTGTTTGAAGTGGCACTCCAGACTTTTTGGCTTGTGGAGTTGAGTTGTACAGTGCTGGATTTTGATCATATGAAGACTTTTGGACCTTGTACTTCATCCTCAACTCTTCCTCTCTCAGTTTCAGAATGAAGTCGTTGATATCTAACTTCACCAGCATATCATTTTGTCTTAGATTGGAAACAAACGAAACCCACTTCTTAGGCAACCCATCTGCAAAATTTGAAACTTTGTCTTCCATAGATGTGGTGACTCCATGAGTGTGCAGCTCACTCATCAAGTGGTAGAACCGATCAATGTCGTCGTCCAAGCTCTCCTTTCCCATTGACGAGAAGTTGTCAAAGTCCTTCTTCAACGCATTAGCCTTTAGAGCTTTTAACGATGCATTTCCTTCATACTTATTTTCCAATGCATCCCATAGCTTCTTAGCTTGCTTGTTCTCAGAAAATTGATGGAAGATGTCCTTAGGAATTGACTGAGTTAGCAATGCATATACTTTCTTCTCTGCATTGTACTCTACCTTTTGGCCGTCAGTCATACCGCCTAAGGTAAATTTGACTCCATTTGCACCTACATGCATGCTATATCCTGTCTCTATCGACTCCCACAGATTGGGATCCACTCCATTTAAGTAAATCTCAAATCTTTGCTTCTATCATGGATAATCATCAAACGTTATAAGCTTAAGGGGCTTGTTATGATTTCCCACTTCATTTTCTAGAAGCAACCAATTTTGAATCCTAGAATCCTTTCCTTCAGTGAACGCTGAATATTGATCCTCCATTACTATTGACTTTGGTCTTTAGAACATAACTGTTTTACTTGTGCGAATGAAGGTGTGCGATTGGACAATTCATGCCATTGACCAATGCGGATGGCTCAGATGTGTGAATGAACCAATGCGGATGGCTCACTCGTGCGAATGTACAGGTGTGAATGAACAATGTGACTAGGCAATTCAGTCGTACGTATGGATGAACGACTGAGTCCAATCGTGCGTATGAGAGATGCGTATGGATTCAGTCGTGCGATTGAGTCAATCGTGCGATTGAGTCAATCGTGCGAATGAAGTTTCCGAATCTTGAGAATTCGAAGGCTTAAGGTATTTTGACGCAAAAACACGAATTTCTCACTAACCCTAATTGTCGTATGCCGGAAAACGTTAACTTTTTGACCTGGAGACGTCCAAAACACTGTTTGACACAAAAAGATTGAGTTTTTGCGTAAAAAACACGATTTTTATATCAAAATTGATTGAATCACACGTAAAGCAAGAGCCAAAGCTCTGATACCACTTGTTAGGGACCGTGTACTGGATGGAGTACTAACTGATTTACATGTATACCAACTCAAATAGTGTGGAATCCTATTTGATTGGCGATCCAATCAGTGAGAACGTTAACCTGGTTGATATAAGAATAAACTAAACGTTAAGA
Organism: Flaveria trinervia; assembly: GCA_025506515.1. Taxonomy (NCBI): domain Eukaryota; kingdom Viridiplantae; phylum Streptophyta; class Magnoliopsida; order Asterales; family Asteraceae; genus Flaveria; species Flaveria trinervia. The sequence continues at coordinate 33,670,633 of CM046450.1, read as the reverse complement.
ATGAATAGGAATCGATCAAGAACGATCTATGAACTTGGACTGGCTTTCTTGGACGTTCTGGACGGCTAGGGTACGAGTAGGATACGAATTCTTCAAAGTGTTTTTTTATTTTTCCACGAATTAAGTGGTATTTATAGGTTAGGGTTAGTCAATCGTACGACTGGACCATTTGCATGGTTCAGTCGTGCGACTAAAGCATGCGACTGAGTCAATCACACGACTGAAGATTCAGCCGTGCTCATCCGTATGTCTCACTCGTGCGACTGATCCAGTCTTCTAGTTCAGTCATGCAACTGGTCCATTTGCATGAAGTATTCATGCGTATGAACCATTAGCATGGTCCATTCGCATGAAAACTTCATACGACTAAGTTTGAATATGTTTCTCAATCATTACTTGACTAAGATCTGTTCAAACACCACATATATATATATAGTTTTCATTTTTTCCCCCAAAACAGTTAAATAAATACAATATTTAAAATGGGGTCGAATGACTCACCTAGGGTAGGTACATTCACCACTTATCTTTTCTCTTTCATTCAAGATCAATGCCATATACTATACCCCGAACATTATGCACGAAGCTGGTAACTAGGCCTGAGGTCTTTCATAGACCTCGAACATTATGCACGAAGCTGACTCCAGCACCTAGGACAAGCGGTAAGGATCCCATACATATGGTCAATCACAAAGATTGGACCCCAGTGTACATCCTTCCGGGGTAGCTAACCCGCACACTGTTGAACTAACACCCTTCATTGGGTGTGCAGCTCCATACATTTGCTTGCAAGCCTTTCTTACATTCATTCATTCATTAATGCATGAATTCATTCTTCATGTTCCTCTGTTCATTATCTTTCACTTTACGTTAAATACTACTTTCATTTTATTCATTAACATTCAACGTAAAGCCACGGGAAAGATAAGCATACATCAGAATAAGGAACATAACATACACAGTCAATAACATCATCATACAAGGCATCATCATACAGACATAACATACACCATGCATAGACATACAACCTCATACATCATCATGCCCAACATAAACTCTAAGGCCTCAAAATTCATCTTACATGAACTTACGGGAACCTTCCATGTCAAAACTTACATCTACACTTTCCCCTGAAAGTCAGTAGATAAACTACATTTTCCTCGGGTACACCAACCCTACTTGGGCGTATGGGCACCTTTCAGTCGCATAACCACTCATGCGACTGAACACCATGTGAATGGACAATATTCGATTGAACACCTATGCGAATGAACCAATGCGGGTGAACACTTGTGCGAATGGACCTAATGTGGATGGAACTAGGCGTATGGGCCTCAGTCGCATGACTCCCCATGCGATTGACCCTCAGTAGCACGACTGGCAGATGTATGGGCCTCAGTCGTATGTCTCACATGCGATTGAACCTCAATCACACAACTGACATGCATGTGGACTTCAGTCGCACGACTGGCATGCCATTCGGTCGCATAGCCCTAACTATGCAGAATACAGCTCACTCTCGAACCCAATCTGCCATTTTTGACCTCCAAGCTCTTCCAAACCCATTCTAAGCCCTAATCAACCATCCTAAACCTTAGGAAAACATACCACAACACCATACAAGCACATGCAAGCCCGGAATCATACATCACTCACAACATACGCAAACACATACACACGTGTCAAACACACACACACTTCAAAACGATTTTCAGATATGTTCCAGCCCCAAAATCATTCAAAAACATGTAAAAGAAGGGTCCTAGAACTCACACAAATGACCACAACGAGAAGAGCTTCGATTAGATCCACTACACTTCGATTTTGCACGCTTGAATCCACTCAAACCAAGCTTTTCCCCTTTTTCTCCCCTTTTTCTCTCTTCTCCTCTCTTCTTTGCTGAATAATGTGGGGGTGGAGAGAGGGTGAGGGTTGCCCTCTCCCTTTAAATGCCTCCACTCATCCAAATTTTCTCTCGTTGGCGAGTTTGATCCCTCAACTTTGGACTTTATTTCTTTTTCTCCATTCGTCGGCTTCAAAATAAATAACCGGGTGTTACAACATTCATATGTGACATATACATACATATATACATTCTTACCACCTAAATCTCCCAAGTAACATGATTTTATCAACTAAAATCATTACCAATACATTTTTCAGATTTATTTAATCATTTAAAGAACTATTTTATATCCAAAATCATCAAAACAACCATTTTCATACAATCTTTAAATGAGTGAACTAAGGTTGTTGATGGTGGTGGTGGCGACGGTTGTTGATGGTGGTGGTGGCGACGGTTGTTGATGGTGGTGGTGGCGACGGTTGTTGATGGTGATGATGTTGACGATGGTCGATGGTGATGATGGTGGTAACGGTTGTTGATGGTGATGGAGATGGAGATGGCGAATGGTGCAGGCGGTGGTGGGGTGGCTAAGTGGTGGTGGTGTGTGTGTGGAAGTGAAGAGGGTGGAGAGAATATAAAGGGGTTGAGTTGTGTTATGAGAAGATTTTGAGAAGATATGATGACTTAGTTGTCATCCATGCATGTCTTCCAAAATTCTTTTATTATTATTATTAATTACTATTATTGTAATTATTATTATTATTACAATTATTATTATTATTAGTGTTATTATGTTTATTATTTTTCAATCGTAACGGTTAATCGATTTCAAGGTTCGTTAGAATCGTTAATGCAAGGGTCTTTAAACTAACCAGGTATAATATTATAAATAATCATAAATTTATTATTAAAATAGTTTCGAGGGTTGACCTGATTTGACCGGTGTTGACCCATATGTACCTAGTTTACAATCTTAATATAATATGTCTGTCATGTCCTAAATGTAATGAAACGAATGAGTTGAATGAAACATAATATGTGGTTCTTGATCTTAATGTTCATTCACAATGTTTGGGGTATAGTATATGTATTGATCTTGAATGAAAGAGAAAAGATAAGTAGTGAATGTACTTATCCTAGGTGAGTCATTCGGCCCCATTTTAAATATTGTATTTATTTAACTGTTTTGCGGGAAAACATGAAAAACTATATATATATATTATATTATATATATATATATATATATTATATATATATATATATATATATATATATATAATATATATATATATATATATATATATATATATATATATATATATATATATATATATATATATATATATATATATATATATATATATATATAATATATATATATATATATATATATATATATATATGTTATAAAGGTATAACTTGGGTCAATAGTATAGATGAATACTATTGAGCCCCTGAATACCCTTATAATAATTAACCTCGGGGAGGCCACAAACTATATTGGTAGATCTATCAGGTTAGAATGGCTCGCTCTCGCGACCAGTCACGCTGGTCAGGTTGTAGCGAGTGAATTTAAATGTTCGGACTATTGTGGGGCAACGACATGTTTCTTGGTTTGATTATGAACTTATGACCTAAATTAATCATAGTACCTAGCTAGTCTATGCTGACTTAAAACCCCGATTGCTCACCAACTTTATGTTGAGTTTATTACCCTTCATGTTTTTCAAGGTTATAGGTAAACCTCGTTTGGAATTTATGGATTAAGTCTTTGGAGGGTCAAACGTGTCAAATGTCTTCAAGTAGTATTAAATTAGTGAATAAAGGCAATGTATTTCAACCAATTTTCGAGTTGCCGAACTTGAAAACTGATAGTATATTGTCATGATTTTATGTAGAACGTTTAATGTATGGTTTTATGTAACCAACTTTATAATTAATCACATTTGACTATAATTGTTGAATTAACTCCAACTTCCGTTATCACCATGTTTCGTGACCTTCCGCTGCGATTCTTTGGGTGTGACAGAAATTGGTATCAGAGTCAACGCTTATAGCGAACTAGAAAATATTTTTCGAAAATCTAGACTATAACCCTTTAAAATGATTATTTGACTCCAAAGACAATTCCATGTCATGAGCCTTATGCTAGATTAAAGCATTATGTGAGCATAATAGTCAAATTAAGATTATGATTGTTAATTTTATATGCTAGAACATTGCATAATTAATAAGTGCGCATGCATACGTTTCTTTTATTGTAGATGTTTGATCGAGTTAATGAAGAGAGAGTACCTGACATTAGCAGTAACACCAAGGGTCCATCAGAACCCATCTCTACTGCACCATGGTATCACCCTACTCAGCCCTATTTTGCTGCCACCTTTTACCCGGGTATGGAAAACTTGAGGAATGGTTGGATATTCGAGTCTGATGATGAGAGCCCTACACCACCTGCAACCACTCTTGAGCCCATTATTGAGGAGCCGACTGGGTTGGCTCCGAAGAGTGAGACTCCTACAGCAGTGACTCCAGCTAGCCCTATCCCTCTCATGTAACATCCACCGAAAATTAGGTTGGTTTATGAGCGGAGGAAGTGTAGAGAGAAAAGGAGGATGGTTGATGATATACTAGTATGGAAAGTGCACCTATGCCTAAACATGCTAGACTTTTTGATCACCAATGGGGATAGATCATGAAAGCCATGAGAGGATGGGCCTCGAGAGATGGGATTCCTTCTACCTTCGACGTAGGAGAGTCATCTTCTACTCCATGTGGGATTACTATGTGTGGTGAACCCATTGAGCGAGTGATGGCTACTTTGACAGCCTAGTGTGTTTGACTCAAGAGGGAACTACTGACTACCAAAAAGAAGATGAAGCTTCAGGAGGGGTGAGTCAAGCTTTGGACGGGAGGATAATTACAATCGAGAAGGAGAGACTATTGGATGATAGCGCCCTAAGTCAGATGCACTTTCGTTTGGCAAACCTGGAGACTAGTCTCCTAGAGACTAGGGACCGACTGACCCAGGCAGAGCAGAGAGCGGATATGATCGAGGCTGCATTGGTGACAGCTCAGCAATACACAATTATGATGGTAGAGCGAGCAAAGACTTCTATGGTTATGGCTACATTGTGTCTGATGATGATTTCATACTTGATGCACGTTGGCAGTGGAGCTTCGTTTTAGGATAGATATTAGATTCAAGCCGGAGTGCTTGAACCTTTTGATTGAGTTATAAACTTGCTAACTTATGTAGAAAATTAAACTAATGATCATTTGGATATTTGATCTTTGTCGGTATGATGGTAGTTAATCTATGATCAAACCGCTTATAACCTTAAAATTCTATTTTTATGATACCGTTTGGTTGTGGTAAATGTTTATATACTTACATATATCTTGGATAAGTTAACTATAAGGAGTAAATAATTATAATATTACGTTAATGTCTTACGTAATCTAAACCTCTTCTTCCCTACCTTCAAAACCGAATTGAATCATGCCACTGTAACTCGAAATACATCCTCAAGCGGAAACGCCAATTTACCAGCTATTGTAGAGGAACTGGCCTAGTTGATAGCTCAACATGTCAAATCAGCCCTAGAACAACATGATGCTAATGAAGCGGCCGATCAAGGAAGAAGGCAAGAAACTGCAGGTAACGGTCTTGGAAACAGAGCGGGAAACAACTCACACATAGGTTCTGGTATTGGTGCAAATAACGGATCTAGTACAAACGGAAAACCAGGCAGTTCATCAGGTGGACAACCACAACGGTGCTTGTATAAGACTTTTCAAGGATGCAATCCAAGAACTTTCATAGGTGTGGAAGGACCATTAGATATAATTTGATGGATTGAGAAAATGAAGACTATGATAGCAATAAGCAATTGCTCTAATGATCAGAAGGTCAAGTATGCAACTTGTTCCTTTCAAGATGCAGCATTATCATGGTAGAACTCTCAACGTGAATTGTTGGGTGATGCAAACGCATACGAACTTACTTAGGAGCAGTTAAAGGAAATGTTTCTTAAAGAATACTGCCCACGTAATGAACTCCAGAAAATCGAGACTGAATTTTCGAACCAAACCATGGAAGGTGTTAAGATCCCAGCATACACGTCCAGATTCAATGACCTTGCTAGATTGGTACCCCGAATGGTTACGCCAGAATACGTCCAAATTGAAAGATACATATGGGGATTGGCACCTCAGATAAGAAGCAATGTTACAGCCTCCAAACCTACCACCATCCAAAGTGTTATCGCTATCACACACTCCTTAACCAATGATGCGATACGAAATGGAATCCTAATCAAGAAAAATGATCATGGAAAATGTATAATGGAAGTTGAAAGGAAAAAAATTAAGATGAATAGAAGATCGTTTGATGGGTAGAGAAAGTGGTTTGGAAGTCCCAAGGGACAAGTAAACAACAAGAAGAATATTAACCAAGGATCCGAGCAGGTTTATGTTGCAACTTCAAACAATGGCAGGGCAAACAGAGAATCTCAAAGGAAATGTAGCAAGTATGGATATTCCCATAATGGTGATTGTAGAGTTTGCGCTCATTGCCATAAATTTGGACATCTGAGCCAAAATTACCGAACAAAAACTGATGAGAAGATAACCAGAAATGATCGTGCTTGTTATGAGTGTGGTGAATCAGACATTTCAAGAAAGACTGCCCAAAGTTGAATGGATCTAGGCCAGAGGGAGAGCTTTTGAAATGAATGCTAAAGAGGCACATCAGGAACCGTCAGTGGTTAACGGTACGTTTCTTATTAATAATCATATGCCTCCATTTTGTTTGACACTAGTGTTGATCTAAGTTTTGTGTCTAAAGATTTTGAACCATCATTGGGAATTAAACCCTGTAAGCTAAGTAAGAAATATATTATTAAGCTAGCTAATGGAAAGAAAATAGAATCCGATGAAGTAATTAGAAACTGCACGTTACAACTTAAAGACTGTCTCTTTAGTATCGACTTATTGCCTGTCAATATTGGAAGCTTCGACGTTGTCATTGGAATGGATTGGCTCTCTAGAAAAAATGCGGAGATAGTATGTTTTGAGAAGATTATCCGTCTACCAACTCCTAGTGGGGAATTTCTAACCATACAAGGAGAAAAAGGAAAACCCCCATTTAATACTGTAAGTGTCATAAAAGTTTATGGATACTTAAAGGAAGGATATCCTGCCTTCCTAGTAAAAGCCATTGACACTAAGAATGAGGAGGGAAGGATTGAAGACATTCTCATCGTACAGGAATGCCCAGAAGTATTTCCTGAAGATTTACCAGGGTTACCTTCGCAAAGACATATCAAATTTCGAATTGAGCTGAAACCTGGAGCCGCACCCATAGCTCGATCACCATATCGGCTAGCACCCTCTGAAATGCAAGAATTGTCAAAACAATTGCAAGAGTTATTAGACAAAGGATTCATTCGACCAAGTTTTTCTCCTTAGGGAGCACCGGTTCTTTTCATCAAGAAGAAAGACGGATCATTCAAAATGTGCATCAATTATTGAGAATTAAACAAGCTTACCATTAAAAATTGATACCCACTACCAAGAATCGATACCGTATTCGATCGACTCCAAGGATCCCACTACTATTCAAAGATCGATGGATATCACCAATTACTGATAGCAGAAGAGGACGTCCCAAAGACAGCCTTTAGAACACGTTACAATCATTACGAATATTTAGTAATGCCATTTGGGTTGACCAACACACCTGCTATATTCATGGATCTCATGAATAGGGTTTGTAAGCCCTACTTGGACAAGTTTGTGATAGTATTCATCGATGATATTTTGATATATTTGCAATCCAAGGAAGAACATGAGCAACACCTCAGGCTAATCCTAAACATCTTAAAGAAAGAAAGGTTGTATGCAAAATTCTCTAAATGTGAGTTTTGGCTTCGAGAAGTTCAATTCCTCGGACACATTATTAACGAAAAGGGCATCCACGTGGATCCGAAAAAAGTTGAAGCAATCAAAAATTGGGAAGCCCCTAAATCTCCAAGGAAAGAACGACAATTTTTAGGGTTAGATGGTTATTATCGTAGATTTAAAAAAAATATTTTCAAAGATAGCCCAACCATTGACTCTACTAACTCGAAAAGATAGAAAATACAAATGGGGCAAGGATCAAGAAGGAGCTTTTCAGTTATTAAAGCAAAGATTGTGTAGTGCACCCATATAGTCCCTACCAAATGGAACAGAGGGATTTATAGTGTATTGTGATGCCTCCGGATTAGGTCTTGGGTGTGTATTGATGCAAAAAGATAAATTCATTGCTTATGCATCAAGACAGTTGAAAGTGCATGAAAAGAATTACACTACACATGATCTAGAATTAGAAGCCATTGGTTTCGCTCTTAAAATTTGGAGATATTATTTGTATGGGACCAAATGCATCATATATACTGATCACAAGAGCCTACAACATATTTTTAATCAGAAGGATTTAAATATGAGGCACCGCCGCTGGGTAGAGTTATTAAATGATTATGATTGTGATATCCGATATCACCCAAGCAAAGCAAACGTCGTGGCAGATGCACTTAGTAGGAAAGAAAGAGAAAATCCTCTACGAGTGCGAGCATTAGAACTTACCGTACACTCAAACCTTATTAACCAAATTCGCAATGCCCAACTTGAAGCATTGAAGGATGAAAATTTGGAGAGTGAAGGTGTGCGGGGAATGAACAAGGAGTTAACACCTGACTTCGATAAGTTGATGCATTTTGTAAATCGAGTATGGGTCCGTAGTATGGAGATTTACGCAAAGTGATTCTCATTGAAACACATAAATCAAGGTACTCAATTCACCCGGGGATCAACAAAATGTATCACGATGTAAAGGAATTCTACTGGTGGCCTAACATGAAAGGAGACATAGCTTCATATGTTAACCAATGTATGACCTGCTCCAAGGTAAAGGTAGAATATCAGAAACCATAACGTGTTAAACCAAATCAAATAGTGCGGAATCCTATTTGATTGGCGATCCAATCAGTGAGAACGCACGTAGACACAATAACAACTTGAATCTAACCTCAAGAATCGATTGAGAATCGATCTATAGCGTTCTATGAACTTGGGTACGAACTTGGAGGCTTCTGGACGGCTAGGGTACGTCTGGAGTCGAAGTGGATTCAATGCTTACGTTTTTCCATGAATTAGGTGGTATTTATAGGTTAGGATTGCTCATTCGGGCGACTGAACCATTAGCATGGTTCATTCGTGCGATTGAGCCTTACGGTTGATCCATTCGCACTACTGAGTGTTTAGTCACGCGACTGAGTCAGACGCATGAAGTTGTTCAGGCGTATGGACTATTTAGGCACATGGACACTCAGTCGCATGGCCATTCGGACGCATGAGAACTTCACTTCACCATGTTTGAGTGTATTCAATATTCTAACATTATGTATAACACTTCAAACAATCACAAACCTATATAATTAAGTCAATATGCGTTAAACAACTCATTAATGAAATATTAAACATTATAAACATAACCAAACATTTTGTATTTCACTAAGTACCCAATAGTTACATAAGTGTAAGACATATTACATTCAGATCAGGATCTAGGTGCATATATGTATCAACAAACTCCCCCTTGGACCTAGATCTATCTATTGTCTAACATCTTTCATGATTTCCTCAAACTTTTTGTACTTAGCTTCTGTGGTAACTCTTGTGTTTATCTCAAAAACAAAACAGAGTCTTATCACCTTTTGGAACTGTAAAGCTTGTATAATATCTTGTGGGTTGTAGAACAGTGGCCACTTGTATAAAGTATAAACATCTTGTGCTGACAAGTTGGTGAGCCACATCGGGTCAAACACCCTTATGGTTTCCATTGTGCCATTCATGTTCAAGACTATCACGGCCTCTCCCGTTCTCCAATCATAGTACCACCATTTGAAGTGTGGAGTGAAGTCCTGTGGCATCTCACGTAGTGGGATCTTAGACATTGTACATGGTGGACTCCACTTCAGCACTACTCTAGGTTTATCAGTAATGGCATCAACCTCAGATCTTCTGATGTACCTTATTGGTTGTTGAGGTTGAAGTTGACCCATCTGGTGTGGTACTCCCTCTTTAGAGCAGCTTCAAACCAGCCTGACATCTTACGAGGGTCAGCATATAGCAAGTTTAACTTAGCTAACTGGTTGAGCTCAAAACCTGGAAGAGTCTTCAGATCATGTGAAAATCTGAAGTACTCTATTCCCTTCTCACGTTTAACTGCGTAAACATTGAGGTCTGCAAAATGTGCCCACGCTATGATCCTGCCTTCCACCTTTTGATGTTTCTTGACCTGATACAGTTTGGTGTAGACAGTAGACGTTGTAGCGTTGCGTTTGGCTCTTATCTCTTCAAAACATGCTACCCATTCAGCCTTTTTGATGTGTACTTTGGCGTTTGAGGCTTGGGCCTTCTCATTGTCCTTTTCTAACTCTTTCTCCATCTTGTCCAAAGTCACAAAAGTGTCACTAACAAGAGTGTCTCCAGATTGGAATGGTAGTTCCCTCCTTGTCAATGTACTCAGTATAGTATTGAGCCGTGACATCTTCTATCTCAATCTCATCTACATCCTGAAGCTCATCGTCACTCTCTGTTTGCACAGTTGGAGCATCTTTCACAATCTCATCAGCATTTAGCTAGAACATTTCGGCTATCTACTCGTCAGTGAGATTGTGAATGATTTCTCCTTCTTCAGGAGTATACATTACCAATCTCCTGACAATACCCTGCGGATCAAGAATCAATGTCAGTTGAGTCTTGACCTGTTGGAGGGGAGCAATGTCATATTCATCTCTTTGGGAATCAGGATCTGCTTGATTTAAACATTCAACACAGCAATCATTAGCTAATAATCAAGGCATAATCATTTACATTACATATAAACATTCATTTCATTAATTTTACTCATGATCCAAATACAAGTGATTTTAAATAACAATAAGACATCTAAGCATTACTCTTGTCCTGGAGCATTGGCTCTTCTGCTGACGGGGCTGATGTGGAGGCATCTTGATCTTGTGCTCTTTTGGTCCTCCTTTCACTGGCAGATGTGGCACCCGCAGCAGGTGAGTCATCATCATCATCATCATCTCTAACATCATCTCCAACATCATCAGTAGCATCGGTATCATCATCACCATCATTTTCTTCATCATCACTATCATCATCACTATCATCCCCATCATTTCTCTCTCTTACTAAGTGTTGGACAATGTGTGATGAGCTTGTCCAACTATGCAGTTTTTGTTTTAATGAATTGACTTCTACTTCTAAAACTGCTTTTTGCTTCTTAGTGTCCTCAAGAGAGTTCAGATAGTACCTAATGTCATTTGCTTGGTTAAAGGAAACTACCTCAGTTTCCCTAAGTTGATTATTTAATCGGTCTATCTTTTCCTTATAACTGTGCTCGTTTTGTTTCAATACTCTATTAGCTTCTGTGCACAGTTCTAGGTCCTTACTAGGCTATTATTATGATCTAATAACCTAGCAAATTTTGAACCTATACTTTCTCTAAATTTATTACATTCTAAGCAAGCATGATTATTAAACAGTTGGTTAGAAGTACTTACTTGGGATGTAGAAGAAGAATCAGCCATGAGTACTGGCTTGGTTTTCTCTGGTTCTGATGATTCAGATGATGATGCATTTGCAGATTTTTCTTCTTCAGGCAAGTAGTTGACCACATTTGCAGTATCTTCAGAGTTTGACATTGCGATCTCTACTGCTATATCTCCTTCACTCGCAGAATCGTCATCAATATCCTCTACACTAGCTATATTTGACTCTCCTGGTGAGACGAACCGAAAGCTCCAGTCCTGTCCTTCATCTTCGTTAGCAGTTAAGGCTTTTGGAGCCTTACTTGATGAGTCAGCATTACTAGCAGTGGACTTGTCTTGACGGTTAAATGACGAGAAGGGATTTCCATTTCCTGTCTTCTTTGGTTTTATACACTCCCTCTTGAAGTGTCCCTTCTCACCGCAGTTGAAGCATGTAACCTTTGCCTTATCAAACCCAAAGGTTGTGTCTTTTGTTGCAACCAGGTTCTGTCCGGTCTTTTTGACAAACTTTTTAGCTCATCAGACGGCACTTGCCAGAGCCCACATTATGTCCATGCGTTCCAACTCCATTTCATCCACCTACTCATAATCTTCATCTGCCAGGTGGCAGTTACCTATCTTTCCAGCAATTAATCCATCGTAGGAGTGAACACCACAGCTAAAAGGTCCATATGTTCTCTGGCCATCTCTACAGTTACATTCCCGAGGTTGTCGGTTTTCAGCTTTGCGGCATTAGCTTCAGGTACTATATATTGGGTGCTAGACGACCCTGACATTTCTGATCCTGAAGTTGAGGGTTGTGCTGGAACTCCTGCGCTTGAGATGAAGGCGGTTTGCAATGGTGCTCTAGATGTCTTGACTGAAGGAGTAGCATTGTAGAGTGCAGGATTCTGATCATAGTTTGCCTTTTGGACTCGATACTTCATCCTAAGCTCTTCTTCTCTCAGTTTCAGAATGAATTCATTTATGTCTAACTTCGAGAGCATTCCATTCTATCTGAGATTTGAAACAAACGAACCCCATTTTTCTGGTAATCCATCAGCAAAGTTGGATACATTATCTTCCATCGAAGTAACCACTCCATGAGTGTGCATCTCACTCATCAAGTAGTAGAATCTATCGATCACATCATCAAGGCCTTCTTTTCCTATTGAAGAGAAGTTGTCAAACTCCTTATTCAATGCTTTTGCCTTGATAGCCTTCAGAGAGGCATTCCCGTCATACCTCTTCTCCAACGCATCCTAAAGTTTCTTGGCTTGAGTATACTCCGAATACTGGTGGAAAATATCCTTCCGAATAGACTGAGTAAGCAAGGCGTAGACTTTCTTCTCGGCGTTGTGTTTTACCTTCTGTGCATCTGACATGCCACTTAGAGTAAGTTTTACTCTGCCAGCTCCAACTGGCATGCTGTACCCCGACTCTATTGCCTCCCACAAATTTGTATCCACTCCATTTAAGTAGATTTCGAAACGTTGCTTCCATTGTGGGTAGTCATCTAACGTAATAAGTTTTGGGGGTTTATTCTGAATACGTGTATCTCTACTTGTTGTGTATGCTGAAAACTGATCCTCCATTACACTTCACTTTACTATTTAACAAGCTGCGAACATAGGTATGCGATTGGCTTATTCGGGTGATTGAACAAGTGCGAATAGGTTAATCGTGTGACTAGGCTAATGCGGATGAGTCAGTCGTCTGAATAAACTAATGCGGTTGAGCTGTCAGAATGAAGATCTCAGTCGTACAAATGAGTTCAATCGTGTGGTTGAAGGATACGTATGAACTCAGTCGTGCGATTGAGACAATCGTGCGACTGAACCTGCTGAAGTTTGATAATTTGTAGGTTAAACTTGTTTTGGCCCCAAAAATTCAAATTTTATCAAACCCTAATAGTCGTATGCCGGAAAAACTACACTTTTCGATTAGGAACCGTCCAAGACTTCGTTACACACAAAAAGATTGCGTTTTTGATGCAAAAACACAATTTTGTAACGAAACAATTGAATCAACACGTAATCAGAGCCTCTAGCTCGGATACCACTTGTTAGGATGTGGTATTTGACCAAACACCAACTGATTAATGTGTTAAACTAAATCAAATAGTGCGGAATCCTGTTTGATTGGCGATCCAATCAGTGAGAATGCACGTAGACACAATAACGACTTGAATCTAACGTCAAGAATCGATTGAGAATCGATCTATAGCGTTCTATGAACTTGGAGTACGAACTTGGAGGCTTCTGAATGGCTAGGGTACGTCTGGAGTCGAAGTGGATTCAATGCTTACGTTTTTTCCACAAATTAGGTGGTATTTATAGGTTAGGATTGCTCATTCGGGCGACTGAACCATTAGCATGGTTCATTCGTGCGATTGAGCCATGCGGTTGATCCATTCGCACTACTGAGTGTCCAGTCGTGCGACTGAGTCAGACGCATGAAGTTGTTCAGGCGTATGGACTATTTAGGCACATGGACACTCAGTCGCATGGCCATTCGGACGCATGAGAACTTCACTTCACCAAGTTTGAGTGTATTCAATATTCTAACATTATGTATAACACTTCAAACAATCACAAACCTATATAATTAAGTCAATATGCGTTAAACAACTCATTAATAAAATATTAAACATTATAAACATAACCAAACATTTTGTATTTCATTAAGTACCCAATAGTTACATAAGTGTAAGACATATTACATTCAGATCAGGATCTAGGTGCATATATGTATCAACAAATGGAAATGGGAATGCATTGCCATGGATTTTATGACAAAATTACCAGAACAGCAAGTGTTTATGATACCATTTGGGTAATCGTCAATAGATTAACAAAATCTGTACACTTCTTACCCATGAAGGAGAAATACAACATGAGCAAATTGGCAAATTTATACATCAAAGAAGTGGTGTCATGCCACGGTGTACCAATTTTAATCATATCTGATAGGGATAGTTGATTTACCTTGAGATTTTGGCAATCCTTACATGAAGGCATTAGTACTCAACTAGACATGAGCACGGCGTATCACCCACAAACGAACAGCCAGAGTGAAAGAACCATTCAGACTCTGGAAGATTTATTAAGAGCATGTGTGATTGATTTTGGTGGAAATGGGATACTCACCTACCGTTAGCGGAATTTTCATACAATAATAGTTATCACACTAGCATTAAAGCCGCTCCATTTGAAGCACTGTATGGAAGGAAATGTCGTTTAACTCTATGTTGGGCAGATATTGGCGAAAGCCAATTAATAGGACCAGAGATTATTCAAGAGACAACAGACAAGATTGTTCACATTAGAAAGAGACTTGAGGTCACCAATAGTTAACAAAAGAGTTACGTAGATAACCGAAGAAAACCATTGGAATTCATGATCAGTGACAGAGTATTCTTAAAGGTATCTCCATGGAAGGGTATTGTGAGATTTGGTAAGAGAGGGAAGCTTAGCCTCGTTCATAGGACCATTTGAATCATGAAACGAATTGGAAAGGTTGCATACAAACTCAATCTACCAAAGGAACTTAGAAATGTGCACAATGTATTTCACGTGTCTAATTTAAGGTAATGCATGACGAATGAAACCTTAATTATTCCACCAGACGAAGTTTGTATCGACGACAAACTTTAATTTGTAGAAGAACCAATCGAAGTCTTTGATTGGAAAGTTCAAAATCTCAAATGGAGCCAAATTAACCTAGTTAAGATCAGATGGAACTCCAAGAGGGGACCTGAGTTTACTTGGGAACATCAAGATCAAATACAATAAAAGTACCCTCACCTGTTCAAATCCAGATCCAGCTTAGACTCAACAATATAAAATTTTGGGACGAAATTATTAAACAAGGGGAGACTGTGACACCCGGTCAAATCAGGTCAACGCTCGAAACTATTTTAATAATAAATTTACAATTATTATAATATTATACCTAGTTAGTTTAAAAACCCTTGCATTAACGATTCTAACGAACCTTGAAATCAGTTAACCATTACAATTGGAGAATAATAAACATAATAACACTAATAATAATAATTGTAATAATAATAATAATAATAATTACAATAATAATAATAATTAATAATAATAAAAGAATTTTGGAAGACATGCATGAATGAAAACTAAGTTATCCATATCTTCTCAAAATCTTCTCATAACACAACTCAACCCCTTCATATTCTCTCCACCCTCTCCACTTCCACACACACACCAACACACTCGACCACCCCCACCACCGCTTGCACCATTCGCCATCTCCATCACCATCAACAACTGTCATCACCATTGACCACCGTCACCAACATCATCACCACCAAAACTGTCGCCACCACAACCATCAACAACCGTTGCCACCACCACCATCAACAATCGTCGCCACCATCATTACCATCAACCACTGGCACCACCTCGAGCACCACTACCACTCGCACCAACAACCCCCTGTCTCTTTTGGCCACCACCATGTTTAGAAACTTTCACTCCTCTCACAATACAATCTAGTTAAACCTTAGATTAGAACCTGAAATGTTTATCGAGAGACAAGGATCGTGCTATCATTCTGTGTAAAGTTCTATCTGTTGTTACTAAAGGTATTCTTGATTAGATTTTTTATATTTGTTCATACATGGGTGATCAAGATGAAAATCTTGATGAACCTTAGTTCACCCATTTAAAGATTGTATGAAAATGGTTGTTTTGATGATTTTGGATATAAAATGGTTCTTTAAATGAGTAAATAAATCTGAAAATGTATTGGTAATGATTTTTGTTGATAAAATCATGTTACTTGGGAGATTTAGGTGGTACAATGTATATATGTATGTATATGTCACGTATGAATGTGAGTATGAACATGTAAGTTGGAGATTGATGGATTATGGCCTTGTTAGAAACATTAGGTAATATTATTGGATGAAGGATTGTTGTTAGTATGATGACTTAAGATAATAACTAAGTTGAAGACTTTGGCTGACATTGCAAATACAAAGAAATGATGATAAAGAATGACTAAGTTAAAATAATTAAATAAAAGGTTGATACTAGGACATGTTAAAAGATTTCACTAGATAAAAGTTGATTAATAATTTTAGGACTAGAAATCATGATTAAGACTAAGTATAAGACCAAAAGGATATTATGACCAAGGAACTCGATTAAGACGACAATTGAGACTCCAAGACCTTATAAAAATATATCCATATAAAACTAAGAATAATATATATTTTGAACAATTCATGACTAATAAAATTTATAATATTATTTATATATATATATATATATATATATATATATGTATGTATATATATATGATATATGTATATATATATGTATATATATATATATATGTAATATGTATATATATATATATATATATGTATATATATATATATATATATATAAGTTTGGAAATTTATAATCTTATAACATCAGACACTTAGGTGAGAAAATCATTAGTTAATGTTATAAACGCAAGATTCACGAATAGAATAGTAATAATATAAGGTAACTAGAATATGACAAGGATTAGATATTAGTTATAAGTCAAAAGTGAATATATCTCCTAAGAAAAATGATAAACTTTACTGGAAAATTTTACAAAAGTATACATTTTAAAAATGATAAAAAGGTTTCATTTTAAAATAACTAAATAAGTGGGTGAAAAGCATTCTCGTGAGCATAAAGCATCATATATTGACGATGATGCATATCATTAGGGTTTATTAATTGGAGTTTAGCACGTTGGCTTTTTTCATTAATCGCACTCAAGGTGATCATTTGGCCCCATTTTAAATATTGTATTTATTTAACTATTTTGGGGGAAAACATGAAAAACTATATATATATATATATATACATATATATATATATATATATATATATATTATTAATATATATATATATATATATGATGGATATAACTGATTGATATATGTTATGAAGGTATAACTTGGGTCAATAGTATAGATGTATACTATTGAGCTCCTAAATCCCCCCATAATCTTAACCTCAGGGAGGCCACAAACTATATTAGTAGATCTATCGGGTTAAAATGGCCCGCTCTCACGACCAGTCGCGCTGTTAGGTTGTAGCGAGGGAATTTATATGTGTGGACTGTTGTGGGGCAATGACATGTTTTTTTGGTTTGATTATGGACTTATGACCTAAATTTATCATAGTACCTAGCTAGTCTATGTTGAGTATATTATATCTCGTTACATCATAGTTTTTTGAAATCAAATGTTTATAAGGCTTAAAACCCCATTGCTCACCAACTTTATGTTGACTTTACCTTCATGCTTTTCAGGGTCATAGGTAAGCCTCGTGTGGAATTTATGGATTAAGTCTTTGGAGGGTCAAACGTGTCAAATGACTTCAAGTAGTATTAAATTAATGAATAAAGGCAATGTATTTCAACTAATTTTCGAGTTGCCCAACTTGAAAATTGTTAATATATTATCATGATTTTATTTAGAATATTTAATGTATGGTTTTATGTAACCAACTGTATAATTAATCAAGTTTGACTATAATTGTTGAATTAACTCCAACTTCCGTTATCACCACGTTTCATGACCTTTCGCTGCAA
This sequence comes from Flaveria trinervia, assembly GCA_025506515.1. Taxonomy (NCBI): domain Eukaryota; kingdom Viridiplantae; phylum Streptophyta; class Magnoliopsida; order Asterales; family Asteraceae; genus Flaveria; species Flaveria trinervia. The sequence goes on along the minus strand of CM046450.1, from coordinate 33,652,591 downwards.
TTATCGAGGTGTGACATTATCCATCCAACACCGTTATTTCATCCTTTCAAATAATCCCGAGTCCTCACTTCAGTCTTTTTACCACTTTTACTACCCAAAGCACATCCCACTTCAACATTCTCCATCTTCAAACTCGTTTTCCTATGTCTTTTCTCACAATGGCACTAAACCCGCAACACAATCAAGTCGCACTTCTGGATTCATCCAGGGATGCTGATGTCACACCCCAACCTTGACGGCGGAAACGTCGAGGAGTGAGAGTTAAGATCGTTCGTAGCCACATAACGCTATTAAAAATCCAAATATATTTTACACATAAGTTTCATTTGTCACATTACAAATATAAGTCTCAAAGGATATAAAAGCGTAACATAACATGTAACAATCATCCTAATTTATTTATTAATCTAGGTCCATTCCTAGATGTGCAAGCTTCAATGTGTAGATAATCAAACTTGGGCATTACCTGAAACATGTTAAAAATAAAAAGTCAACAATAATGTTGGTGAACATTCCCTAGTTTTAATACATAAGTATATATAAAAGATGGCAATTCAAGTCATAAGTTAGTGATATAGTGATTAGGGATGCTATGGACAATGCAACAATCAAACCTTGACAATGTTTACAAGTCTCAAACGTTAAAAGTATATACGATCAGCTAAGTGTACTTGGATCAACCAAGCAGGCTTGTCTTACCCATAGATCTATGACTTCGCTGGGCTAGCAATAGTTAATGATTGTACATATAACGCCATAACATGGTAACCACATAAGTTCAACTAACCACAACTTAACATGATGTATTGCCATAAAGTTTACAAGTCTCAAATAAGTTTACAAGTGCAAAGTATAAAGTAACATTTTCACCCCAAAGTGTGAAATAAAATAAGAAGGGGGTATGGAATACTCACATGATCAAATGTATGTAAATGACGATTAATAAGAAATATAATAAGCAACGTTCCAACGTAGTTCTTCACAACGAACCTAAGTAAAAATATTCACAAGATTTAAGTTTTAGATTAACGTTTAAACATGATTTCGGGTTTTAAGAGAAAATTTGGGATTCCTTGATATATATATATATATATTTTTAACAAAAGAATTACATTGATTTAATAATTTATCATGAGGTCATAAACTTGAATCGTTTAATATGGTTGACAAAACAAAATATAAAGTGTAGATATCTTTTTATATTTTTTATTTGTAAAAAAATATAAATAAAGTGTGAGGCAATAACAATAACAATTTTTAATGTCTATTTTATATATAAAAAAATAGTTTATATACATTATTTGAACAAACATTATTTAGTAGATTAAAACTATATTTTAAGTTTAACTTATAAGAAATAATTTAAATATATTACTTGAACTAAAAATGGTTTTAATAAGTTAGTCAACTTTAAAATTTATTTTTTTATAAGAGATTTAACTAATTATATCATTTGTTTTATAAAAGTATACAAGTATTATAAGAACATAAATTTTTAGAAATTGGTTAAGTGACTTCAAAATAATTTAAGTTTACAAGATTAATTTTTATGAATTTTTAGAAATTTTCTATATATATATTTTTTTAAAGGCTGAAAAGCCAAAAACAAATGGATTGGAGGTCGCCGGGTTCGAACCCGGGACCTCTAATTCGGAATGTGAGTGGGGAACCAGTGAACCAAGGCATCCAGCCGCGTTTAAGACTCCGATTTAATAAACTAAAAACAGTAACACGAATTTCCCCCAATCGTACGAACCCTAGTTTGATCATGACCACAATTGAAGATCAAATCAAGGTTGTTATCGATTTAAATCATGGGGCTTTTGATGCCCAGATGAAACCGAGCATAAAGGTATAATTAATTACCCGAATCGAAAACGAATTGATGAGGAACGAACAAAGAATCATCGCGACCAAGCTTGATTCAGTTTGATGCACAAATGGCGATGATAATCCAATTAATTTCGTGTGGAGCTTCGGATGATGTTCACGATGTAAAACCCTCTGTCAATTCGTGGTTAGAATACTCCTATGGTGGTGCTCGAGTGGTTGCAGGTTCGCGACAGAGATGATGATGGTATGTGGTGTGTATGCGAGTTTCAGGTGAAATTGCAAGTAATGGTGGGTTAGGAATAGTTAACCGATGGTTTATGTTCAATTAATTGGGTAATTACCACGATTTGCACGTTGAACGGTTATGAAATAAATTGGGGTTCGGTTTCAAGTGGGTTTTTGATAATACAAGCGTTTTCAGATTGATTAAACAACGGTTACAAGTTCGATTTGTGTGTTCGGTTTAATTTGAAGCGATTTGGTGTTAAATTTGCGACGTTTAGATGTAGTCTGGGGGTCCCGGAGCCGTAGCCGGCGGTGGCCGGATGGCCGATCGGAAAAACGGGGGAGAAGAGAGAGATGGTATGGAAGTTTCGATTAATTACACAAATGGTCCCTCACTTAAAATTCACCCATTTCATGTGTAAACTTCCATTTAAAGTTTACTAACTTGACAAGTCAACCCCCTTAACTTTCTTAATTTAAGTTTTAGATTAAATTTTTTTTGTTAATAATTCCTATAAATTGATAATATTAATAACAATATTATTGTTATTATTTTTAATTATTATTACATTATTGTTATTATTATAAACTATTAGTAATGTCATTATATTCAATAGTTAAAGTTATTAACCTTTAAAAGAATCAACAAGAATCAACATAAATAAACCATAAGTTCCATGAATGACACGATAGTCCTTACAAGAATAAACGGCGTTAACTTTTAATTAATGCAAAAATACAGAATGTCACAGCTGACTTCTCTGAAATCATCTCATTTCTCACCCAATCTACCTAATATACTACCTTGACCGTAAACCCCACTATTTATCTTAACCAAATGGGGGAGTTTTGGGCCAACGGTCATGTCGAAACCCTAAATCAAGTTAGGGTTATAAGGTCAAGCATTTGTGGCTAGGGGTTGGTCATCTCTAAACAAATCATCAGGGAGCATCTGGAGCTTCATGATGAAGGTGCCCCTACTGAATTTCCCAAGACCGACCTTGATGATGCATATACCCTAATGGGTTACGGTGGCAACATTAGCAGGTCTGCTATCTACATGTTCAACTTCTCTTACAACTGGAAGTTACTGCTGCATGTTGTTCTTCATTGCATATCAAACAAGTCTGGGGGATGGATCAAGTCCCATATGAACTAGGGTGCCTAGTTCATGGAATGGTGAAAAGCCACCGCTTTAACTACTCAAGGTTTGTGTTGACAAATCTGATAGGGAACCTCTAGAGGGACACATTCTTCATGTATCCTAGGTTTCTTCAGCACACCATCAACTATGAGTTGGACCAAAGTCAGCTTGTCTATGCAGCTGCTTTGACTGTCCCTCACATGAGGTCGACTATCTTCAAAGTTTTGAAGAGAGTGTCCACCAATTTCACTGGAAGATATACTGCACTTCTTCTAGGTATGATTGAGCCAATGGCTCCTGGTGACATCCCTATTAAACCCACAGGTGATGAACCCACACTAACAACTACCCTCATATTGCCAAATTTATCTTCTCCTCCCATCCATCTTACCTACCAGAGACGTCCCAAACGAACCCGTCATTGATACCTTATTTTTCTTTACAAGTCGACCTAAGTTTTGTTAAAAATAAAGTAAGGTCCAATACAATATTTTTTTTATTATTAGACAATTTCTTAAAACTATAAACGTTTGTTGTCATATATTATCCTTAAAAAGCCATCATACTCATTCAATGATACATGAAAGAAAAACTTCATATTCACAAACTAGTAACTATTACATTGAAATTTGGGTTGCTGCACAACATCACCTTTAATTCTCCTCACTTTTTCCTCCGGCGTCGATGATAACGTTTCCGTTGACAAGAGACAGAAGTTGGGATGAGGGTTGAGATATTGGTAATGCAATGTTTTTGTAGGGTGGTGTTGTTGCGGGTTTGTCGGAAAGTGGCAAGGTGGGGTTGTGGTGGTGTTAAGGTGGACAGTGGTGGTGGCAAGGGTAAAATCATCATTTCTTATTTTTTAACGTAAAAGCTAATTGCCTTTTGACCCACGGACGAATCATGTTACCTTTTTCAAACATTAGAACTAGACCTGTATTTTTCAATCTTAAGAATGAATGTGAAATTTGATCAAATCTCAAGGATGATCCATTTAGTTTTTTTTTTAATCTAACTACAAGTAACCTGACATCTCCACCCACCCCTTGTACCATTAGCCACATCCACCATGTCATCCTTTACCACTATCATCAACATCACATTAAGAGAAAACCATGTAGAAGTATTACTCTCAAACTCCATAATCAATCAGAAACTCCATATTCAATCAATTGTTCCTGCTAGTAGCCGTTCGAACTCCATAAACCCATATCAATCTTGTTCTTGTTGGATATTGTGTATCAGCTTTAACCACTCTTAAAGTTGTGACTTTATAATCAAAGTTGCAAGATATTTGTGTTTTTATATACGGAAGTTACAAGTTAAGTTAATTTATAATTAGGACCCGGATCAGACACCAGTTACAAAAGATTTGAACAAAATAAAAAACATAACCATAGGGTGATAAAGTTTATACATTTGACGAACAAACCAAATCATTATACTTTGAAAGCAACAATGGTTTAGGGTTAGAGGAAATAGAGTTCTCCTAATATTTTATTTATAATTTTATTATTTACCTTTAACCCTTAGGCTAATTAATGTCTAATCACCTTGACAATTAACGATGATTTTCAACAACCCTCATGATTTATTAATTAACATTTAATTTAATAAATTGATAAATGTTTAAAAGTTTAACTTCAACCATTTCACCATTTGATTGATTAATTAATTATTTCAATAAATAATTAAATAATGATTATTTCATCCGTATTTCATAAATTATAATATGTAACTAGACTTTATTCTTTTATTGTTGTCTAAATTGTAAGTTTTTGAATCGTACATCAATAGTAATGTTGATATTATAAATGATCAGACTTTTAACATCAAGCACTCCCATTTGGACGATTCTTTCGACTATTACATAAATGTAAACTAATTTATTGTGTTCTAACTAAATTCTAGCTGCTCGATTTGTATTCAGTTTAAAAGTAGTTTTAACTTTGCTTTTATGTTATATGGTATTAAGGTGTTTCAAGTTATTGAATTTGTAGACAATATCACTCACAAGTTTTTTATTCCGTCACACGTGCAAATGACCTTTCAATATTTTTGGAACGAGTTTATATAGATGCATTGCAACGGTTTTTAAGTAAATTTTTACTTAGACACATAATGACGGTAATGCCCTATAATTGAAAGATGGCCTAAAACTTTTTCAGTATCCACACATCAAATGAAATCAACAGTTTTAATGCCCTTCATACACATCACAGGTTTTCATATTCATACCAGAATCACCCTCTATTGATTTTTGTCCTCTTTATAAGAGTTTTGTGACGAGTATAAATGTTATAAATTAGAACTAGATTGAAAACTTGAAAATAATGCAGCAGGGTTTAATACATGTTCAGAATTCAAGAAATGCAAAATTTGCTTGTACATCAATGGAAAAGTAAATCCCAAACTTCTGAATAATCAAAACAAAATTCTAAATATTAAAAAACGAAAGCAAGCATTAAATATATCACAACATTTAGAAGACAGGCGTAATGGTACTTGGTTTGCAGTAAAAGAGCAGGCAAACTCTTTTATTGACTCAGTGTAGGCACCCCTGCAACGGAATAACTTCACACGCTATACCGCCCTTTTGTTGTTCTTGTCTTGGAATCATCCTGCATAACCACATTCAGTGGAATAGGGGATTAAATAATCCAAAAAAATACAAATCTTGCATAATAAAACTCATTTCACCCACTAAAAGTGAAAAAAATGGGTGGGTTGAGCTGTTTGTGCCACAGACTAACACATCAAAACAGGTAACTTCTGGTAAATTGCCAGATTGGTTGAAGTTTTTTTACCTGAAGCTTCAATTTAATCAAGATACATGTCAAATTGGTTACAATTAGTATATAATTTCAAATTTTTTTTCAGACAACAAACAAAATAGAAGATTTATGTATTATAAAAAGACAATTTTGCAACTGCCAATCCATTTCCTTTCTTAAGTAATACTTTGGTTTAACCCATTTGACTTGTATAAACTTAACATGACCCAAAGCAATCCCTTCATGTAAAAGGGTCAATGCTGTAACCACCACTACCACCTAAAAAAATGTTAAGCGAGAAACTACACAGAAAGCTAAATAGTTGTGGGATTTTACATGGAAGTTATAAGTGATCTTGTCAGTCACGTCTATTATTTCCTTCCATTTTCTTCCAATGCTCATCTACATAACATCAAAAACTGGTGGTATTATATTAAGATCATTAAACAAAGCATACAATCATATGGTGTAAAAAAGTATATAGTTGTGTAGTGTTATGTCAATGAAGTTTTTGTGTCATATTAAACATAAGTAGGGATGTGAATTTCTCTCATAACACAACTTAACACAAAATTCACATGTTGACATGTTGTCAGTTCCAGACATGGTGCTTTAGGGTATAATGGTGTACATTACAATTTCATAGTATAAAGCAAAGAAAAATCAGGTGAAACTAGATGTGTCCATGTCAGCCCATGAATACAAAAACAGTTTTCAGCTTTTTGTAAAATTCCAGGTCTGTCATGAATTTGACCCATCAACCCGTGAACACAATTAACAACTCTAGTGCTCCATTATCTATTAGTAGAAAATAAAAAAAATGTTTCACCTCCCTTCAGAAAGTACCTTGTTTAAGATCTTCTATCCCAATAACAACAACGAATCTTTTATATCATAACCTAGTTTTATAAAAAACGTCATACTAAAGATCAAACCTTGACTACCATTGCTTTCAAAAAGTTCAACACAAAAATTTTATTGTACCCTATTGCTTAGCCATATGACCTTATACACAAACTCAAGCCATGTAGATCCTTTTTCTTTTGTGTTCTTCTTGCTACTGAGAATTTGGATAGCATCAAATAGATCGCAAGTAGATAACTAGCACAACATAGTTATACTGAAGAATATAGTTAATACCTGAACAGCCTCATTAGCTGCATTCTTCGTCCATAAAGAAAGTTTGTCCTGCCTTTGACGGACACTAGCAACCACACCACATATTTCATCAGCCTCATCAAATTGCTCACCAATTAATGCCATTAACTATGAAAAAAAAATGATTTTCAGTTGCCAACAACATCAACTAATTAACGAAAAAAATAACAGTACCAAGACTCGCAAGTTTTTACATTTTGTATCAAAGAGAGAAATGATACATACTGTTTCAAGCCACATAGACTCAAGACCAGCCTTTCTGCTACTAGTAACCGTCCACTTGCCTCCATTAGCACACTGTGGATCTTCCCATTTGGGCTCAATCCCAGCTTTAAACAAGTGAAAATCAGCATTCCCCGGCAGCTTGCTAGGCTTGAATACATGTTCATACAAGCTGCAATACAACCCAATACAAAATCAATCTTAATTCCAAAATGAATCTTTCAATTCGGAATACCATCCATTACGCCTCCACGCGTTTATGCAGCTTGTTAAGCCCCCACTCATACTCGGCGTAAAAAACCAGTAACAATCTAGTAATACAAAAAAAAACCAAACAATAGATTCATATGCATCATTCCCTTTATGTGTGCGTGTGCTGGATTATAAACTACTAATCAAATAAACATAAGCCGAATGAATAATCAGATGATTCAACCATCAAGTTCATATATAAATCTAATCTACTGATAACAGCTGCATAACTCGTATCAATCATCAAAACCAGAGAATAAAAAGTTACAAATCTAGATCGAAAGACAGATCAAACAATAAACCAAACTAGAGACACATTTGATAAAGATAACTGGGGTTTACCACCAAAACTCTTCAACGGTGTCGAAGGTGTAGACATCACGCAGATTGTTGTCCCAAGCGGCGCCTTGTTTAGGTTTAGATTGATTATCAAACCAAAAGGTCCACTTCTTATCTAGCCGGTGAGGTTGCTCCGCCGTAGCTCCGCTAGCATCCACCGCCGCGCCGTCAGTCGCCATCGCTTCCGGCGTTCTCTCTTCCCTTTGTTATGAACTTATGATAATGGTAAATAGGGAATTTGAGATTCGTTACAGAAGCAGGCTGCTATTATATCGGCCCAGATAACTGGGCCATGGGCCCGGTTTATTTTTAGCTGTAATTTATATGAGCATTTCATAAAATAAAGAATTTGAGTTATAATCGGTCTCCATGACTCAACTAGCCTTAGATTAATTGGTTTAACATAAATTAACTCTATGGCCTTTAGTTGTAAAGGTTATGAGTTTGAAAATCATTTAGTACAATATGTTTCAAATGGGCTAGGAGTTTTACTACAATGGGTTCTCGAGCAATAGGTTTCCCCTAGAATGATAGGCTCGTAAGATCATTAACATTGTTTGTATGCGTAGAGCTTGAGTAGCCTTCTGTCACTGGGTTTACCTAGGTGGACGGGCATGCTTGTATTTGTTGGCCTTTGGAAAAATAATAATAATAGGCCCATTTGGAAAAAGTTTTGAATATAAAATGAAAATAGTGGCCAAATTTATTACGAGGAATTAGGGAGCAGCTAAACCTCAAAGCATAATTTGCAAAGTTGAAGATCGACCAAGTGCTGAATGCTTATGCCAATAAGTTTTCAAACAATTATGCAACACAAGATAAACATGTTGAGTGTGATCTTATAATCTTCTTCAAAGCAAGAGAGTAAGAAATGATTATTTGAAACTAAATATATTTTCATCTCCTCTGTATAATCTCATCTTTTGTATGGACATTGTACGACTCTATTTATTGTTGAGTAAGGATATTTTGAGTGATATACCCTCTTTATGCTTGTTTAACTTGGTAGTCTTGTGACTAGGAGTGGAACCATATGATGGTTAAGAGGATGTATGTTAAATCGTTATAGACAAATATTTAAGATAATTAATGTAAGGGGCGAAGCAAACTTTTTAACTAATTAGGGAGAAGGGATGGGGTGTAGAGAGAAAAATAGAAGGGAAACAGTAAAGATCACAAACAAATCATAAGCATGCCTACCACAACTTTCTACCTTATTCTTATATTGATAATTTATACTTATACTTGTACTTGTTTCTTCCTCTAACCCAATTTATCATTTTTATAATATAAGCTTAGTTGTTTAAATTAAAAGGTATATGTATACAAGCTATGTCTTTTAAGAAAAACATGAATTGAGCCCTAGAGTTATGATTGGCAGATAAGCGAACCTATGATATATACTTGGTTCTTTGTAATGGTTTTGATTTTTGAGTATTTAATTTCCTCAATCACTATCCTTTAACGTGTGTGACAAGTATTTGTGTATATTTTTAACACCACTACCACTATTGGGTCACAACCTCCACGGTCCATAATCATTTAACAACTTATTCACCACCATAAGGAATAATGTTCTTAACTCTTTGTTTTTTTTTCTTTTTTATGTTATCTCACCCACAAATCTTCCTCAATTAACTTCTGAATGTAAGTTTAAGGTCTTTCTTGAGAGTTTGGTTGAACTTTTGATCTCCTAGGTGAGACTAATCTAGATGAGCAGCTAAGGTATTCCTTAAAGGATAATGATTCATTTTTTTTGTATAGTTGCTTTAACAAACTTACCCGTTGAATTTTCTTGCCTTTGATTAAGTACTTCCTTTTTTTTCTTTTTCCTTTGATTCAAGGAGTACCTTTTCATCCTGACTAACCACCTCTTTTTCTTCTACTTGCTTCTCTTCCTATTTATAAGCAGTTAACTAGGATTTGTAGGCATTTGCTATTTCACTTCCAAGCTGTATAGGGGTGTATGTTGGAGTGTATATAATTAGTGGTTTCATAACATTATACCTTAAAACTATCTTGGTTTGATAAATCCTTTAAGAATTTTTAGTAAAAACAAGTAATTTCTCAAACTTTTCAAATTGAGTATTGTATTTGTCTACATATGTTTTAACTATTACTAGATCATTTTATGCAGAATTCAATCTGCGTAAGAAATCATCAATCTAGGTATCCAAGTTAGTTTGGTCATGTTTAATAATGAAACAATTTTCTTAAACTATTTTATCTTTTTCTTTGAGCTTGATTAGCTTTTCATAAAATCAATTTAAAGATGCTACTTAATTCCATATCATTCATAAGATCCAAACTATGATTTGTATACATATTTACCTTTATAATTCATTCCAATATACAGGGTTTAAAAGTTACTTGTGATCAAAGGGTTAAACTACCAGCCATCAAGGCATTAACATTGTTAATGGGTGATAGATCTTCTACTTGAAAGCTCTAATCAATTGAGTATTCGTTGGATGCTACAATAGTAGTGTGTCTTTGCGTAGCCAAAGAGGTAGGCGTTTGAAAGCTTGATTGTTTCTTAATACATGGACTGCTCGAGGAGGATGGGTTAGACCTAGGAGCTTACATTCCTTGACAAAGTGGCCAAGTTGATTGTAGTTGTAACATTTGACTTTAATCTTGTCTATTCTAAATACGTATCTTCTATTTTTGAAACTTTCTTTCTAGTTCTCTGTTGAAACTATTTAGCCTTGAAAGAGATCATGGCTATCTGGTAGTTGATATCAAGTTCTTTAAAATCATCTGATGTATACACTCTAGATCTTCCTCGTATAGTTGTAAAAGATTTCCTTGTTTAAAGACAAATGTTGAGTTTGAAAAGTTTGGAGTAAATGTTAAAGCTGATAAGTGTTGGTTTTAACCCTTAAAAGGTAAAGAAGGTGGTGATTAAGCAATTGGAGATTCAAGGTGGGTGATCATTGGTATGATTCATGAATAAGGGTCGTGAGTGCTGAAGACTTTGAGGTGACGGGTGATCTGTCGAGAGATTTCTCATCTGCATCTATTTCCATCTGATAGGCACTCAAAATGTCATATAGTTCTTCGTAAGGTTATGTATAAGGTTGATGCATCCAAAACATCCAATAACATCGAGAAGTCTATCCTACATGCATCCACTAAGTGCTGAAGTAGAATGCTTTAGAAGTTTCACACTCTGAATTAGAAAAAAATTCTAAGTGTGAAATCTTCTGAAGCCAAGATCAACATCTTTCAAAGCTTAAAGTAAAGTCTTCCGAATCTTCTAGGAAAAAGTCTTCTAAAGCCAAGCAGTGAATAGAAATTATCTTCTGAAGACTTTTGAAGACATGCTTTTATCTGATGTACTTTACCATAAATTTGGATCATTTTTCCACTGCAACTCTGTTGACTCGCCAACTTTCACAAGTTGGTGAAAAGGTCTATGTTTTTGGTAACTGTACATTGAGGACTTGAGTCCTTTACTTTCTATTTTATGTACTTTTATCCTTTTTGTAATATATTAGGATGTGAGTTATGGCATTTTATAATCAATAGTCAAAAGGAAAATATGCTTTTTGACTCTACATTGATTTTGTTGTTGTCTAGATCATGTATCCAATTGGCCTTCAAAGTATAGACGACTATAGAATGTATTATAAGTATCTCAGGTCTTTGTAACTTATCATTAAGCTTGTACACTTGCAAAAGAACTTGAGAAAAACATACAACATCCTTGAAAACCAAATTACTTATGTTTGTTTCTGTTCTTGTTCTGTCTCATATTTGCTAGTGTTCTAAGTATCTATCTAGTGTTACCAGTTCCCTATTTGATCTTTTAAGTGTTCTAAACAAACTCTCCTCATTATGTGTTGTGTTACAACTCTGTTAAACGATCCTGCAATTGGTATCAGAGCTTTCTAGGCTCTTGATTGTAAGATCCCACCATCTTAAGATCCCTGACACACACAAAACACTTAACATCTCAAACGGAAGCTATCACTAAAGCTAATATGGAAACTAGAACCATGACAAAGTCCCCACTAATCACTCCTGAAGACTTTGACACTTGGTGCCAAAGAATGGAAGGTTTCATCAAGTCATAAGACTTTAGGATCTGGGAATCTGTTGTCTTAGGACCTTACATACCAAGACCTCTTAGCTACCTCTAGAGGTGGTATGATTCCAAAGGCTGTGGCTAATACTCTGATGAAGACTGAAAGAGAGTAGAGATTGATCAAAAGGCCATGACAGCCCTTCAAACTGCTCTTCCAAATTCCATATACAGAGGCTTCAAGAAGTGCAAAACAGCCAAACAGCTATGGGATGCACTTAAGCTAATGTAAGAGGGGTCAACTGAAGCCAAAGAGAACAAGAAGGATCTTCTAAAGCAGCAATTTGAAAACTTCACCTTTAAAACAGCTGAGACCATGACTCAATAATACTTCAGGTATGTTGAGATTATGGACACTCTAGTGGATGTTGGAGTAACTCTTGAGAATAGGGACATTGTAAGGAAGTTTATGTCCTCTCTTCCTAGACAATGGACACACATATTACTGTGTGGTTATCAAGAGGACTGAGAACTTTAAGACTCTCACCCTAACAGAGTTGTGTGATATTCTTAGTGGATACCAGATGGAGATGAACATGCAAGGTTTATTGGGTAACTCTAGCAATCAAATGAGTTCAGCCCTGCATGTGGTTGCAAGGGATAGCATAGAACCTCAACATCATCTTATATGCTACCCTAACAACTCACAAAAGGGTCATTTCATCAACTTCCCAGAGACACCAAGAGAAAGATACACTAAAAGGACTTCCACTATATCTGCAAAGATAAAGGTGGAGAAGGAAAGTGATCAAGTTTATCCTTGTTCACAGAAGAAGGCTCTTAGGAGGAAGAAAATATAATATGTTATGTGTGAGAATACCTCTCATATTGCTAAGGATTGTCCTTACAATCCAAGAAGCACTCTCCACATGACCAAGAAAAAGACTTCTAATAGTTTCAAGAAGAAGTTAGCTTCGGAAGGAAAACCTTTTCATTTTGGAAGCTCTAAAATGAAGATGAAAGAAAGTGGAAAATTGCCTTCGGAAGAAAATTTGGTCTCGGAAGAAGGGAATACTTCCAGAGCATTGAAGTCTGTTGCAGTGTTAGCAATATATTCCAAAGGACCGGTCATCAAAACTTCTGAAGTCAAAAAAACTTCTGAAGTGTTGAAGGTCAAGTCTAAGCTTCTAAAGTTGGTGTGAAAGTCAAAGAAAGACCAAGTGATTGAAAGTTCTCCATCAACATCAACAAAAGATCCTCAAAACATGACTATAGGATCTATTACTGTTGCATTACCTTGAACTTCTTTTGATGAACCCAAGACAAATAAGGCTTGGGTTTCCATATGTAACTAACCATCTCTTTTGTGAAGGAGCACCTAAAGACAAACAAAAATGTATGGATCACTGATAGTGCATGTTCCAGGCACATAACGAGCAATAAGTCACTACTCCAAAAGTTTGAAAAGATTGTTGGAGAACCAGTTGTTTTTGGAGGAGATGTTGGTGGTTACATTACAAGAAGGGGCAAGGTCACAAATGGTAAGATCAACATTGAGAAGGTAAACTTTGTCAAGGAGCTTGGATACAATCTTTTGAGTGTATCTTAATTTTGTGATCAGAGTCATAACATGCTCTTTACTGAGCATGAGTGCATTGTTCTCAAGCCTGGGGTGGTCATTCTTCATGAGCATATCTAGCTTAGAGCCCCCAGGAAAAGGAACATGTACAAAATTGATTTGCAAGAAACAACTTTCTCAGGAGAAGTTTCATGCTTTCTGTATAAAGCAAATAGTTGTGAGTCTTTCCTCTAGCATAAAAGAATATGTCATGTAAACTTTAAAAACATGAATAAACTGATTAAGAATGATTGGTAACTAGAATGCCAAAAAAAGAGTTTACAGGTGATGACCATTGTGTTGCATGCCTAAAAGGGAAGCAGCACAAGGTATCTCACAAGCGAAAGGAAAGAAACTTCATCCCTAATCCCCTACTATTGTTACATATGGATCTCTTTAGCTCCACCAGTGTAATGAGTCTAGAAAGGACCTTTTATTGTTTGGTGATCACATATGACTTAACAAGATTCACTTGGGTCTTCTTTCTTAGAACTAAGGATGAGACCCCTGAGATTCTGAAGAATTTCATCTTGAAGATTGAGAATCAATCTGATCACAAGGTCAAAACCATAAGATGTGATAAAGGAACTGAATTCAAGAACCAAATCCTTGATACATTTTATGATGAAAAAGGTATTACAAGACAATACAGTGCTCTCAGGAATCCTCAGCAAAATGATGTTGCTGAGAGGAAAAACAGGACATTGATTGAAGTTGCAAGAACTATGTTGTCTGACTCTAAATTGCCTATCACCTTCTGGGCAGAGGCAGTCAACACTGCCTCCTATGTGCATAATAGAGTTTTAGTGGTTAAGACACAGGGTAAGACTCCTTATGAACTTTAGCACAAGAGGAAACCTTTCATTGGTTTTCTCTAGTCATTTGGATGTCTTTGTACCATCTTGAATACCAAAGATCAAATTGTCAAGTTCACTGAGAGATCAGATGATGAACACTTTATTGAATACTCTTCTCAATACAAGTCTTATAGAGTATACAATCTCAAAACCAAAGTAGTTGAGGAGTCAGCCAATGTGACCTTCAATGAACACACACCCAGTGTAAATGGTTCTGGTCCTGATTGGCTATTTGATCTTGATTGAGTTATCAACTGTTTTAACAAATCTTGTGAGAATGTTTTAGGAACCACAAGTATCTTACTAACAGGTGATCCTGATCCAAGATTTGTGTTGAGAAGACCTTCAAGCAAAACAACTTTAGCTCCAGTTGTAACTAACCCTGTAAATGGAGAACCAATCAACATAACAATAACAAATTCAGCTGATACATCTAAAATGCCTTCAAATTCCAACATAGAGGCAAAAAATTCAGATGCAAGAGCTTCAAATGTAGGAGAAAATGGTGATGGTGACAATGATCAAGAATTTCTAGATGCTAATAACCATCCTATCGAAGACAACATCAATGATGTCACACAATCATTGGATCAAGTTTCACTTGATAAGTGTACTGATGTGGTGGGAGAAACCTCAATACTAGAAATTTCTCTAATTGGATCTGTCTTAGCAACTTGTTATG
Organism: Flaveria trinervia; assembly: GCA_025506515.1. Taxonomy (NCBI): domain Eukaryota; kingdom Viridiplantae; phylum Streptophyta; class Magnoliopsida; order Asterales; family Asteraceae; genus Flaveria; species Flaveria trinervia. Next base: position 33,637,460 of record CM046450.1, on the reverse strand, counting down.
ATCCCTCAGCTAAGGATCCATACGTCTTATCCAACCTCAAACATCATTAGAGATGTTGATTCAGGGGTAAAAACAAGAGAACAAACCCATAATGCAAATGATTGTCTTCACTCTTGTTTCTTATCCCAGATAGAGCCAAAGAAGATTGATGAGGCTCTGAAGGATGGAAATTAGGTTGAAGCTATGCAGGAGGAGTTGCTTCAATTTGTAAGTCCCCGTTCCGGGGATGCTTACAGCTGGTAAATCATCGCACATAAAACATATACTTTGCATTCAATCACTTAAAACATTGCAATGGAAACATAAAACAAATAACATTTCATTTGATCATAAAAACTTTTGCAAAATAATGCATCGTTTGTCAGTTACAAAATTACATTGTTGTATTACATCACAAAAGCTTTAAATAAACGGATGCCATTCAAAAGAGCTGAGCAGTCGCCTCGTGCCATCCTCAGCAATGCTCACCTACCAACTGGAAAATGCATAGAAGTCAGTGTTGCTGAGTGAGTTCTAGTTTTATAATAAAACTTACTTTTCTTTCATAAAGCCATCCTTTCTCTTAAAAATCATATTATACTTTACATTCGTCGTGATCATACATCGTTTGTACATACAGATAAATCATTATTATCTTCGTCATTCTTTCGTTCATACTTTCATTCATTCATCATTACTTCTAGTGAAATGTACATTACCCCGAACATTGTGCACGGAACAGGTAACTGAGCCTGAGGTCTTTCATAGACCTCGAACATTATGCACGAAGCTGACTCCAATACCTAGGGTAAGTACATTCACCATTTATCTTTTCTCTTTCATTCTGGATCAATGCCATATGCTATACCTCGAACATTGTGCACGAAGCGGATAACTGGGCCTGAGGTCATTCATAGACCTCGAACATTGTGCACGAAGCTGGCTCCAATACCTAGGGCAAGCGACTAGGATCCCATGCGTATGCTCAATCACAAAGATTAGACCCCAATATGCATCCTTCTAGGGTAGCTAACCCGCACACAGTTGAGCTAACACCCTTCATTAGGTGTGAACCTCCATACATTCCTTGCAAGGATTTCTTACATTCATTCATTCATTCATTAATGCATGCATTCATTCATCATGTTCCTCTTTCATTATCTTTCGTTTTACGTTACATAATACTTCGTTCATTTATTATCATAACACGTAAAGTCAGGGGAAAGATATACATACATCATCATAAGGAACATAAACATATCATTCATACATCATCATGCAGGGCATCGTACATACATAACATACATCATGCATACCATGCAACATCATCATCAACATCATGCATAAGCACACATCATTACATGCCCATCATACCATCTATGACCCCAAAAGTCAACTTACATAACCCCCGGGAACCTCCTAGGTCAAAGCCTACATTAATCCTTTTTTTCCCAAAAAGTCAGAATTTTTCTAAGTGTTCATCCGCATTTCCTATAGTCATCCGCATTTCCTATAGTCATCCGCATTTCCTACAGTTCATCCACATTTGCTATAGTTCATCCGCATTTGTCATCCGCATTTGCCTAACTCATCCGCATTTATCATACTCAGTAAATGTTCATCCGCATTGACTCACTTCATCCGCATTGACTTACTTTGCTCATCCGTATTTCCCAGACTTCGGCAAATGCTCATCCGCATTTCCAGCACTTAGTCGATGTTCATCCGCATTGACTTACCCATTGGTTAATGTTCATCCGCATTAACCCTTTTCATCCGCATTTACTTCCAAACACTTAAGCAGATTTAAAAACTTATCAAGTGGGTCTAAAACATCATATTCAAATTCCATGCACCATTCATCAGGTTCTAAGCTTAAATCTTACCTTCTAAGCCTTAGAACACAATCATACATCATCAAGCATGAACATAGTCACACATCACATCATAACATCATCATACACACATTCAAGCACATGGGTCCAAAACCCAGTTAAATAAAACATGCATTCATGCATTTCCAGCCCCAAAATCAGTTAAAAACCAGTAAAAGAGGGGTCCTAGAACTCACCTTTGCAGCTTTTGAGTATGGCTTCTTCCAAACTCGTTTGCAAATTGAATTCAACCTCCTAGAAACCCACTAAAAATATACCCGAACACATACAAACACACATAAGCATAAACCCGAGGATATGACCAGTTAAGAACACCATAAAAGCATGAATTCTTACCTTGAATTCGAATTCTTTCTTGTTCTTCCCTCAAAACCGAGAATTTGCTGCTCTTTCTCTCTCTAAAATCCGAAAATCAGTGGTGTATGTGACATATGGGCGGCCATACCACCTTTTACACCCACTTTTCAAACATTTTGTCCTTTTGGACACTTTTTACCCCTTGACTTGGGTTTTATATCTTTTCCTTCTTTTCTTTCACTTTATTCATTCTTTTCTTGACTTTAAAATATCCGGGTGTTACAAGTCCACCCCCCTTTCATCCCCGAAACCTGTTATTCCTCAAAGAATTGTGGCTAATGCTGCCTCATCTCTTCTTCAGTCTCTCACGTAGACTCGAACCCCTTCCTGTGCTTCCACTGTACACACACAAGGGGAACCACTTTATTCCTCAGCCTCTTTTCCTTCGATCAATGATTGCCACTGGTTGCTCCACATGATTGAGCCGTTCGTCTACTTCGATATCCTCCAATGGAACAATCATGTCTCCATCAGCTAAGCATTTTCTCAAATAAGATACATGGAATGTCGGATGAATTCCACTTAACTCATCAGGTAACTCTAATCTATAGGCTACCTCTCCTACTCGAGCAATGATTCGGAAAGGGCCTACATACCTCGGGCTCAAATTGTCCCACTTTCGGAAGCGAATAGTACCCTTCCAAGGTGAGACCTTCAACATAACCCGGTCGCCCACCTGGAACTCAATCGGTCTACGTCGCTTATCGGCATACGACTTCTGTCTATCTTTGGCTGCCTTCATGAAGGCTTTGATCTTCTCAAGCTTCTCGGTCGTAGCCTTGATTACCTCGACGCTTCCCAACTCTTTCTGACCAATGTCACCCCAACAAACGGGTGTTCTGCATCTCCTACCGTATAGCATCTCGTAGGGTGGTATACCAATGCTGGCATGATAACTATTATTGTATGAGAATTCGGCTAACGGTAAGTGGTCATCCCAACTTCCTCCAAAATCAATCACACACGCCCGAAGCATGTCTTCCAACGTCTGAATGGTCCTTTCTGACTGACCATCAGTTTGGGGATGATAAGCCGTGCTATTGTGTAACCTCATCCCCATTGCGTCGTGGAATTTCTTCCAGAATTTAGATGTAAACCGGGTGTCACGATCGGACACAATAGACACCGACACATCGTGACGAGTTACAATCTCCTTGATGAACAGTTCAGCCAACCTCTCAGATGAATATGTCTCGTGGATCGGTAGGAAGTGAGCACTCTTTGTCAAACGTCAACTATCACCCATATGGCGTCATACCCTTTCAGGGTACGCGACAGCTTCGTAATGAAATCCATGGTGATGTGCTCCCACTTCCATTCCAGTATATCCAAAGGTTGGATCTTCCTATACGACTTTTGATGCTCGGCCTTCACTTGCAAGCAAGTAAGGCACTTACTCACATACTCCACCACGTCGCGCTTCATACCCGGCCACCAATAATCCTTCTTCATATCTTGATACATCTTTGTGGCACCTGGATGAATGCAGTATCGAGTCTTGTGAGCTTCATCTAAAATCTTCACCCGTAGATTCCCAAAACGAGGAATCCACACCCATTCAAATCGGGTTTTAACACCAAGTGTGTTTTCACCCAATTCCCCAACCAGACCTCTCATCCTTTCAGAGTTAAGGTGATCTTCTTTCAATGCATCATCTTGAAACTCTTTGACTTGCTTCATCACATCAGAGGTCAAGATTAGTTGATATGCTTTCACCCGAATCGGCTCGGGCCTCTCTTTTCGGCTAAGGGCATCCACCACCACATTGGCGTTGCCTGGATGGTAATGGATCTCGCAATCATAATCCTTTATAAGCTCCAACCACCTCCTCTGCCTTATGTTCAGATCCTTTTGCTCGAAGAAGTACTTCAAGCTCTTGTGGTCAGTGAAAATGGTGCACTTCGTACCGTAAAGATAGTGCCTCCAAATCTTTAGTGCAAAGACCATGGCTTCTAGCTCCAAGTCATGAGTAGGGTAGTTGACCTCATGAAACTTCAACTGTCAGGACGCATAGGCTATAACTGTTGATACATATATGTCCCTAGATCATGATATGAATGTAATAGATCTTGTTTATATGATTTTGGTATAATTGTTATATAAAATGATATTGTTTGTTTGTGATTGTAATGACTAATATTTCATTAATGAGTTGATATTAAATTGGTTAATTAGGTTAGCGATTGTTTGAATGGTTACACATAATGTTTATTAGTTAATACATTCAAACTTAACATAATGAAGTTCTCATGCAAATGGCCCATGCGAATGGACCATAAGCATGAATAACTTCATACGAATGGCGCAGTCGCACGACTGAACACTCAGTCGTGCGGATGAATCAACCGCATGGTTCAATCGCACGACTGAACCATACTAATGATTCAGTCGCACGATTGAATAATGCCAACCTATAAATGCAACCTAATTCGTGAAAAATAAGAGCTTTTGAATTCTATTTTGACTCCAGACATACCCTAGCCGTCCAGAAGCCTCTCAATTCGTTCTCCAAGTTCATAGAACACATTAGATCGATTCCAATCGATTTCTAACATTAGTTTCAATTCTTTATTGATTCTTCATGTGTTCTCACTGATTGGATCGCCAATCAAATAGGATTCCGCACTATTTGATCTGGTTTACACGCTAATCTCTAGGTATTTCGTTCAAATACCAGGTCCTAACAAGCGGTATCAGAGCTGTAGGCTCTTGATTACATGTGATTCAATCAATATTGATAAAAAGCTTGTGTTTTTGCACTAAAAACGCAATCTTTTGTGTCAAAAGTGATCTTGGAAGTTCCCTGCTCATCAAAGTTTGGTTTCTACGGACTTAGGCGATTAGACCTTGCGAAATTTCGAATTTTTACGGATAAAACACGTTTAACCTAGAAATTTTCGCAAAACAACAGCTTCAGTCGCACGAGTGAGCCATTCGCACGACTGGACCTCATTCGCATTGCTCAGACGCACGATTGGACATAGTCGCATCTCCATTTGTATGATTGAACCTTTCGGTCGTACTGTTCATACGCATCAGATTCATTTGCACGACTGAGCTAATTGCTTAGTTCAGCCGCACGATTGAACCAGTCGGAGAGTTCATACGCACGACTAGACCATTCGCACCTTTCAGTCGTCCAGTGACAATTTGTTTTATTAGACTCAAAGTTATTCGAAATAAAAGATCAAATGTCAGCCTTTACTGCTGGAAAGGACTCTAGGATACAGAACCTGCTGTTGCTTGAGAGTGAGGTAGGTAATCATAATAAACCACCAAAGCTCTTGACGTTAGATGAGTTTCCCCACTGGAAACAACGTTTTGAGATCTACCTCAACGGAGTGGATCCGAATCTGTGGGAAGCCATCGAGATTGGATATAGTACACCGGTGGGAGCTGATGGAGTTAAGCTAACGTTAGGAGGGATGACGGACATGCAGAAAGTAAAATACAATGCAGAAAAAAGAGTTTATGCATTGATTACACAATCTATTCCTAAAGACATATTCCACCAGTACTCAGAAAATAAGCAGTCCAAGAAACTTTGGGATGAGCTAGAAAAAGGTACGACGGGAATGCTTCGTTGAAGGCAATTAAGGCTAAGGAGTTAAAGAAGGAATTCAATAACTTCTCATCGATGGGAAACGAGAGTTTGGACGATGTTATAGATAGATTCTACCATCTGATGAGTGAACTGCATACACATGGGGTGGCTACTACCATGGAAGAGAAAGTTACTAATTTTGCAGACGGATTGCCTGAAAAGTGGGCTTCATTCGTGTCTAATCTTAGACAGAATGGAGTGATGGCAAAACTAGATATTAATGACTTTATTCTTAAGTTGCGAGAAGAGTCACTTAGGATGAAGTACAGAGCTCAGAAGTCCTCATACAATCAAAATCCAGCTTTATACAATGCCACGCCTCAAGCTAAGACATCTGGAGCACCACTCCAGACTACATTTGTGTCTAGCTCATCGGGTCCTTCACATGCATCTCCTTCAGGATCAGACACATCGGGACTTTCTTGTTCCCACTATATTGGATCCGAAGCAAGTGCTACTAAACTGAAGACCGAGAATCTCGGAAATGTGACAGTGGAAGTAGCTCGAGAACACATGGATCTTTTGGCTGCAATGGTCCATTCTTATGATGAACTTGTTGCTGGGAAGATTGGAAACTGCCATTTGGCAGACGAGGACTATGAGCAGGTGGACGAAATGGAGCTTGAGAGGATGGATATAATGTGGGCTTTAGCTAGTGCTGTCCGGAGAGCAAAGAAGTTTGTAAAACAAACCGGACAGAACTTGGTAGCTACTAAGGATACCACATTTGGCTTTGACAAGAGCAAAGTGACCTGCTTCAACTGTGGAGAGAAGGGGCACTTCAAAAGAGAATGTGTCAAGCCTAAGAAGACGGGTAACGAGAACCCATTCTCATCATTCACTCGTCAAGACAAGCAAGCTACCAGTTCTACTTCATCAAGAAAGGATCCAAAAGCCTTGACTGCTCATGATGATGAAGGACAGGATTGGAGCTTTAGGTTTGTCTCACCAGGGGAATCAAACATTGCAAGTGTAGAAGATATTGACAGTGATTCCGCTAGTGAAGGAGATCTAGCAGTTGAGATAGCGATGTCACATAGTGAAGAAGCAACTGCAACCGAGGTCAATTACCAGCCTAAAGAGGAGACTACCACGTCAGAGACAGAAAAGACAGAATCACCAGAACCAGAGACATCTGATGCTGCGTTGATGGCTAACTCTACTGAATCAACTCAGGTAAGTACTACTGACCAAATGTTTGATAATCATGCTTGCTCTGATTGTGATACTTTTAGGAATAGCATAGATGAAAAATTTTCTAGGTTATTAGATCATAATGATAACTTAGTAAAATATTCCAACTATGCACTGAGGCTAATAGGGTATTAAAACAAAATGAGCATAGTTATAAAGAAAAGATAGACCTTTTGACTAAACAGCTTAGGGAAACCGAAGTAGTTGCCTTTAACCAAGCTAATGACATTAGGTATTATCTAAACTCCCTAGAAGACACTAAGAAGCAAAAGGCAGTTCTAGAAGTAGAAGTAAATTATTAAAACAAAAACTGCACAGTTGGACTAGTTCTTCACACATAGTCCAACACTTAGTGAGAGAAAGGAACAACGGGGAGGGATTGGGTTATAAAGTGGTTCCACCACCATCTGAGACGTTGATGAACGCTAAGACTAGACCGATAAATAATAATCCCATCAAGGATCATATGGTGACTACTCCTCTTGTTAGTGATCCAGATTCCTTATGCTCATCTCTTGACTCTGGAAACAAACAAAAGGAGGCCACTTCAAATGCAAAGGATAAATTGTCTAGTGTTAATCTGGCAAAGGAATTTGAAAAGGTTAACTTAAAGTCAGGATCAAACAGAGTCAAATCAGAACCTAAAAGGACTTCTAAGGTTAATCTTTCACATACTTCGAGTCAAAAATCTATTAACCAAAAAGAAAAGGAGGTTACACAGGTGAAAACAGTTAACTTTGTTAAACCAGAGAAAACAACCAAAGAACCAGAGTCAAAACCTAAAGTGAGTTATGTTACTATAGTGTCACATATTTCTCCACAAAGAAAGTTTAATCATAAAGTTGATAGCAAGTCATGTTACAACTGTGGTGAATATGGACACATTGCCTCCTATTGTCACTGCTATCAGACACCTAGGAAGAAGATTGAACTTCAGGTTTCAAAGCCTAGGTCTTCTAAGAGGATTTCTCTGACCCCCCTAGAAGAACTAGTGAATCTAAAATTCAACCTGTAAGTCAGTCGACTGTTTATCACAAACAGGCATTGCACAAATCTGGATTATGGAAGGAGAAGACATCCTCCGTGTCTGATAATAATGACAAGAAGGAACCTGAGCTACCCTCTTCCTCTAAGGGTCAATGGGTAGAATTTATAATGTGTGATGCCTCGGGGAAACCCAAGCCAGTAAAGGCTTGGGTTCCTAACCCGAACTAATCCTTTACTTTGCGTGTGCAGGGTGTTCGATACATTGCTGAAACTAACACGTGGATAGTAGACAGCGGAGCATCCAGGCACATGACAGGAAACAGAGCTCTTTTATCAAACGTCAAGCAAATAAAAGGAGGGCATGTTTCGTTTGCTGGAAACAAGGGTGGCTATATCACAGCCAGGGAGAAGTGGGGAATCAGAAAGTTAAGTTTGATAAAGTGAACTACGTTCAACAACTACAAAATAACTTACTTTCTGTTCCCAAATATGTGATAAAGGATTTAAAGTCATCTTCGACAACAAGAAGTGTTACGTACTAAAGAAAGACTACGTGATCCCAGAGGACCAAATTTTGATGACTACTTCAAGATATAAAGATCTTTATGTCTTGGATCTGTCAATAGCTTCTACAATGGATCATGAGGTTCAGTGTTTTCTATCTAAAGCTACTGAAAAGGATTCCATCTCCTGGCATAGGAGAATGGGACACATTAGTCAAGGAAGATGAATCACTTGATTCAGAAGGATCTGGTGAGAGGAGTTAATGTCAAGAACTTTCAGGTTCCTGACTTTTGTGTAGCTTGCAAGAAAGGCAAACAGACAAAGAAGTCTCATATGGAAAAGAAAGTTCATTCAATAGAACTTCCTCTTGAATTTCTTCACATGGATCTGTTTGGTCCAGTCAGTACAAAGAGCATTGCAGGCGACTTGTACTATTTTGTGGTCACTGATGACTACTCAAGGTTCACTTGGGTAATGTTTCTGAAATCCAAATCAGAAACATTTGAATCATTCAAGGAGTTGGTAACCACACTGGAATCTCTCTACAAGCTGAAAGTTAGACAAGTACGCTCAAACAACGGAACGGAATTCAAGAACCAGTGGATGGAGGCATACTACAAGGAAAAGGGAATTGTGCATCAATTCACTTCTGCCTACACACCTCAGATGAATGGCATTGCTGAGAGAAAGAACGGAAGCTTGATAGAAACAGCACGAACTATGCTGACAGACTCGAAACTGCCTATCCAATTCTGGAATGAGGCAGTGGCGAATGCATGTTATACACTGAATCGAGTCCTGATAGTCAAGCGCCACGGAAAGACATGTTACGAGCTACTACAAAGACGCAAACCGAACTTGGAGTATCTCGAACCATTTGACGCGCCGTGCACACTTCTGAAGAAGACACAAGAGGGTAAATTCAGCGACAAGGCAGATGAAGGAATCTTTCTAGGATACAACATACCGAACAAGCGAATTTACAACAACTCAACGGGTCTAGTAGAAGTGTGGTGTAATGTTGACGTTCAGCGATATACCACACCACCTACTGGCAAAGGACCCGCCTACTTTTTCAACTATGATGGATTCTTCAAGTCCTTTAACATCTCTCTCTCTCCTCGGATGATGAGTTAGCTACACGAATGATGTATGATATCTTGAATACACCAACATCTAGCTCACAGGGAGAATCATCTACTCAGTCAGGGGGAGTGGTCGACGACAGTGCCTACTCCTCTGAAGATGAAGCTGAAGAAGATAACCAAAACAGTCAGGAGGAACAGGTTCCAGTTCCTGAAAGTCCACAAGCATCTATCAGTGATGCACCTTCGACTTCAGAGCCTCAAACTCCAACTACCTCAGATGGAGAACCAATGTTCATAATCTTGGGTATGAGGTAGCTGTTCCTATCACTCCAGGATCACGACTAAACGTCTATCATCCCCTAAACAATGTCATGGGGGATGTCAGATCAGGAGTGCAAACCCGAAATCAGCTATACTCAGCGGACTACGCCTCGGTTATGGAAAAGGGATATATTCATGACGGTGCTTATCGGTGTTTTGTCTCACAATTTGAGCCAAAATACGTCAGTGATGCACTAAATGATGAGGCGTGGGTGAGTGCCATGCAAGAAGAACTTCTTCAGTTCAAGAAGTTAGGTGTATGGACTCTGGTTGATAGACCTAAAGGTGCTAAGGTCATTGGCACCAAATGGGTTTTAAAATGCAAGAAAGATGACCAAGGGGTCATTATCAGGAACAAGGCTCGATTGGTAGTTCAAGGTTTTCGCCAAGTCGAGGGAATTGACCATAATGAGGTGTTTGCACCTGTGGCAAGGATGGAAGCCATTCGTATCTTCCTTGCCTATGCATCGTTCATGAAGATTAAAGTCTATCAATTAGATGTGAAGAGTGCATTCCTTCATGGGGAAATCAGAGAAACAGTCGATGTCAGTCAACCCGAGGGATTTGAAGATCCTTATCATCGGGATAGAGTCTACAAGCTCGACAAGGCTTTATACGGGCTTCATCAAGCTCCAAGAGCTTGGTATGAGAAACTCTCGACTCATCTTGTGAAACACGGCTTTCGCAGGGGAGTCATTGACTGCACGCTGTTCATTAAAGAAAAAGATGGCGAGCTACTGCTTGTACAGATCTATGTTGATGACATAATCTTCGGTTCAAAGAACGAAGAGTTATGCAAAGAGTTTGAAGCAGTTATGAAGAAAGAGTTTGAGATGAGTGCTATGGGGGAGATGAAGTTCTTTCTCGGGTTACAGGTGGATCAAACACCAAATGGGATCTTTCTACATCAGACCAAGTATGTAGGAGACATTCTCAGTCGTTTTGACATGGAGAATGCATCTGCTGCTGGGACTCCACTGGCTACGAATCACGACATAGCACCTGATGAAAATGGAGATCTTGTAGATGCCACATTGTACCGAGGAATGATTGGATCCCTCATGTATCTCACTGCCTCAAGACCTGATATCATGTATGCTACATGTTTATGTTCTAGATATCAGGCTAAACCTAAGGTCAATCATCTGATCGGGGTCAAAAGGATTTTTCGCTATCTAAAGGGTACACCCACACTTGGGTTGTGGTATCCTCATGATGATGATTTTGAGCTCACGGCGTATAGTGACTCGGATTACGGACGCTGTAAGATGAACTACAAGTCTACATCCGCAGGGTGTCAATTCTTTGGGAGAAGATTAGTGACGTGGCAGTGTAAGAAACAGACATCGGTTGCATTGTCCACCTGTGAAGCCGAATATGTTGCTGTTCACAAATCGTCTGGATTCAACAGCAAATGTGAGATTACGGTTTAAAGTTCTCCTCTACTCCTATTTGTGTTGATAACTCTGCTGCAATTGCAGTAACTAAAAATCCGGTCCAACATCCTAAGACCAAACATATCGGTATTAAATACCATTTCATACGAGACTGTTTTGAAAAGAACTTAATTGATGTGGTAAAAATTAATACTGATTTTCAACGCGCTGACCTCTACACTAAAGCCTTTGATAAACCACGTTTTCAATATTTGCTAGAGGTCAACGGCATTAAAAAGAAAAGTGATGTTATTCCTGATGATGATCATGTGTAGTCCGATGTAGGTTAGTTAATTTTTTTTATTTTATTGGTTTATCTTAGTCTATTTAATTTAAACTCATGTTATTTTGCTGGCTATTAAAATCCTAAAATAATTAAACCAGTTATGATTTTAGTATTTTAGGGGGAGAATAAGTCAGCAAGTTAACATTAAAAAAAGGAAGAAGGAGTGGAAAGCTGATATAAGGAAGATCGTATCTGTGATACCGATTCAAACCATTTGGAATATGATAGTACACAGGAACAAATCAAGAGGGACCTTGAAATTTTAATTTAGAAAAGGTGCAAAAATTAAAAGTATAAGTCTGTGCTGTCTAAGCAATATAAAAGGGAAGATGATAGAAAAATTGGTAACTCTTGAGGTAACACAATGAGAATAGACCTAGAGGTACTAGACCACAATTGATATGTCGGTAGATTCAACACAATAGATGATTAGACCTGACTGGTGATCTCAAGATCAAACTAAGTGGTTCAACTAACTGTGGGCTCCCATCTTATCACTGGTTAACACAATCAACTATATTCCAATAAGGGGAAATGAGCATGTAAACGCCACAAATGTGTGCGGATGACCATAAATAGAGCAAAGCACAGAAAAATGAATTAAAAATGCTATCAAGCTAATGACTTATGTTATTGGTGCATTTGGTGCAACATAAAATTAAGCTGCTCTAACAAGGAGATAGGTTGTGTGCCTCTCTGCTGTGCGATGGCACTGACCTGAGGATAAGCATAACCTAGATATTCTAGAATTCATTGTTGTTTGCCGCCTCTTTACTGTGCGATGGCACTGACCTGAGGACTGGCTTCTCTTTGACAGCTCTAAGAATAGTCTCTCCCTGTAATGATACCCGTAGACCGCTCAAAAGCTCTTGAGGAATGTTGCTTACCATATAAGTGTGGGATCCACAAATGTTAGTTGAAATAATTAAACCTAAAACAATCACTAGTTTGGGTCAAAAGTATGTGTATGGATTTAAATGGACAAACATATTGACAATCATTGTGACTGCAATTCTTGAAAGTTTGATTCAATGTGGTAATCTAAGAGATTCAGTATGATTTCCTAAAGTTGCAAATGACTCTGGATGAACACCAAGAATTGAGCATCAAACGATTTTGATAACACGTCCAAACTGATTTGGACTACCTGTATGATTCCAAAATGGAATTGGTCCAGGTATGGTCAATCTAAGTTAAAGCTGTCCATTCCGGAACCAAATCCAGTAGATTTCCATCTCAGGACTTATCTCTCATAAAAAGTGTCACGCCCCAACCTTGACGGCGTAAACGTCGAGGAGTGAGAGTTAAGATCGTTCATAGCCACATAACGCTATTAATAATCCAAATATATTTACACATAAATTTCATTTGTCACATTACAATATAAGTCTCAAAGGATATAAAAGACATAACATAAAATGTAACAATTCATCCTATTTTATTTATTAATCTAGGTCCATTCCTAGATGTGCAAGCTTCAATGTGTAGATAATCAAACTTGGGCATTTCCAGAAACATGTTAAAAAAATAAACGAGTCAACAATAATGTTGGTGAGCATTCCATAGGTTTAAATACATAGCATATATAAAAGATGGCAATTCAAGTCGTAAGTTAGTGAACATAGTTATTAGGGATGTCATGAACAATGCAACAATCAAACCTCGACAAAATTTTACAAGTCTCAACGTTTAAAAGTATATACGATCAGTTAAGTGTACTTGGATCAATCAAAGCAGGCTTGTCTTGCCCATAGATCTATGACTTCACTGGGCTAGCAATAGTTAATGATTGTACATATAGTGCCATAACATGGTAATCACAAAAAGTCCAACTAACCACAACTTACATGAGGAATTGCCATAACGTTTACAAGTCTCAAAAATGTGTACAAGTGTAATGTTAATAGGATAACATGTTCCACCCCAAAGTGTAAGAAAAATATGAAAAAGGGGTATGGAAGTACTCACATGGCTAAAAGTATAAGTATGAAGATTAATAAGATTGATAATAAACGCTGATCCAAGATGTACGTCACAAGGAACCTAAATATATATATATATATACACACAAGGTTAAAGTTAATTATAATCAATTTAACATTTTGACGGAAACTAAGGTTTTAAGTGGAATTTGAGATGTTAACATGGTAAATTTTGATTATGCTTTGAGTCTATATATTATTAATCGTTTTACTACCAAGAATTAGAAGAAACCATTTGTAACAAGGTCTAAATATAATTTAAAACAAACTTTTAAAATAACCCTTATTTTAAACAATAATATATACTTGTATTTGAACAAGTAATGATTTAGTGAGTTATAACAATATTTAGTGTTATTTTATAAGAAAATAATTTAAACATGATATTTGAACAAACAACTATTTAGTAAATTAAAATAATATTTTAAGTTTAACTTATAAGAATAATCTAAATGTCTTATTTTAACAAATAACGATTCAACATATAAAGAAAAATATACTTTGTAAGAAGTTGAACTAATTATATCATTTATTTTATAATAATATACGAGTATTATAAGAACATAAATTTTTCAGAAATTGGTTAAGTGACTTCTAAATAATTTAGATTTACAAGATTGATTTTTTATTAATTTTCAGAATTTTTCTATATTTTTTTAAAGGCTGAAAAAGCCCCAAAAAATATGTTGGAGGTCGCCGGGTTCGAACCCGGGACCTCTAGTGTGGAATGCAAGTGGGGAACCAGTGAACCAAGGCTTCTGCCGCGGTTGAAATTGGTTTCCAAAACTTAAAAACAATGAACACAGAACCCTCCCAAATTCCATGAACCCTAAGTTCCTTCGATCCCAAATTGACAGATTAATCGATGCTAGGGGCATTGTTAACCATGGGGCTTTTGTTCCCCATGATCAACCGATTGTATACATGTAAGCAATTTACCCGTTTGATTAATAATTGAAGGTGCACACGTTGATGAACGAGTCGCGACCGAGAGGTGAAAGAACGATGTGTAATATTGATGATAATCCAATTAACTTCGTGTGGAGCTTCGGAAGATGCTCCCGATGTAAAGCCCTCTATCAATTCGTTGTTAACAGGTTGGTATGGTGGTGTTCGGGTGGTGTAGATTCGCGATAAAAATATGAAGTTCAATTTGCAAATTGTGGTTGTTTCAGATGTAATTAAGGATGGTATTCGATTAATGATTGATAGATAGTCGTTTAGGTTAGTTTAATTGGACTATTATGATGTGTAAATGCTCGAACGGCCATATGTTTTAATGTATATCGGTTATGCGATCGCTTAGGGTCGAAACCGATGTTTAAATGCAATTAATCGAGTAATCAAGTTCGAAACGTGCAAACGACACGATTTGAGTCGGTTTGGGCTTCGAAACGAATAATTTTGGGTGTTTTGGCCGTCGCCGGAGCTCGCCGGAGCTCCGCCGGATTTCTGGCCGGAACGCGGTTAAGGGGGAAAATTTGGATTAATTTTTAGTTATTTGCACAAATGGTCCTTGAAGTTTTAAGGTTGTTATTTCGTGCCCAAACTTTATTTTCACAGTTTCTAAATTGACAAGGAGGCCCCTTGAGTTTAAATTAAGTTTAATGTTTGAACATTTTCAAGTTTAAAAATTTTCATTTCATTTTACCTTTATTGTTCTTATTATTATTATTATTATATTATAACATAATTATTATTACTCTTATAATTTGTTATTATTATTATTATTATATTATTATTATATAATATTATAACCTTACAAATTCAAAAGAGCACTAAGGTAATAATCATAAGCAGCCATAATTTTCATAAATAACACAATTAGCCCATGCAAGAATTTAACAAGGCTAACTTTAATTAACCCAAAATTACAAGATGTTACAGTCTCCCCAACTTAAAAGAATTTCGTCCCGAAATTAAGAATAAGCTAAGAGAACAAATGCGGGTATCTCTCCTTCATATGATCCTCACGCTCCCAAGTGAACTCAGCTCCACGTTTGTTTTCCCAACGAACTTTAACGATAGGTGTGGTAGTTGTTCGGGTCTTCTTCAGGGTGCGATCCATAATCTCAACAGGCTTCTCAACAAAGTGCAATGACTCATCAACTTGAATTTCCTCTAGTGGAACATGTAAGTTTTCATCAGCCAAGCATTTTCTCAGGTTTGAGACATGAAAGACAGGATGAACTCCGCTAAGTTCAGAAGGTAACTCCAGTTTGTAAGCCACTTTCCCAATTCTTTTCAAAATCTTGAAAGGTCCTACAAAGCGTGGGGCTAACTTACCCTTCTTCTCAAAACGTACAACACCCTTCCATGGAGAGACTTTAAGAAGAACCATGTCGTCGACTTGAAACTCCAATGGTTTGCGTCTTTTATCGGCATAACTCTTTTGGCGACTTCTAGCCACTTCAAGGTTATTTCGAATTTTGGAAACTTTGTCAGTCGTTTCCTGAATAAGTTCCGGACCAGTGATAAGATTTTCCCCAATGTCAGTCCAACAGATGGAGAACGACATTTACGACCATACAAAGCCTCGAATGGTGCCATCTTGATACTTGTGTGATAACTATTGTTATACGAAAATTCCGCGAGCGGTAAATGCGTATCCCAATCACCACCAAAATCAAGGACACAAAGACGTAGCAGATCCTCGAGGGTTTGGATTGTTCGTTCGGTTTGTCCATCGGTTTGAGGATGGTAAGCCGTACTTAAATCCAATTGAGTACCCAAGAGTTCTTGCATCGATGACCAAAAGTGCGAAGTGAAACGAGCATCTCGATCGGAAATAATGTGCAATGGCACGCCATGACGACTCACAATTTCGTCAACATAGATTCGAGCCAACTTTGAAACCTTGTACGTATCTCGTATAGGTATGAAATGTGTTGTCTTGGTCAAACGGTCAACAATGACCCATATACTATCATGACCACGAGGTGTACGAGGTAACTTGGTTATGAAATCCATGGATATATGTTCCCATTTCCACATAGGGATTTCAGGTTGCTCAAGTAAACCACTTGGTCGTTGATGTTCGGCTTTGACCCTTGCGCACGTGAGGCACTTGGAAACATAAGTCGCGATATCTTTCTTCATTCCAGGCCACCAATATTGACCACGCAGGTCCATGTACATCTTATCGGAGCCAGGATGAACGGAATATCGGGTTTGATGAGCTTCGTTCATAATAAAGTGCCGAAGGTTGTCGCGATTCGGGATCCAGAGTCGATTCAAGAAATACCACATGCCGTTCGGTTTTGTCTCCAATTGTGACCGTACGTTAGTCATCAAATCTTCATCTTTTCCTTCGTCGGTTAGTGCCGCTTGTTGAGCCTCGCGAATGCATAACTCGAGGTCACTATCGATCCTTATGTTTTGGAGCATGATAGTAGCCTCGTTGACATCCACGTGAATCTCGGTATCAAATTCTCCTAACGTATCAAACCATTGCCTTCGATCTCGGATTTCTTGAAGCGAGACAGTCTTGTTGTGGACCTTGCGACTTAGTGCGTCGGCTACAACATTCGCCTTTCCAGGATGATAGCGAATGTCGCAGTCGTAGTCACTAATCAACTCAATCCAACGTCTTTGTCTCATGTTGAGATCCTTTTGATTGAACACGTGTTGGAGACTCTTATGATCGGTGTAGACTATGCATTGCGTCCCATATAAGTAGTGTCGCCAAATCTTCAATGCAAAAACCACAACACCAAGTTCAAGATCATGCGTTGTGTAGTTAACTTCATGAACCTTCAATTGTCTCGACGCGTATGCTATAACTTTGCCTCGTTGCATGAGAACACAACCAAGACCTTGATTAGAAGCATCACAATATACAGTAAAGTCGTCGTTTCCATCGGGTAGTGTGAGAATAGGAGCATTACACAACTTGCGTTTCAATGTCTCGAAAGCCTCTTCTTGCTCGGGTCCCCATTCAAAAAGTCGATTCTTTTGGGTTAGCGCCGTTAATGGTTTAGCAATCTTCGAGAAATTTGCTATGAACCTACGGTAGTATCCCGCTAAACCCAGAAAAGAACGAACCTCGGTTGGGGTTGTGGGAACACACCAATTCTTCACAGCTTCAATTTTAGCAGGATCCACGTGAATTCCTTGGCTATTCACCACATGCCCTAGGAATTGAACTTCCTCCAACCAAAATTCACACTTGGAAAGCTTGGCGTATAATTGCTCCTTCTTCAAAAGTCCAAGTACTTGTCGCAAGTGTGTCTCGTGATCGATTTTTGTCTTGGAATAAATAAGGATGTCATCAATAAACACGATCACGAATTTATCCAAATACGGTTTACATACTCGATTCATGAGATCCATGAACACAGCAGGCGCATTGGTCAGGCCAAAAGGCATGACCATGAACTCGTAGTGTCCATATCGAGTACGGAAAGCGGTCTTTGGAATGTCATCATCATGAACACGTAATTGATGATACCCAGAACGTAGATCGATCTTCGAGAATTGAGTTGCTCCTTGAAGTTGGTCGAAGAGGTCATCGATTCGAGGAAGAGGGTATCGGTTTTTAATAGTAAGCTTGTTGAGTTCGCGATAATCGATGCACATACGAAATGAACCATCCTTCTTCTTCACAAATAGTACAGGTGCGCCCCACGGTGATGAACTAGGGCGAATAAAACCCTTATCGGTCAACTCTTGCAGTTGACTAGCGAGCTCTTGCATTTCAGAAGGTGCAAGACGATAAGGCGATTTAGCCACAGGGTTTGCACCAGGGATTAAATCAATCTTGAACTCAACTTCTCGCACGGGAGGTAACACTTTAAGATCTTCGGGAAAAACTTCGGGAAAGTCTCGCACAACAGGAATGTCCTTCAACTCCTTACCCTTGGCTTTCGTATTAACTACATATGCCATGAAAGCCATGTAGTTTTTACTTAAGCATTTGCGGGCCTTGATACAAGACATGAGTTTGAGTCTTTGGGATGATTTCTCCCCAAAGACCTTCAAAGTATCTCCAGTCGGTAACGGAATTCGGATACACTTCTCGAAACATAGAATTTCCGCAGGTGCTTGGCTAACCAATCCATGCCAATGATAACCTCAAAGCTTCCCAATTGCATAGGAATAAGGTCGACGGAGAACTCGTGTTTGTTAAGGCTCAAGGTGCAGTCGCGTATCACGACATCAACGACAATAGATTTTCCATCGGCAATCTCGACCGTGAAAGATTTCTCCAGTTTTGCACGCGGTTTAGAAAGTATAGGTTCGAATTCCAAGGACACGAAACTTCTATCGGCACCCAAATCAAACAACACAGATGCATAATGATTATTTACAAGATACATACCTGTTTGGTAACAACCTATTATTGATATGATGAACATAGATAGGAAATTTTTGCAAAACAAGAAAAGGACTAGAAGAAATTTAACGACGTACCATTCACCACGTCGTTGTTGGCTTGCGCTTGGTTGGCGTTGATGTTGAAAGCTCTTCCACGAGCCGGTGGCACAGTTCCCGCATTGCGAGGACATTGAGGGCGAATATGGCCAGCCTCGCCACAGTTGTAGCAGGTTCGGTTGGTAAGCATGGCAGTGTTATTTGGTGCACGAAGACAAGTAGCCACCAAATGACCATACTTTCCACACAGCGAGCAGACTCGGCATGGCATGTTGCTTGAATGATGGTACTTGCACGTGTTACACATAGGATGTGGCCCAGCATAAACTTTAGCCATGGGAGCTTGATTCGCAACCACCATTTGTTTTTGGGGAGCATTGGGGGTGGTCACAGCGTAGTTGCGTGTCGGGGTGAACTTACGCTTCCTGTTTTGAGAAGATGACTCGGCCTTTACCTCCTTTGTTGCCTCAGGTGTCACCTTCGCTATAGCCTTGGAGCCCTTTGCCGACATGTGCCAGCTCTTATATGATTCTCAGTGAGCTGTGCAGTAATAGTAATCGCCTCCTCCAAGGTTGTGGGCCTACTACCCACCACCGCATCTTGAATTTGAGGTGGCACCCCCTTGATAAATTTTTCAATGTTACGGGGCACGGTGTCCACCATGTGAGGTAGAAGCATACTCAACTCATGATGTCGGGTGGAATAAGCCAAATGATTCCCACCATCTTGTTTGAGATTCCAGAATTCCTCCTCCAGCTTTTGTAACTCGCTCCTTGGACAAAACTTTTGAATCATAACCTCCTTGAACTCCTCCCAGGACAAGGCCAAAGCAGCCTCAGTTCCACGGTTTCTCTTCTCACTATTCCACCATGTGAGTGCTCGTTGTTGAAGAACACTTGTGGCATAGCGAACCTTGAACTCGTTGGGACACTCGCTAACAATGAACGTATTCTCCATACTTTCAAACCACTCGAGAAGTCCAGTGGCTCCTTCTTTTCCACTAAAGCTAGTGGGTTTGCACGAGTTAAAGTGTTTGAAGGTGCAAGTACGGTTGTTCCCTTGTTGATTGTTCTCATTTTGATTGTTGCTATTATCTCCATTAGCACCACTATTGTTCCCATTGATGTTGTTGTTGCTATTAGCCATTAGTGTGCTATTGAGTTCAGCCACCATAGTCGGGAGAACGGCAGCCATTTGTCGTGCAATCATGGCAGCCAGCTTACGGTCGGAACTTCCACGCTTTCCATGGTGACGAGACATGCTGAATATATAAAAATGAGTTAGTTACAGGAGCGGGGATAACAGAGGATAGTAGTTTAACAAAGATAAGCTAAGGGTTTTTAAGGTACACGGGATGTTTCCATTTGGTAACGCATTACCATTTGAAAACGTTGACACGTCAAGGTGAATTGACCCATTTACCTTAGAAACTTGTGTATGTTGACCATAGTTTATCACTCATCCCAGAAATCCCCAGGTAAGCATAACTAGTCCCGTAGGATTTATGCGATATGCTTGCCTTAGCCGAGGGCCTTTTGCCAGGAAAACCAGGATACAGGTGTCTATGTGTCACACAATATTTCTTAGGTTCATAGAATCAAAACCTTGATGAGATTTATATAGATTAGACGTAACGTCTAAAGATCCAAGTCATAACATAAACATAAGATTCCATGTGTCGACGAGAATAAGATTAAGAGAGTTCGTGTTCGGGGAGAGTCAAAGAGTCAAAGTTAAGTTTAGGGAGACAAATAACAATGTTTAGGCAATCCTATGCTAAGGCATCAAATTGCACATAAGAAGCATAGCATTATGTAGCATGAAAAGTATATATAAGTTACAAGATAGAAATATAATTCTATAAGGTTCATGCATACTATAGCCTAGGTCACCATTTCTAATAACCTAGATCTCTATAGTTATGGGCTCTGATACCAATCTGTCACACCCCAACCTTGACGGCGGAAACGTCGAGGAGTGAGAGTTAAGATCGTTCATAGCCACATAACGCTATTAATAATCCAAATATATTTACACATAAATTTCATTTGTCACATTACAAATATAAGTCTCAAAGGATATAAAAGACATAACATAAAATGTAACAATTCATCCTATTTTATTTATTAATCTAGGTCCATTCCTAGATGTGCAAGCTTCAATGTGTAGATAATCAAACTTGGGCATTTCCTGAAACATGTTAAAAAAATAAAGGAGTCAACAATAATGTTGGTGAGCATTCCATAGGTTTAAATACATAGCATATATAAAAGATGGCAATTCAAGTCATAAGTTAGTGAACATAGTGATTAGGGATGTCATGAACAATGCAACAATCAAACCTCGACAAAATTTTACAAGTCTCAACATTTAAAAGTATATACGATCAGTTAAGTGTACTTGGATCAACCAAAGCAGGCTTGTCTTGCCCATAGATCTATGACTTCACTGGGCTAGCAATAGTTAATGATTGTACATATAGTGCCATAACATGGTAATCACAAAAAGTCCAACTAACCACAACTTACATGAGGAATTGCCATAACGTTTACAAGTCTCAAAAATGTGTACAAGTGTAATGTTATAGGATAACATGTTCCACCCCAAAGTGTAAGAAAAATATGAAAAGGGGTATGGAAGTACTCACATGGCTAAAAGTATAAGTATGAAGATTAATAAGATTGATAATAAACGTGATCCAAGATGTACGTCACAAGGAACCTAAATAATATATATATACACACAAGGTTAAAGTTAATTATAATCAATTTAACATTTTGACGGAAACTAAGGTTTTAAGTGGAATTTGAGATGTTAACATGGTAAATTTTGATTATGCTTTGAGTCTATATATTATTTAATCGTTTTACTACCAAGAATTAGAAGAAACCATTTGTAACAAGGTCTAAATATAATTTAAAACAAACTTTTAAAATAACCCTTTTTAAACAATAATATATACTTGTATTTGAACAAGTAATGATTTAGTGAGTTATAACAATATTTAGTGTTTATTTTATAAGAAAATAATTTAAACATGATATTTGAACAAACAACTATTTAGTAAATTAAAACAATATTTTAAGTTTAACTTATAAGAATAATCTAAATGTCTTATTTTAACAAATAACGATTCAACATATAAAGAAAAATATACTTTGTAAGAAGTTGAACTAATTATATCATTTATTTTATAATAATATACGAGTATTTAAGAACATAAATTTTTCAGAAATTGGTTAAGTGACTTCTAAATAATTTAGATTTACAAGATTGATTTTTTATTAATTTTCAGAATTTTTCTATTTTTTTAAAGGCTGAAAAAGCCCCAAAAAATATGTTGGAGGTCGCCGGGTTTGAACCCGGGACCTCTAGTGTGGAATGCAAGTGGGGAACCAGTGAACCAAGGCTTCTGCCGCGGTTGAAATTGGTTTCCAAAACTTAAAACCAATGAACACAGAACCCGCCCAAATTCCATGAACCCTAAGTTCCTTCGATCCCAAATTGACAGATTAATCGATGCTAGGGGCATTGTTAACCATGGGGCTTTTGTTCCCCATGATCAACCGATTGTATACATGTAAGAAATTTACCCGTTTGATTAATAATTGAAGGTGCACACGTTGATGAACGAGTCGCGACCGAGAGGTGAAGGAACGATGTGTAATATTGATGATAATCCAATTATCTTCGTGTGGAGCTTCGGAAGATGCTCCCGATGTAAAGCCCTCTATCAATTCGTTGTTAACAGGTTGGTATGGTGGTGTTCGGGTGGTGTAGATTCGCGATAAAAATATGAAGTTCAATTTGCAAATTGTGGTTGTTTCAGATGCAATTGAGGATGGTATTCGATTAATGATTGATAGAGAGTCGTTTAGGTTAGTTTAATTGGACTATTATGATGTGTAAATGCTCGAACGGCCATATGTTTTAATGTATATCGTTATGCGATCGCTTAGGGTCGAAACCGATGTTTAAATGCAATTTAATCGAGTAATCAAGTTCGAAACGTGCAAACGACACGATTTGAGTCGGTTTGGGCTTCGAAACGAATAATTTTGGGTGTTTTGGCCGTCGCCGGAGCTCCGCCGGATTTCTGGCCGGAACGCGGTTAAGGGGGAAAATTTGGATTAATTTTTAGTTATTTGCACAAATGGTCCTTGAAGTTTTAAGGTTGTTATTTCGTGCCCAAACTTTATTTTCACAGTTTCTAAATTGACAAGGAGGCCCCTTGAGTTTAAATTAAGTTTAATGTTTGAACATTTTCAAGTTTAAAAATTTTCATTTCATTTTACCTTTATTGTTCTTATTATTATTATTATTATTATATTATTATTATTATTAGTAACATAATTATTATTACTCTTATAATTTGTTATTATTATTATTATTATTATTATTATATAAATATTATAACCTTACAAATTCAAAAGAGCACTTAAGGTAATAATCATAAGCAGCCCATAATTTTCATAAATAACACAATTAGCCCATGCAAGAATTTAACAAGGCTAACTTTAAATTAACCCAAAATTACAAGATGTTACAGTCTCCCCAACTTAAAAGAATTTCGTCCCGAAATTAAGAATAAGCTAAGAGAACAAATGCGGGTATCTCTCCTTCATATGATCCTCACGCTCCAAGTGAACTCAGCTCCACGTTTGTTTTCCCAACGAACTTTAACGATAGGTGAGGTAGTTGTTCGGGTCTTCTTCAGGGTGCGATCCATAATCTCAACAGGCTTCTCAACAAAGTGCAATGACTCATCAACTTGAATTTCCACTAGTGGAACATGTAAGTTTTCATCAGCCAAGCATTTTCTCAGGTTTGAGACATGAAAGACAGGATGAACTCCGTTAAGTTCAGAAGGTAACTCCAGTTTGTAAGCCACTTTCCCAATTCTTTTCAAAATCTTGAAAGGTCCTACAAAGCGTGGGGCTAACTTACCTTCTTCTCAAAACGTACAACACCTTCCATGGAGAGACTTTAAGAAGAACCATGTCGTCGACTTGAAACTCCAATGGTTTGCGTCTTTTATCGGCATAACTCTTTTGGCGACTTCTAGCCACTTCAAGGTTATTTCGAATTTTGGAAACTTTGTCAGTCGTTTCCTGAATAAGTTCCGAACCAGTGATAAGATTTTCCCCAATGTCAGTCCAACAGATTGGAGAACGACATTTACGACCATACAAAGCCTCAAATGGTGCCATCTTGATACTTGTGTGATAACTATTGTTATATGAAAATTCCGCGAGCGGTAAATGCGTATCCCAATCACCACCAAAATCAAAGACACAAAGACGTAGCAGATCCTCGAGGGTTTGGATTGTTCGTTCGGTTTGTCCATCGGTTTGAGGATGGTAAGCCGTACTTAAATCCAATTGAGTACCCAAGAGTTCTTGCATCGATGACCAAAAGTGCGAAGTGAAATGAGCATCTTGATCGGAAATAATGTGCAATGGCACGCCATGACGACTCACAATTTCGTCAACATAGATTCGAGCCAACTTTGAAACCTTGTACGTATCTCGTATAGGTATGAAATGTGTTGTCTTGGTCAAACGGTCAACAATGACCCATATACTATCATGACCACGAGGTGTACGAGGTAACTTGGTTATGAAATCCATGGATATATGTTCAGATTTTCCACATAGGGATTTCAGGTTGCTCAAGTAAACCACTTGGTCGTTGATGTTCGGCTTTGACCCTTACGCACGTGAGGCACTTGGAAACATAAGTCGCGATATCTTTCTTCATTCCAGGCCACCAATATTGACCACGCAGGTCCATGTACATCTTATCGGAGCCAGGATGAACGGAATATCGGGTTTGATGAGCTTCGTTCATAATAAAGTGCCGAAGGTTGTCGCGATTCGGGATCCAGAGTCGATTCAAGAAATACCACATGCCGTTCGGTTTTGTCTCCAATTGTGACCGTACGTTAGTCATCAAATCTTCATCTTTTCCTTCGTCGGTTAGTGCCGCTTGTTGAGCCTCGCGAATGCATAACTCGAGGTCACTATCGATCCTTATGTTTTGGAGCATGATAGTAGCCTCGTTGACATCCACGTGAATCTCGGTATCAAATTCTCCTAACGTATCAAACCATTGCCTTCGATCTCGGATTTCTTGAAGCGAGACAGTCTTGTTGTGGACCTTGCGACTTAGTGCGTCGGCTACAACATTCGCCTTTCCAGGATGATAGCGAATGTCGCAGTCATAGTCACTAATCAACTCAATCCAACGTCTTTGTCTCATGTTGAGATCCTTTTGATTGAACACGTGTTGGAGACTCTTATGATCGGTGTAGACTATGCATTGCGTCCCATATAAGTAGTGTCGCCAAATCTTCAATGCAAAAACCACAACACCAAGTTCAAGATCATGCGTTGTGTAGTTAACTTCATGAACCTTCAATTGTCTCGACGCGTATGCTATAACTTTGCCTCGTTGCATGAGAACACAACCAAGACCTTGATTAGAAGCATCACAATATACAGTAAAGTCGTCGTTTCCATCAGGTAGTGTGAGAATAGGAGCATTACACAACTTGCGTTTCAATGTCTCGAAAGCCTCTTCTTGCTCGGGTCCCCATTCAAAAAGTCGATTCTTTTGGGTTAGCGCCATTAATGGTTTAGCAATCTTCGAGAAATTTGCTATGAACCTACGGTAGTATCCCGCTAAACCCAGAAAAGAACGAACTCGGTTGGGGTTGTGGGAACACACCAATCTTCACAGCTTCAATTTTAGCAGGATCCACGTGAATTCCTTGGCTATTCACCACATGCCCTAGGAATTGAACTTCCTCCAACCAAAATTCACACTTGGAAAGCTTGGCGTATAATTGCTCCTTCTTCAAAAGTCCAAGTACTTGTCGCAAGTGTGTCTCGTGATCGATTTTTGTCTTGGAATAAATAAGGATGTCATCAATAAACACGATCACGAATTTATCCAAATACGGTTTACATACTCGATTCATGAGATCCATTAACACAGCAGACGCATTGGTCAGGCCAAAAGGCATGACCATGAACTCGTAGTGTCCATATCGAGTACGGAAAGCGGTCTTTGGAATGTCATCATCATGAACACGTAATTGATGATACCCAGAACGTAGATCGATCTTCGAGAATTGAGTTGCTCCTTTAAGTTGGTCGAAGAGGTCATCGATTCGAGGAAGAGGGTATCGGTTTTTAATAGTAAGCTTGTTGAGTTCGCGATAATCGATGCACATACGAAATGAACCATCCTTCTTCTTCACAAATAGACAGGTGCGCCCCACGATGATGAACTAGGGCGGATAAAACCCTTATCGGTCAACTCTTGCAGTTGACTAGCGAGCTCTTGCATTTCAGAAGGTGCAAGACGATAAGGCGATTTAGCCACAGGGTTTGCACCAGGGATTAAATCAATCTTGAACTCAACTTCTCGCACGGGAGGTAACCCTTTAAGATCTTCGGGAAAAACTTCGGGAAAGTCTCGCACAACAGGAATGTCCTTCAACTCCTTACCCTTGGCTTTCGTATTAACTACATATGCCATGAAAGCCATGTAGTTTTTACTTAAGCATTTGCGGGCCTTGATACAAGACATGAGTTTGAGTCTTTGGGATGATTTCTCCCCAAAGACCTTCAAAGTATCTCCAGTCGGTAACGGAATTCGGATACACTTCTCGAAACATAGAATTTCCGCATGGTGCTTGGCTAACCAATCCATGTCAATGATAACCTCAAAGCTTCCCAATTGCATAGGAATAAGGTCGACGGAGAACTCGTGTTTGTTAAGGCTCAAGGTGCAGTCGCGTATCACGACATCAACGACAATAGATTTTCCATCGGCAATCTCGACCGTGAAAGATTTCTCCAGTTTTGCACGCGGTTTAGAAAGTATAGGTTCGAATTCCAAGGACACGAAACTTCTATCGGCACCCGAATCAAACAACACAGATGCATAATGATTATTTACAAGATACATACCTGTTTGGTAACAACCTATTATTGATATGATGAACATAGATAGGAAATTTTTGCAAAACAAGAAAAGGACTAGAAGAAATTTAACGACGTACCATTCACCACGTCGTTGTTGGCTTGCGCTTGGTTGGCGTTGATGTTGAAAGCCCTTCCACGAGCCGGTGGCACAGTTCCCGCATTGCGAGGACATTGAGGGCGAATATGGCCAGCCTCGCCACAGTTGTAGCAGGTTCGGTTGGTAAGCATGGCAGTGTTATTTGGTGCACAAAGACAAGTAGCCACCAAATGACCATACTTTCCACACAGCGAGCAGACTCGGCATGGCATGTTGCTTGAATGATGGTACTTGCACGTGTTACACATAGGATGTGGCCCAGCATAAACTTTAGCCATGGGAGCTTGATTCGCAACCACCATTTGTTTTTGGGGAGCATTGGGGGTGGTCACAGCGTAGTTGCGTGTCGGGGTGAACTTACGCTTCCTGTTTTGAGAAGATGACTCGGCCTTTACCTCCTTTGTTGCCTCAGGTGTCACCTTCGCTATAGCCTTGGAGCCTTTGCCGACATTGTGCCAGCTCTTATATGATTCTCAGTGAGCTGTGCAGTAATAGTAATCGCCTCCTCCAAGGTTGTGGGCCTACTACCCACCACGCATCTTGAATTTGAGGTGGCACCCCCTTGATAAATTTTTCAATGTTACGGGGCACGGTGTCCACCATGTGAGGTAGAAGCATACTCAACTCATGATGTCGGGTGGAATAAGCCAAATGATTCCCACCATCTTGTTTGAGATTCCAGAATTCCTCCTCCAGCTTTTGTAACTCGCTCCTTGGACAAAACTTTTGAATCATAACCTCCTTGAACTCCTCCCAGGACAAGGCCAAAGCAGCCTCAGTTCAACGGTTTCTCTTCTCACTATTCCACCATGTGAGTGCTTGTTGTTGAAGAACACTTGTGGCATAGCGAACCTTGAACTCGTTGGGACACTCGCTAACAATGAACGTATTCTCCATACTTTCAAACCACTCGAGAAGTCCAGTGGCTCCTTCTTTTCCACTAAAGCTAGTGGGTTTGCACGAGTTAAAGTGTTTGAAGGTGCAAGTACGGTTGTTCCCTTGTTGATTGTTCTCATTTTGATTGTTGCTATTATCTCCATTAGCACCACTATTGTTCCCATTGATGTTGTTGTTGCTATTAGCCATTAGTGTGCTATTGAGTTCAGCCACCATAGTCGGGAGAACGGCAGCCATTTGTCGTGCAATCATGGCAGCCAGCTTACGGTCGGAACTTCCACGCTTTCCATGGTGACGAGACATGCTGAATATATAAAAATGAGTTAGTTACAGGAGCGGGGATAACAGAGGATAGTAGTTTAACAAAGATAAGCTAAGGGTTTTTAAGGTATACGGGATGTTTCCATTTGGTAACGCATTACCATTTGAAAATGTTGACACGTCAAGGTGAATTGACCCATTTACCTTAGAAACTTGTGTATGTTGACCATAGTTTATCACTCATCCCAGATATCCCCAGGTAAGCATAACTAGTCCCGTAGGATTTATGCGATATGCTTGCCTTAGCCCGAGGGCCTTTTGCCAGGAAAACCAGGATACAGGTGTCTATGTGTCACACAATATTTCTTAGGTTCATAGAATCAAAACCTTGATGAGATTTATATAGATTAGACGTAACGTCTAAAAATCCAATCATAACATAAACATAAGATTCCATGTGTCGACGAGAATAAGATAAGAGAGTTCGTGTTCGGGGAGAGCCAAGAGTCAAAGTTAAGTTTAGGGAGACAAATAACAATGCTTAGGTAATCCTATGCTAAGGCATCAAATTGCACATAAGAAGCATAGCATTATGTAGCATGAAAAGTAATATAAGTTACAAGATTGAAATATAATTCTATAAGGTTCATGCATACTATAGCCTAGGTCACCATTTCAAATAACCTAGATCTCTATAGTTATGGGCTCTGATACCAATCTGTCACACCCCAACCTTGACGGCGGAAACGTCGAGGAGTGAGAGTTAAGATCGTTCATAGCCACATAACGCTATTAATAATCCAAATATATTTTACACATAAATTTCATTTGTCACATTACAAATATAAGTCTCAAAGGATATAAAAGACATAACATAAAATGTAACAATTCATCCTATTTTATTTATTAATCTAGGTCCATTCCTAGATGTGCAAGCTTCAATGTGTAGATAATCAAACTTGGGTATTTCCTGAAACATGTTAAAAAAATAAAGGAGTCAACAATAATGTTGGTGAGCATTCCATAGGTTTAAATACATAGCATATATAAAAGATGGCAATTCAAGTCATAAGTTAGTGAACATAGTGATTAGGGATGTCATGAACAATGCAACAATCAAACCTCGACAAAATTTTACAAGTCTCAACATTTAAAAGTATATACGATCAGTTAAGTGTACTTGGATCAACCAAAGCAGGCTTGTCTTGCCCATAGATCTATGACTTCACTGGGCTAGCAATAGTTAATGATTGTACATATAGTGCCATAACATGGTAATCACAAAAAGTCCAACTAACCACAACTTACATGAGGAATTGCCATAACGTTTACAAGTCTCAAAAATGTGTACAAGTGTAATGTTAATAGGATAACATGTTCCACCCCAAAGTGTAAGAAAAATATGAAAAGGGGTATGGAAGTACTCACATGGCTAAAAGTATAAGTATGAAGATTAATAAGATTGATAATAAACGCTGATCCAAGATGTACGTCACAAGGAACCTAAATATATATATATATACACACAAGGTTAAAGTTTAATTATAATCAATTTAACATTTTGACGGAAACTAAGGTTTTAAGTGGAATTTGAGATGTTAACATGGTAAATTTTGATTATGCTTTGAGTCTATATATTATTTAATCGTTTTACTACCAAGAATTAGAAGAAACCATTTGTAACAAGGTCTAATATAATTTAAAACAAACTTTTAAAATAACCCTTTTTAAACAATAATATATACTTGTATTTGAACAAGTAATGATTTAGTGAGTTATAACAATATTTAGTGTTTATTTTATAAGAAAATAATTTAAACATGATATTTGAACAACAACTATTTAGTAAATTAAAACAATATTTTAAGTTTAACTTATAGAATAATCTAAATGTCTTATTTTAACAAATAACGATTCAACATATAAAGAAAAATATACTTTGTAAGAAGTTGAACTAATTATATCATTTGTTTTATAATAATATACGAGTATTTAAGAACATAAATTTTTCAGAAATTGGTTAAGTGACTTCTAAATAATTTAGATTTACAAGATTGATTTTTTATTAATTTTCAGAATTTTTCTATTTTTTTAAAGGCTGAAAAAGCCCCAAAAAATATGTGGAGGTCGCCGGGTTTGAACCCGGGACCTCTAGTGTGGAATGCAAGTGGGGAACCAGTGAACCAAGGCTTCTGCCGCGGTTGAAATTGGTTTCCAAAACTTAAAACCAATGAACACAGAACCCGCCCAAATTCCATGAACCCTAAGTTCCTTCGATCCCAAATTGACAGATTAATCGATGCTAGGGGCATTGTTAACCATGGGGCTTTTGTTCCCCATGATCAACCGATTGTATACATGTAAGAAATTTACCCGTTTGATTAATAATTGAAGGTGCACACGTTGATGAACGAGTCGCGACCGAGAGGTGAAGGAACGATGTGTAATATTGATGATAATCCAATTATCTTCGTGTGGAGCTTCGGAAGATGCTCCCGATGTAAAGCCCTCTATCAATTCGTTGTTAACAGGTTGGTATGGTGGTGTTCGGGTGGTGTAGATTCGCGATAAAAATATGAAGTTCAATTTGCAAATTGTGGTTGTTTCAGATGCAATTGAGGATGGTATTCGATTAATGATTGATAGAGAGTCGTTTAGGTTAGTTTATTGGACTATTATGATGTGTAAATGCTCGAACGGCCATATGTTTTAATGTATATCGGTTATGCGATCGCTTAGGGTCGAAACCGATGTTTAAATGCAATTTAATCGAGTAATCAAGTTCGAAACGTGCAAACGACACGATTTGAGTCGGTTTGGGCTTCGAAACGAATAATTTTGGGTGTTTTGGCCGTCGCCGGAGCTCCGCCGGATTTCTGGCCGGAACGCGGTTAAGGGGGAAAATTTGGATTAATTTTTAGTTATTTGCACAAATGGTCCTTGAAGTTTTAAGGTTGTTATTTCGTGCCCAAACTTTATTTTCACAGTTTCTAAATTGACAAGGAGGCCCCTTGAGTTTAAATTAAGTTTAATGTTTGAACATTTTCAAGTTTAAAAATTTTCATTTCATTTTACCTTTATTGTTCTTATTATTATATTATTATTATTATTATTATTATATTATTATTAGTAACATAATTATTATTACTCTTATAATTTGTTATTATTATTATATTATTATTATTATTATTATTATTATTATATAAATATTATAACCTTACAAATTCAAAAGAGCACTTAAGGTAATAATCATAAGCAGCCCATAATTTTCATAAATAACACAATTAGCTCATGCAAGAATTTAACAAGGCTAACTTTAAATTAACCCAAAATTACAAGATGTTACAAAAAGCAAAAAAAAATTTTATTCTTTAGTTTAATTTTCTAATTTAGTCAGTCGTTTTAGTGTGTTGTTTGTCGGATTACATCAGGAAAATCAGTAAGGATCAACTCACTAACAGGGTCATGTCTGAGATGACCACATATGTATTAAAAGTTAAATCAGTCACGTCTGAGGTGATAACAGGGTTGTCAAGTCAAAACGATCATGTCTAAGATGATCAACTGCTCATAACGTAAATTTCTGCAATTAAAGGGATTTTAAAAGGTAAATATTCAAATTGGTAGAAAAGTTAATAAATATGACCTATTCGCACGAATGGACCATCCATATGGACCAATCATACGAATGGAAGCTATTCGTACGAATGGACAATGAATATGGACTACTCAACCGAATGGCCCATACGATTGACCCAGTCGGATGAGTAAGGGTGAATGAGTGACTCAGTCGCACGACTGAGATTCAGTCGGACGACTGAAGAAGGACGATTGAACCAATCGCACGACTGAGTCCCACTCGCACGACTGAAAGGTGCGTATGAGCTCAGTCGCACGATTGAATCTAGGGTTAATATAAATAGAAGGGGAGTCGGTCGCAGAGACTCACCACCTTCAAAATCACCCTGAATCGCACGAATTAACCCAACTCTACAAAAATTTCTGATAGGATCTCAACATCTAGTTTGATCGATTCGAATGATTTCAGCAGCGGAATAGAGTACCAACTAGCACAATTCGAGCAAGAATACCAAAGATATAGCAATGAACAGAATTAGTTATAGAGAGAGAAAGTTTCTGCAAAAGGAATATTTCATTCAATCACACGCTTTGGCATGGCTTTTCGCACAATTACATTTAGGTCATTCTTCCTTATATAAGGAAAGACGACGTAGGCTGATGTCACTTGATAGTGACATCTAACCGTTATTTAACAAACTACTGAAACACTAAAACTACTAAAGATGTCAAGCAGCAGACATCTTCTTACAAGAAGCTAAGTGTTTACTTATTACAAAACTACTAATAAGAAACTACTGAAACTACAACGACTAAAGAACAAGCTCTTCAGTCGTTTTACAAAACTACTGAAAGTAAAAACATAAAACTACTGATAAACACAACTACTGAAGAAGTACTCTTCAGCTGTTGTGACAAACTACTGAAACTTCAGCACTTGGTCTTCAGACTTGAACTTCAGACGTTTCATCAGCTGATGACTTCAGTAGATGTCATCAGCTGATGTCTTCAGTCTTTATCTTCAGACTTTGTACATCAGTTGTTGATCTTCAGCACTTGTGGACTCTTCAGCTGTTAAACTTCAGTACTTTGGTCTTCAGCTTCAGCACTTGTATTCTTTAGCTGTTGACCTTCAGTACTTTGGTCTTCAGCTTCAACACTTGTATTCTTCAGCTGTTGAACTTCAGTACTTTGGTCTTCAGCTTCAGCACTTGTATTCTTCAGCTGTTGACTTCAGTACTTTGGTCTTCAGCTTCAGCACTTATATTCCTTAGCTGTTGACCTTCAGTACTTTGGTCTTCAGCTTCAGCACTTGTGTTCTTCAGCTGTTGTACTTTAGCACTTTAGTCTTCAGCTGTTGAAGTCTTCAATACTTGATCTTCAGCTGTTGAAGTCTTCAGCACTTGTCGAACTGCTGATGAAGCCTTCAGCAGTTGTTGTGATATCATGTGGGACTTAGAGGTTTTCTGATCTTGGCTCATTGGTTCTTTTGGTCCAACAAACTCCCCCTAAACCAATGCAGCCAAAACCTCTAATTGATTTATTTTCCACTTATTGTTGGCAGAATGGTTGGTCTTTTTCCTTCTTGATCAGTTGAGAAGATGACCCATATAAGCACTGGCCTGGGAATGAGTCTCTGATGATTTGGTTGGCAATGTATGGATGGGAGCTCTGTATTGGGGAATTGGACACTGAGCTGTTCCCCCATCCATGAAACTCACTTCCCAACTATGAGCCTGTAGGATTCCCTAGTGTAGGCCTCTAAAAATACATTTTTTTCCTCCATGGTGAGCTCATCTGCCTCACCATCGAAGAATCCTTCTGGCCCATAGTACTCAGACAGGAATTTGACCTGTTTTCCATTTTAGAGTACCACTGTTGTAATCTGTCTGTAAGCAAATTCATCAGGATGATGACCTTCTAACAGCAGTGGTAACTCATCCTTTCTGATCTCATTCAGCCTCTTATACACCAGCCCCTTTTTAATCATTCTGTTCTCCAGCATCTTTTGTGGAGGCATGTTTGAGGTGTAGGCCTTTTTGAAATCTTCCAGGATTTCCCAGGGTGAGACTACAAGGGCTAAGGAGATCACTTCATCTACAATCTTTTTCACTTGCCCATTGTATCTCTGAGGGATATTTTTCTTTTGTATTCTGTGAGCCACCCTGGGATCAGGCCAAATTCTTACTCTTTCTTTCACATACTGAAAAGTATGTCTAAGTGTATAAATCCTCTGAGCTTGTTTTTTCATATTAATGATGGAAGAAGTGGCTGCATATGCTTTATCTACTCTCCTCAATAACTCTTCATCGTGCAATCTGTGTTGTTCTTCTTCTTCCAATTTCACTTGATTGCATCTCTTTGTTGCTCAGGAGTTATTGCAAGAGAGAGATCTTTGGCCTTAGGCAACTGCAGAACAGCTGAGATCGGCAGCCAGTCTTCATCATCATCTTCTTCTTCTTCCAGCCTCAACGCCTTTCTCTTCTTCTGCTTAGGTGCATCATCGGCTGTTGGTTTTGAGGGTAAGGGAGTTGGTTTTGTGGGTTGTGGTTGTGGTTGTTTTAGAGAGGGAATGTTGACAGGCTGAGTTAGCATTTTGGAGGTGAGTGTGGCTTTTGAGTGTTTGGCTAGCTCAGTCCTGCTCCTTGCTCCTGCTTCATTCAAAGCTTCTATTACTAATCCCTTAGTATATGCCTCAGACGAACAGATCTTGGAGGTTATGGCCAAGATGCTGTTCCTGGTCAATGATTTTATTTCGATCAATGATCTCCCAAGGTATTTGCTGATAAATCTGATCATGATCTCAAGTCTTTCTCTATCCATTGTGCTGTAGCTGGCCCATCTTTGTTGAATCTCTTCGATCTCTAATCTTCTTATTTCAGAGTCCAGCTTTTCAGTATTGAAACCGTGCCTAAACAGCTGATCAATGATATTGTCCATTGATCTGTTGTGTTCAGCATCAGCCTCTTTAACCATTTCATTCAAGTTTTTCTCTTTTTCAGCACTTTTCTTTTTCTTATATGTGACATGAAAGTCCTTTTGACTTTCATGTACTTTCTCCTTTTCAGCTCCCTTCTCATTCTCATTCTCCTTCTCTTTCTCGGTCTCATACACACAGTCCTTCTCTATTTCCACTTCTTTGTCCTTCTCTTTCTCTTTCTCCTTCTCCATCCTCTTTCTTTTAGCTTTCACTACTGGAATCTCCCCCTTTTTGGGTGCATTGGTTTTAAGGGTTTGATCAACAGAAAGCTTTTGGCTCAGTACATCGTCCACCATAGGTTGTAAGACAGAAGAAAGTCTCTCATCAACAGTTTTAATGACAAGTTCAGTTAGCTGCGGTGTGATGAGAGATAGGGGATTTTGAGGGATATCATCCATTTGCTCAGGGGGTTTTGGTCCTGAGAAATGGTGCCAGAAACATAGGCAGGTGGCTGAGATTCTTTGAGTGGCTATGTGTTTAAGTGACCTTCAGAGGAAGGTGCCATCTGTTGGGTTGATGTGATGGCAGACGGTCTTTCTCCCTGAGAGAGTCGGTCAAGTAGTTTTTGCAGCCTACTGACTTCCTCCTCTAGGATTATGTTCTAGGCAAGAACATCATAAAAGAAGCCCAGGTCATCATCAGCAGATGCTGAATCACCTGACCTCCTGCTTGTAGCAGGATGTACATGCACTGGGTGTAGACCAGATGTAGCATGTGCCTCTTTGTCTTGGAACTGGGGACTTCCAGTCTCAGGACTTTGTCCTTCATCAGCTGTTGCCTTGGTGAGGTCTTAGTTATGTTACCAACCGCAGTCTGATCATATGCTGATTCAGAAGAGGTGGCAGCCTCACCAGATGTTCTGATCTCCATATCCACACCAGGAGATAGAACATTTAAACCCCAGTGTTGTGGGGTGTTAGAAGCATGTATATCCTCTTCCTCAATTGCTGTTGTTCTCCCCTTTGTTGATGGTTGTAGGGGAGGAGGAGAGGCATGCAGCTGAGTCAGCACATTGGCAATTATAATGGTTGGGCTTTGAGGGGCATTTGCATGGGGAGAGGGGATAGAAGCTGATTGCATCTGGGGAGATGGATGCTCTTCAATGATAACCTCCTCAAGTGAGAGAGGTCTCAGTAATGTGGTTTCCCCTGAAGTGGTTGCAACAGGATCCTTTTGAGAGGATACCTGTGCGGATGTTGCTGGTTGAGTCTTTAACACTACTGGAGGGTTTGAACTAGTAGGTTTATCTTGTTTGGGTGGTACAGGAGCATCATCAGAGGACTCATCTCTCTGATTAGCTTGTTTGGGTTTGGAATTTGGCTTGGTGGGGACTTTGGATCTGGCAGTTGAAGCTGTGGGTTCCCTTTGCTTGGGTTTGAGCAAACGGGCAGCTTCTTTGAGAGATTGGTCAGAGTTATGCCTGGAGTATACCTCAGCTAGAATAGCTGGTGCAGGGACTCCAAGGCCAACAAGGCCATTAGTTTGTAATTCATTTAAAATTATGGCCATCAGAAACCTGGGATATAATAGCCATCTTTTTCCCACACGTTTCTGTGCCAGATCTTTGATTCTAGAAACACAATTTGTGAAAAATTTAAAGGTTGGTGTTCTAGAATTGAATATAATACCTGTTGCCACCGGGAAGACATTTGATCCCATGAGGATGTCTTCGAGGCTAAGCAAACATTCACCATATGAAATATCAGTCTTTCAGCATGAGGAAAGTTCTTCTTCAATATGGTAGCAGCTCGAAGATTTCCGTCGTACCCATTGTTGATGAAGGATATATCAGTTGTGCCCTTCGGGTACTCAGTCACAGCAGTAGCATCTTGTAAATTTAGCACTCGACGAATGCTATCAGGTGTAACCTCTACTTGTTTTTGGTTGACCAATGACCGAACAGAAATTTGGCCGGAAGGCACATCAGTGTGAACGTAGGCATTGGACCAAAACTGACTTAGTGACTCTGGGTAGATGGTCGGGTTTAAGAGCAGAGCAGTACTATAATGAGAATCAGCCATTAGGTATATGGCGTGATCAAAATTTGTCCAGAAGGCCAATTTCGTGAGGTAGGCGACGCAATTATGTCTGGGTTTTAAACTCATGGTTGCCATTTTTTAAAGTATGAAGGTCAGAAAAACGGCTAATGGAACGTTTGAGAAGAAGACAGGTATTTATAGGGTTGGAATAGGAAAAGGCTGAAAGAAAACTACTGAAGATTTTGGTGTGGTCATCAGCTGTTTGAAACTACTGATGACGTGGTATTAACCTTCAGAGGTTTAAAACGACTGAAAGTGGTGGTGTTGTCATCAGGTGTTATAAAACAACTGAAGACTTGGTTTTGACCATCAGACATTGAAACAGCTGAAGTCTTGGTGTTAACCATCAGTATTTATGAAACAACTGAAGGTCGTGGTTTTGACTTCATATGATGTAAACAACTGAGGACTTGGTGTTTGTCATCAGTAGTTGTGAACTACTGAAGACAGTGGTTTTGCCATCAGTTGTTGTAAACAACTGAAGACTTGGTATTAGTTATCAGTAGTTGTGAAACTACTGAAGACTGTGGTCTTGCTTCAGTGTTTAGAAACAACAGTTGTAGAAACAACTGAAGAGAAATTACTCATCAGCTGTTTTCATCAATTCTTAGCTTTTCAGCTATTTCATACTGTCCTCAACACTTACTCATCAGACTTTTCATCTGCTTTTCAGGTGTTTCATAGGACGTCAGTACTTATCTGTTTTTACTGATTTCAGTAGTTGTAACTACATCAGTAGGTTAGAACAGATAAAGTACTTCAGTACTTGTGAGGCATTTAGCCTTCAGTAGTTATAAAAACTACTGAGGGTAAAAGAACTCATCAGTACTTATATGTGACATGGTTACCAATGATCATCAGTAATTACTGAGATCATCAGTAGTTGTCACTTATTCTAGCTGCAGCATACCAAGCCTTAACACCAGGTTGTGGAAAGTTGAACTATCCAAAGGCTTAGTAAAAATGTCTGCAAGCTCATCAACACTAGGCACAAAC
Source organism: Flaveria trinervia (assembly GCA_025506515.1). Taxonomy (NCBI): domain Eukaryota; kingdom Viridiplantae; phylum Streptophyta; class Magnoliopsida; order Asterales; family Asteraceae; genus Flaveria; species Flaveria trinervia. Next base: position 33,599,611 of record CM046450.1, on the reverse strand, counting down.
ATAGGATTAATTAGACCCTTTTCAAAACAATCTCTTATAAAATGATGTCTAATTTCTATATGTTTGGTCTTAGAGTGCTGGACTGGATTTTTGACGATGCAAAGAGCTGAAGCACTATCCATTAACAATCTCAGCATCTAGTTTGATCGATTCGAATGATTTCAGCAGCGGAATAGAGTACCAACTAGCACAATTCGAGCAAGAATACCAAAGATATAGCAATGAACAGAATTAGTTATAGAGAGAGAAAGTTTCTGCAAAAGGAATATTTCATTCAATCACACGCTTTGGCATGGCTTTTAGCACAATTACAATTTAGGTCATTCTTCCTTATATAAGGAAAGACGACGTAGGCTGATGTCACTTGATAGTGACATCTAACCGTTATTTAACAAACTACTGAAACACTAAAACTACTAAAGATGTCAAGCAGCAGACATCTTCTTATAAGAAGCTAAGTGTTTACTTATTACAAAACTACTGATAAGAAACTACTGAAACTACAACGACTAAAGAACAAGCTCTTCAGTCGTTTTACAAAACTACTGAAAGTAAAAACATAAAACTACTGATAAACACAACTACTGAAGAAGTACTCTTCAGCTGTTGTGACAAACTACTGAAACTTCAGCACTTGGTCTTCAGACTTGAACTTCAGACGTTTTATCAGCTGATGACTTCAGTAGATGTCATCAGCTGATGTCTTCAGTCTTTGTCTTCAGACTTTGTACATCAGTTGTTGATCTTCAGCACTTGTGGACTCTTCAGCTGTTGAACTTCAGTACTTTGGTCTTCAGCTTCAGCACTTGTATTCTTCAGCTGTTGACCTTCAGTACTTTGGTCTTCAGCTTCAACACTTGTATTCTTCAGCTGTTGAACTTTAGTACTTTGGTCTTCAGCTTCTGCACTTGTATTCTTCAGCTGTTGACCTTCAGTACTTTGGTCTTCAGCTTCAGCACTTGTATTCTTCAGCTGTTGACCTTCAGTACTTTGGTCTTCAGCTTCAGCACTTGTGTTCTTCAGCTGTTGTACTTCAGCACTTTAGTCTTTAGCTGTTGAAGTCTTCAGTACTTGATCTTCAGCTGTTGAAGTCTTCAGCACTTGTCGAACTGCTGATGAAGCCTTCAGCAGTTGTTGTGATATCATGTGGGACTTAGAGGTTTTCTGATCTTGGCTCATTGGTTCTTTTGGTTCAATAATTTCAATTGATCGCTAAACCCCCCGTTTCTTGATTACTGACCATCGACATCAACTCTACAGGTAATTTACGGTATAGATGCACTCCCATAACTTTAAATTTGATGAAAAAAACCGGTACATTCGGACTCGCAAAGTAACCGAGACTTAAGTGACTAATTAACCTACCTAAATGACTCAAACAAACGAAAGTGACGTTGTTAGGTGGTGTAAGAATGTATTGCGAGTCAAATGAACCAGATAACTGTCTAAAACTCAAAAATAGTGAAAAAGTAATTTTGAATTGAACAGTGGGTACTTCATGCGAATTGACAGAGTGATGAACTTCAGTCGCACGACTGAAGGGCTCAAACTGCTTAAACGCATGACTGAACCATGCGTATGAAGCTCAGTCGCACGACTGGTGTAACCGCATGAGGGTATATATGTAGGAGCCCAGTCGCACACTCAAAGGTACGTATGGGATCAGTCGCACGACTGAGTCCCATTCGTACGGTTCAATCGCACGACTGAACCCCTTTCGCACGGTTCGATCGCACGACTGAACCCCTTTCGCACTGTTCATTCGTACGCCTGAACTCAGTCGCACAATCTCAATCGCATGACAGAATGATTTTCTTCAAGCTTAAGGTTTTCATGACTTTCTTAGTCAATGGTACTAATGTCTACTATCTTTGTGTAACAGATGGCGAGTAGATGGATTATGAGCACAAAGCACAATATATGTGCTCATCTGGAATTAACATCCAGAAACGCTGTTGATTTCTCTGGCATAATCTCATTTCTACTAAGATTGAGGATTGCACATGCCATATCTATTACTTGCACTCCGTATCGATCCATTCAACAAGCCTTCTGGGAAGGCGCTACAGTTGATAGATCATCTGAGCCTCATTGCATCAGAAGTACCATATTTGGATAGGCTATTACCATTTCAGAGGAGGATCTTAGGATTGTACTACAATGGGGGATGACATTGATTGTCCGACTCGATTACACCCCCTCACTGTCAAAGGATGCTTTCTCAGAGCCAAATACTCTAGGGACATCAATTCTATGGTACTCAACAAGAGTAACCTCTGTCCCCAGTTTAAATATCTTGCACACGTGCTGCTCAAGTGCATGGCTTCCAGAAAAGGTGGCTTTGATGAGTTGTCTGACCAGATGCAGAACGTGTATGTTGCGTTGGTGCTAAACTATCCGTTCAGCTTCTCCAAGATGATCTTCACCTATCTGGTGGAGAACATCGAGGGGAAAGGGAAGTAAGCCTTCTGTATGTACCCAAGGTTTATGCAGATGATCATAGATCAGAAGCTTCCCTCCCTGCCGAAGGAAAAGGAGGATGTGGTAGTCTTGGAGGTAATGGATGACACTACCCTGGGAAGGATGAAAGTGTACAGGGGAAAGCAAGTGAAGCCTCCTATCAGGAGGTTGTTTGATCATCTTGCCCGGGATGACTACGTGGTGCCAGCAAAGAGAAAGTGGCGTCACGATGAGAGTGACTCTGATGTGGAACAAATAGCTCTACCCACTCATGACTCAGATGATGATGACAGTGGGGATGCTGCTATTCCACTCAGAGGCACTATGTCTGATTCTGTACCTCCAGTGTCCGTCACTGCTGGAGAAGTAACCGAGTCAGCGGGATTTCATCAGGATTTTGTACTTGGCGCGGAGGAGGGGGATGAATCGGATGAGGAGCCTCTTACGCGAACTGTGGGAAGGAAAGTTGTTCCCACAGAACATGGGTTAAGGGTGGTTGGTGAACACCCGAGAGACTCCGGAGATACTGATACTGACCCAAGCTATGCTCCGGGGTCCACAGGCAGGGTTGTAGGGGGAGCTTCCACCTCAACTGGAACAAGGAGGAAGAGAATGGCTAAACCCTATGGCCAGAAGAAGAAGAAGCGTCGGGTGACCTTCCTCACCACCACAGCCACCACATCCACCACATCCACCACAGCCACCACATCCACCACATCCACCACAGCCACCACATCCACCACATCCACCACAGCCACCACATCCACCACATCCACCACATCCACCACATCTACCACAACCACCACCATACCTCCCACCACATTACAGATTCCCTCCACCACCATATCCTTTACTCCCACATCACCTCCACCATTATACAGACCTATCTTCACTACAGCCACCTCCACCACCACGTCACACCAATCAATACCCTCAGCCCATCCCTCACACACTTAAAGATCTCCTCTACCTCCAATCGGGGTAGAGGAACAGTTGTCAGCGCTTAACAGAATGGTGGTGCGCTTACTGGCTGCTAATGAGGAAAAGGCAGCTCAGATCCGCCAGCTTACTGACCTGACTGCTACACAATCTCACCAAATTACAGAGCAGGCTCGAGTAGTTGAGGAGCGGGCCCAGCAGTTGGCTGCTCAGAGCACCAAGATGGACCAACTCCAAGCTCAAAGTGTCACAGCAAGCAAGAAAATAGAGGAGCTGGAGAAGGCAAGGAAGATTATCCTGTTAAAACTGAAAGGATCTAAAGAGGAGCCATTGAAGATCAGGGAAGGAGATAGAGATGATGATGATGAAGATAATGATGAGGATGATGAGAGTGATACTGAGGAGTATGAAGATACAGAAAGAGATAGGACAGAGGAGAATGACGATGATGAAGAAGCAGAAGGAGGGGATGCACCTGCATCGACCCCGGCTACAGATCAAGAGAAAAGGACAAAGAACAGACAAGATCAATCCGCTTCTACCTCTGCTCCTCCAAGTGATGAAACAATGATACAAGATAAAAGTAAAGATTAGATGTTTATGTATTTATCTTCTTTTGTATTTGAATCCTGTAATTGAACACAATGTATTTAATGTTTATATTACTTTAATGCCTTTCTGTTTGATTAATTACTAATGATTTATGTGTGGAATGTTTAAATCAAACAGATCAAAATTACCAAAGAGATGAGTTTGATGTTGCTCCCCTTTAGCAGGTTAAGTCTCAGCTAACAATGATTCTTGATCTGCAAGAGATTGTTAGGAGGTCAGTGAATTATACCCCTGAAGAAGGGGAAATAATTCATGATCTATCAAATGAGCAACTCGCGGAGCTTTTCGAGCTAAATCCAGATGAGATAGTAAAAGATGCTCCGACATGCGACTCGACTAGTGACGAAGAGCTCAACGATGTTGATGATGTAGAGATCGAAGATGTCACTGTCGAGGAGTACCCTCAGTACGCTGACAATGAGGGCAATGTAGTCCCCAATCTGGGTGAATCCCTTGTCAGCGATACTATTGAGGTGTTGAACTATATGGAGCAAGAAATAGAGAAAGCAGAAGACACAACCCAAGCCTCAAATGATGATGTCGACATTCAAAAGGCTGAGTGGATTGCATGTTTTGAAGAAGTTAGAGCCCAACGTACTACACCAAAGAAGGATTCCTACACCAAACTCTATAGAGTCAAGAAACATCACAAGGTGTCAGGAAGGATCATAGCATGGGCGTATTTTGAGGATCTTAACGTATATGTAGTTAAGAGAGAACAGGGCATAGAGTACTTCAGATTCCCACATGATCTGAAGACTCTACCAGGTTTTGAGCTCAACCAGCTGGCCAAACTAAAGCTTTTGTATGCTGACCCGAGGAAGATGTCAGGCTGGTTTGAGGCTGCCCTAAAGAAGGAGTATCACACTAGATGGGTTAACTTCAGACCCCAACAGCCTACTAGGTATATCAGAAGGTCTGAGGTTGATGCCATAACTGGCAAGCCTAAGATAGTGTTGAAGTGGAATCCTCCGCTCACAATGTCAAGAATCCCACTCAGGGAAATGCCACAGGATTTCACTCCGTATTTTAAGTGGTAGTACTACGATTGGAGAACAGCTGAAGCGGTCAGAGTCCTAACAAAGAGGGAAAAATGGATACTATCAGGGTATTCGACCCGATGTGGCTTACAAACTTGTCGGAAAGTGATGTCTATACGCTATACAAGTGGCCACTGTTCTATGATACGCAAGATATTGTACAAGCCCTCCAGTTCCAGAACATTATACGACTCTGCTTCGCGTTTGAGATTCACACGAGAGTCACAAAAGAGGAGAAGTACAAGAAATACAAGGAGGTTATACAGAAAACAAGAGATTAGAGAGACCTAGGTCCAAGGGGGAGTTTGTTGATACATATATGTCCCTAGATCATGATATGAAATATAATAGATCTTGTTTATCTGATTCTGGTATAATTTGATATATGAAATGATATTATTTGTTTGTGATTTGTAATGACTAATATTTCATTAATGAGTTGATATTAAATTGGTTAATTAGGTTAGCGATTGTTTGAATGGTTACACATAATGTTTATTAATTAATACATTCAAACTTAACATAACGAAGTTCTCATGCAAATGGCCCATGCGAATGGACCATAAGCATGAATAACTTCATACGAATGGCTCAGTCGCACGACTGAACACTCAGTCGTGCGGATGAATCAACCGCATGGTTCAATCGCACGATTGAACCATACTAATGATTCAGTCGCACGATTGAATAATGCCAACCTATAAATACAACCTAATTCGTGAAAAATAAGAGCTTTTGAATTCTATTTTGACTCCAGACGTACCCTAGTCGTCCAGAAGCCTCTCAATTCGTTCTCCAAGTTCACAGAACACATTAGATCGATTCCCAATCGATTTCTAACGTTAGTTTCAATTCTTTATTGATTCTTCGTGTGTTCTCACTGATTGGATCGCCAATCAAATAGGATTCCGCACTATTTGATCTGGTTTACACGCTAATCTCCAGGTATTTCGTTCAAATACCAGGTCCTAACAATAACCTTCCCTCTTTTCATTAACACGCACCCCAAACCCGAGTAGGAAGCATCAGAATAAACCACCAGATCTTCGCTCCCATCGGGTAATGACAGAACAGGAGCTTGAGTCAACCTCGCCTTCAATTCTTCCAACACCTTCTCTTGAGCTTGACCCCATACGAACTTCACATCTTTTCGGGTCAACTTGGTTAGTGGAGAAGCGATCTTGGAAAAGTCTTGAATGAATATTCTATAGTAGCCCGCCAAACCCAAGAAACTACGAATCTCGGACAACGTCTTTGGTGACTTCCATTGAATAACTGCCTCCACCTTTGCCAGGTCCACCATGATCCCATCAGGATTCACCACATGAACCAAGAATTGAACCTCCCACAACCAAAATGCACACTTGGAGAATTTGGCGTACAGCTTCTCCCTTCTCAACGTCTCCAGAACCTCCCAAATGTGACCGACATGCTCAATCTCGCTCTTTAAATAAATCAAGATATCATCAATAAACATAATCACTGATTTATCCAACATTGGCCGACACACCCGATTCATCAGATCCATAAAAGCAGCTGGCGCGTTGGTCAAACCAAAAGACATGATAAGAAACTCGTGGTGACCGTAGCGCGTGCGAAATGCTGTTTTAGGGATATCTTGCTCCTTCACCTTCAGTTGATGATAGCCTGGTCGAAGGTCTATTCTTGAAAACCAACTGGCACCATGAAGCTGATCGAACAAATCATCTATTCTCGGTAAGGGGTAGCGGTTCTTCACTGTCAACTTATTCAGTTCACGGTAGTCAATACACATCCTCATACTACCGCCTTTCTTCTTCACAAACAGGACCGGAGCACCCCAAGGAGAGATACTCCGTCTGATAAACCCCTTGTCAAGCTGCTCTTGCAACTGCTCCATCAACTCTTCCATCTCTGTCAGAGCCAAACGATACGGTGCCTTGGCAACAGGTTGGGCACCCGGTATCAAGTCAATCTAGAACTCGATCTCACGGTCAGGTGGCACTCCTGATAAGTCTTCTGGGAATACGTCTGGAAAGTCACACGCAACGAGTACATCAGATAGTTGTGGTGCTGGCATATCCACATCCTTTACATAGGCCAAGTAGGCACTACATCCACGCCTCATACACTTTCCCGCTACCGCCATCGAAATCACTTTCAGAATTGTCGTGACTCGACCACCATAAATCGTTACCGAACTCCCGTCAGGCACTGATAGCTGAATCATCTTCTTGCGACACACGATGTTCGCCTCGAAATCTGCCAACCAATCTATCCCAAGAACCAAATCAAAACCACCCAAGGTCATCACGAACGGTCTAACAGGAAACCTATGACCTTCTAGCTCCACATAACAGCCCTCTAACATCTCAGAAATCCTGGTAGACTTACCTATGGCAGTTTCTATATCAAAGGGCGCATCAACACGTCTACTACTAATAGGCAGCTTAGCACAAAAAGCAGCAGAAATAAAACTTTTACTGGCACCCGAATCAAATAACACGGAAACTAAAGTTTGGTTCACCAGAAACGTACCGGACACGACATTAGGGTCCGTCCTAGCTTCCTCCTGTGTCATTGTGAATGCTCTGGCGCTCTCCCTTGGTCCTTCACCTCCAGAACCCTCGACTATTGGCTTCTTACAATTTCTACTCATGTGACCACTTCCCCTGCAGTTGAAGCACTTCATACCTCCATAGTCTCTAGCCATATGACCAGGCTTCTCATACTTGAAACAAACATTCAACCCCCATCTACACTCGCCACCATGCTCCTTCTCACACTTGCCACACTTTTTCAACCCCGCACTTGATGTGACCACATGGCGGTCATCCACTCGATATCAATATCATTGATTAGAGTTAATTTTGAGAAAGGATTAATCAAACTGGTCAAAGTTAACACAAATGAACAATATGCTAATTCGTTATTGGGATGATTAACTTTGAGTATCTTTTTCTTAAAACTAAATCATATCTTATTTCTAAAATTTGTGTGTCCTTAAGTTGTGTATATCTATCACTTTCATAAGCTCTTGTTTTTTTTGGAAGAAAAATTTTTTTGAAGACTTTTTGTAGATTTTTGAAAATTTCTCTTCGGAAGGTATGTTTTTACCTTCAGAAGAAATTTAGGTCTTTAAAACAAACAACTATAACAAAGATTACCTTCTGAAGAAATTTCCAAAATATCTTCCGAAGCTTAAATTCGCTTCTAAGTATTTGTATGTTTTAAAGAACATTTTCTTCCGAAAGTAATTAACTCTCGGAAGTTTTTAAAACTTTCGAAGGTTAATCTCTTCTGAAGCTAAATTCTCTAATATCTTTGAAATCTCTTCCGAAGTCACTTTGGCTTCGGAAGCTTTCTTCTCAAAACTTCCGAAGTCAAATTACCTTCGAAAGATTTACAACTTCCAAAAAAACTAATTTTGGGTAAAAAACAAACTACTTTTTTAAAGGTGGGACCGACATCTGGATTTCAAAGTTTATCCTCTTTCATTAACTTTGTCTGAGATCCATTTCATATATAAACCTGTTGGTCCATTTGATCGATTTGCAGTACAAATGAGTTGTTGAATCGTTAAATATCAAATATACACAATAGACAAGATGAACAATGAAGATTAAGAACAATAACAATTCAAAAAAAAAGTAAGACAATGATGATCAATACATTCAATAACACCAAAGTATAATGATATTTTTGTGAAATTACTGCTTACAAAGGTGACTTACAACAAGGATAAACAATTAGGGTTTTGAAAGATTAGCTAACAATAATAATGATCAAAACTATATATAGCAGTCTTAGTTTCGCAGACAGTTTCGCTGACAGCAAAACTGTTCTGCCGAAACTGTAGTTTCGCCTGGCAGAAACAACAGTTTCGCTGAGCAAACTAAACTGCTGATTGTGAGTGAAACTATAGTTTCGCTCACAGTTTCGCTGGACTACAAAACTACATAAATCTAATTACATACAAAATAAGACTAACATAATACCTATTGCAAGCAAAAATAAAGATTCTAATCTAAGGTGAGTCCAACCTATGTATGATCTTCAAAACCCAACAGTTCCCCTTTTTTCTTTATCATCTTTATTTACTCCCAAACCTAAATTACCCAAACCTCTCTTAAACCGCCTATGTTCTTCACTTACTTCACCTCTAAGCTTTCTAAAATGGCCAACCTCAACCACAGAAATGACCCAAACTTCTCCATGTAGTTACACAGGCAACACAATCAGGTTGTTTTGTTACACTCTAAGAAAGATCCTCATTTCTCATAGGTTTGTCATTTTTTGGCTCTGTCCAACTATTCCACCTCTCTTACCATTGATCATGTTCTCTATGAGGATCATTTGTTTGATTTCTGGAAGACCTGCCAAGAGGTTATCATGGATGGGGAGAAGACATTGTTTGCAACAGTGGAGGGGAGGAAAATCTTCATCACTCCAGCCATCATCAACACCCACCTTCAGCTAGATGATAAGGAAGTTGAATTATTCTTTCCCAAAGAAGCTGTCAACCACTCCTTTGAGCAGATGGGCTATGAAGGAGATTTCTCTGTCAAGACCTTCAAGAAAGGGAAAGCCTCCTCCTAGTGGAAGTACTTACTTCATGTGGTCATCAACAGCTTATCTAACAAGCATGGGGGCTGGGACTAAATTCTTGAAAATCTTTCCTTCATAGTGCATGGAAGGTTTAGGGGGTCAAGTTCAGGTACTCTTAGTTTGTTTATAAAAATTGCTTGCTATTTTGGACTCCTTAGAGTATTATATATTTCCTAGATATGTTCAACATATTCTTAACTGTGAATTGGGCTTACAGTTAAAGGAAACAGATAATTCTTCAACTAGGATAGAAAAAGCCCGACATCTTTAAAATTTTGAAGAAGCTAACTGTTTGCTTCTCTAGGGTAGAAACAAGCCTTGTCCCTAAAATGTTAGAGCTTATTATTCAAGATAACAACCTAGCAACACAAGCTAGTGTTGAACCCACACCTTCTACCTCTCATCCACAAAAACAGCCACAAATCACCCTCACATAGCAAAGAAGATCCAAACGAACCCCCGCACAAGCTACTTAGCCTGTGCAGGCCCTCATATTACTACCCACACAGGAGGAACTGGACATTGTAGCTCCCACTTTCCCTGAGGAGCAAACCACTCCCATCTCTTCAAGTATAAGTGCTGAGGTTTCTCATGCTTAGCTTGATGAACTCACTAGCCCAACAACCTTAAGCCTTCACTCTGAGTCTCAACACTCAAGTGAACAACCTTCAAGGAAAAGCTACCAACCCCAACCTTTAGATTTAAACCAACTAATTCCTAGCCTTGACTTTTATGATGATGAGGACTTAAGATTCAGTGAGTACCATGAGTCTCTCTACTCTTCCCTTACTCAAAGAGAGATCAGTTCTCCTGTCTCTCCCTTGTCTAGCCCACATAATCTATCTACCACTAAAGTGGATCTCCCTGACCCTGTTCAGGAGGTCCATATGGAATAGGCTCCCACTTCTACAAGTGATTACATTATTAAGACCTCAACCATGGCAACTCATCCCACTAACACTCCATCTGAAGTTGTTAGTGAGCAAAGGAAACCAGCAGCCACAAACCTGATGCTGGTGGTGAGACTGAGGACTTTAGTCTAACAATCTCATCCCCAATGAATCGTCTGATGAAGAAGAGGGGAATCTAAGACTAAAGGTGCAAAAACTGTCAAAAACATGCACCTATTTAGTCTCTAAGGTTAGTCATTTGGAATCTCAGGTGACTACCTTACAAAATAGGGTCAATGATCAGCAACTTGAGATATCTTATCTGAAGGAGAAACTAGCTGGGAGACCTTTAAGAAAAGGTCAACCAAGAACACAAGAACCTGTGGATATGATTGACCTAACTCCTAGCTCACCTATGCATGTGGGTGATGCTACTAAAAAGGGGGAGAAAGTCATTACAATCATAGACACTAGGAGTTCTTCACAGAGTATGGACACCGAGGACTCACCATCCTTACTTGTAGTTGTTCATACTCAACAAAAGTTCACATTGATGTGGACTCTATAGACTCTTCATTCATCTTATCTTTGAGGAAGGTATACCAATGGTTGTGTCATCTCCACCTCAAGGAACTTCCAACTATATCATAGGGTGGAGGTATGATGCTAATAGAAGAGCCCTTATTCTTTAAAGAGTTCAAGGGCATCAAAAAGTCTTAAACGTTTAGATCTTGAACTAGTATGAAGGTCTTGACCTTATCAACATGCCACTTGTCAACCCAAACCAATCTAGACAAGCTGACAAGTTGGCTCAAAGGATTCAAGACAGGATTACAGAAGAGTTTGGCCAAAAGGAGACAAAGGCAATCAGGCAATGTTATTGGTCAACTGGATGTTGAGGCAGACCCTAAGATTAGCTTCAAAGGGAAAACCTTGACTGAAGGCGCAATGATAGAACATGAGAACCCAGTCACACCTACAACTGCTTCAGAAATTCATTCCCTTTATCAGACACCTGTTGAAGAAGGTGTATCTTAACCTCTCTCTGGCCAGAGCATGGATGCTACTCCAAGCAATAAAAGCCAAAGCTCTCTCCACCCTGAGTCACAAAGGTCTGTGAGTGACAAAAAAATGACTCCTAAGGAGATTAAGGAGGAGGAGAGAGAGAGAGAGAAAGGAAAAGGAATCTAAAGGGAAAAAGTTCCTCTGTAGGGTCTGCTGGCTTCATGGAAGCTACAATCAGGGTTGCCCCAGACCAAACACTCAAGATGATAAGTTAAGGGCAGTTAGAATTGCTTACTTACAGACTAGGAACTATGATATTGATAATATTATCTCCCTCCCCTTAGATGAATTGAATGAACTATCTGACATGGAATTGTCAAGAGAGAAAAAGGAAGAAGAGGATGCAAGATTGCTTCTTCAGACCAAGGAGGAAAAAAGACTGAAAAGGCTTTATAAACACGTTCATACTCTCTCACCAGTTCAAGAAAGCCCTATGCAGGAGATTATGGCTCCACAAGAACCTCAGGTAGACAAAGAAACTGATAGGATCAACATGATCAACTACCTGAGTGCCACAGGTCTCTATTAGGCAGATGCACTTCTTCCCTTATCCTTTAAGGGAATATTAAGCTAGTGTATCTCAGGGACCTTGAACTTCAAGTGCTCAAAGAAAAAAAGGCAACTAAGGAAAAGATGAGGGAAGAAACTGCAAATTCAAGAGCCATCATCCAAAGAAGTATGAAGAAATATGCCAATAGACAAAAGATGATAAGCTTCTTGAAGCTGTATGGATTATCCAGAAGGAGACTTGCTCCTATGTCTCTATCTACAATGGATGAGCATATAAGGGTGATCAAGCAGAAGATAAACAGAGGAGAACTTGTTGACTTACACTCCCCACTAAGTCAAGCTCCTCCTGAAGTTGAGGTTAAGGTTGAACAATTTGAGACAACACAACCTAGACCTCAAGCTGAATCTCAGCAAGCTTTAGCTTCTGATCCACAACAACAGGGTAAACCTCCATCTCCTTTTGAACCTGTGAGGGAGGTAGACCCAACTAAGAAAGACAAAGATGATCAACAAGGTGTTGTAGGCCAGTCTTCTTAGTTAAAAGGCTTAAAGAGGAGAAAAAGATGGCTTCTAGACCAAAGTACATGAAAAATAAGAAGTCAGACTCATCCACTTCAAGGCCTTAGGATGAATCAGATCATCCTGAGAAGGTGCATGAAGAGGCTGCTCTAACAACTTCTATTCAAGTAGCTCCTCTGGCATCAGCATGACCCATCTTATCATGGACTTACACTACTAATTCAGAGAGATGGCATGTGATCAGAAATCAAGGTATTGAAGATGTCTACACATGGCAAGACATGTGCAATCTACCTCTACAAGATCTTTTTGAGATGAAAGACACGATGAGAGTTTAAGTGATCCTGACCATCTATTGAAGAAAGGATTGGTAATCATCATAATGAGGACTGTAAATACCTAAAGTCTTCAAATGTTTTGTTAGCATTAGCCTAGGGGGAGTTTGTAAGGTTCTGTATAAGGCTAATACATCTAAAACATCCAATAACATCTAGAAGTTTATCCTGCATGCATGCACTATATGCTGAAGTAGAATGCTTTAGAAGTTTCACACTCTGCCTTAGAAAAATATTCTAAGTGTGAAGTTTTCTGAAGCCAAGACCAACATCTTCCGAAGCTTAAAGTGAAGTCTTTCAAAGCTTCAAGAACAAAGTCTTCCAAAGCCAAGAAGTGAAGAAAGATTATCTTTTGAAGACTTTTGAAGACATGTTTTTATCTGATGTACTTTACTATAAAGCTGGACCATTTTTCCGCTGCAACTCTATTGACTCACCAACTTTCACAAGTTGGTGAAAAGGTCCATGCTTTTGGTAACTATACATTGAGGTCTTGAGTATTTTACATTCTACTTTATGTACTTTTATTCTTTTTGTAATATCTTAGAATGTGAGCTATGGCATGTCATAATCACTAGTCAAAGCAATCTGTCTTTTGACTCTACATTGATTTTGTTGTTGTCTAGATCATGTATCCAACTAGCCTTCAAAGTATGGCCGGCTGTAGGATATATTATAAATATCTAAGGTCTTTGTAACTTATCGATAATCTTGTACACTTGCAAAAAAAATGAGAGAAATATACAGCATCCTTGAAAACCAAATTATTTGTGTTGTTTCTATTCTTGTTCTGTCTCATATTTGCTAGTATTCTAAGTGTCCATCTAGTGTTACCAGTTCCTTATTTTATCTGTTAAGTGTTCTAAACAAACTCTCCTCATTGTGTGTTGTGTTGCAACTCCCTTAAACGGTCTTGCATTCTTCAAGAGTCATTGTCTTCAGGTTCTTATTTCTTTTTATGGTCATAGTGTAAACTGCCATAATTTAGGCAAAGACCTTATAAATTTTTTAAGAACATCACTTCTTTTCATCTTCACAATTGCTTCATTAAGAGAGTCTAGAAATTCCACGTATTAAAGATATGTGGATGTCATTGACCATGTTTCCTTTCATGTATTCAGTTCCTTTATATCTAGCATTTAAAGCTTTCCATAATTTCTAAACAGTGTTAAACTTCTTGAAACCATGGATGATACCGTTTGGGTATACATATCTTGATCAGACGCAAAGCTTTAGAGTCTACATTCATATTTTTTAGATCTTCATCAAAACACTTAGTGAGATTTTTTGGAATCATCCCACCTCCTTCACCAGCAACATTATAATATATGATCCATATATTTATTATATCCAGAGTTGCAAATCCTAATTTCTCAAGAAATCTTCCATGTATCGTAATCATTTGAGGTGAACGTTGAGGTTTGCTTTGAATACTATTTTCCAAATCATGCCTGGTTGACAGGGCAACAACAATCATTTTGAGAGAAGTTTTGAGAACCAAAGCTCTGATCTAAAGAGAAATTTTCCAAATCAGTCTCAATTTTGAGACTGATCAAAAGAGAAACAATATGATTCATCGAAGAAAGTTTCTGACAAATTGAGAGCTAAAGTTGTGATACCATTTGTTGGATTGGATTAAACAAGACTTTTCTTAAGATCAACTGTTAGAAAACATGAAATCTTCACTAACTGCTTACTAATAAGCGCATGTTAATACTTGAATGAAAACAACAAGAAGTTCTTTCAAAATACTCATTTAATTATATTCATTGATTACAAAATGCAATAACAAGAAAACAAGTGGAAAAAGTTACTAACCTCTAAACTATATAAGTGTGAGGTATTTATAGTGTGAAAACTAAACTCTAGAACAAATCTTAACAATCTATTCTAGATTTAGGATCAATGGTATGTTTCAATCATTGATTTGCACACTATGGTATGTCACGAAAATGTAATATAATTAGTTACAAAATAATGTATAACATAGACAAGAAATCAACAACACAAAAGATCAACCGTACAAAAGATCAACGGTTGTAGTGTAATGTTGTCACCATTACTCTTTAGTACTAGCACTTTTGTCTATAAAGTAATGAATCAATAGATCTTCAAGTAATCAACATATAGGCAGAAATTCATAATTGCTCAGTACTTGATTAGGTAGATGAGATCTTTCGGAAGATAGATTCATTTATGGTATAACGGTAACATTTAACACTAAACCTGATACATAGTGTTTGATTAGCTTTATCCTCTTTATACCCCAAAAACTTTTAAAATATATTGTTTTATAAAATTTCAAATATGTTGTTAGAATGATCTTATTTTTCTCTACCAGTTGACCTAAGTTTTGTTAAACGTAGTATGGTTGAATATTATATCTTTTATTATTATTAAACATTTTCTAAAATAATAAACATTTGTCAACATGTTTCATCTTTTAAATAGACATCTTACTCATTTGTTACTTGTTTGACAATAAAATCACATATTCTTTATGTTTACGGTCATTACATCAAGGTTCGAGGTGTTACATTTATTCTGAAGCATATAACGATTAGTTAATGCCTGATTTTAATCTTAAATTTTAAATTACCTACCAAAAATATACTTATTATGACAAATTATTTTGTATGAAATACAAGTGATGTGGTTAGATGTTTTAACATGTATGCTACATTATGTAGGCTTTAATATTAAACGACTAGAACTATTAATATTAGATAGAGATAATAAGCTTACAAAAATAATATATAAAAAAAGGTCATTAAAAATTTATGAATTATAATCTCTCACACACACACACACACATATATATATATATATATATATATATATATATATTATCTTTTTCAATATTATTGCTTTATTATTTAGATTATTACTTACATCATTAATTTCAATTTTTTATTATAAAAGGTTATTTTATAATTATTACATCTTAGTTAAAAATTATTTAATTTAATGTTTTTATTGAACTTGCGTAGCAAATAAGTTATGCTGAAATTTATATCAAGATTAAAAGAGTAAATTACACGGATGTTCCCAGTGATTTAGGTAAAACTTTAGATTTGATCCTTAAAGTGTTAAAATTATGAATATATTCCCTAATTTTATAGTTATCTTTTATTAATGGTCCATACTCTGTTAGTTCACTTAGTGATATTAAATTTATCAAAATAATAATTTTACTTGTAAGGATTATCAATGTAATTTTATTATATTATAATCTTTTTATTATAAATATGTTTATTATTTAATACACAAATAAAAAATATTTTGAAAAAATGTATTCTTTTAAATGTGGTTTATAACTTTTTTTAAACCAATAAGCGGGTTTTCTAAACCCTTATAAAAATTTCTTCTTTTATGAAGACTTTTAAAACTAAAATTGTTTTTTAAAAATATTAAAAAACTAAGAATTTGTTTAAGTAAAGATGTTTTAAAAAATGAGTGGTTTTAAATAAAATAGCTCTAGAAAACCAACCATTTAAAACAAAGTTTAAAAATAAAAAGGTTTAGAATGATGTATAAAAATGAACGGTTCAAAAACCAAATATTTAAAAACATGTTTTGAAAAAGTTTTTATTTGTGTATTTAAAACGTATTTTATTAAATAATAATCTTATTAATAATGAAATTATAAAAATATAATAAAAATTAAAATTTTTTGAATGATATAAAATTTTTTAAATAAAAATAATACTATATTTTAAAAGATAAATAAAATAGACGGCTAATGCGAGTAAAATGCTAATTTTTATAATATTTAACGTTATTAACGGTTAATTAACAGGCCTAGAGACCATATATGAAAAAGAAATAATGTTAGAGACTATATTCAAAGATTTTAAAATTTAAGAATTAAATCCAAAATTTCAACATAACTATAGGTACCATCATGTAATTTACGCAGATTAAAATAATCAGTTGAACAAAACCTTATTTCATTTTTAAACAAGAAAACCCTTAAATCAAGTAAAACTAGTATGACACCCGCGCTTTGCGGCGGTGTCATCATCCGTAAAGGTGTATATTGAAACGGTATTATTGATATGGTGTGGGTGTTAAAATTTGTAAGACCTAATATAACTGGTGGGTGTATAGATTAACGTAAAATTTAAACTTAAATAAAAGAAAAAATGAAAACAAAAAAAAACAAAAATCACTAAAATTATTCACGTTAATCAACGGGGCTAACTTTCTTTTTCTTTTACCTATTGTTGTAAACCATGTTTGTATACTTTGTCATATGAATCTAAATTGAACTAAAGAAAAAACAAAATAAACAAAAATAAATAAACCTAGCTTGTTAATATATGAAGAGCAAAAAAGAAACCCACAAGATTAATATATAAAGAGAAAAAAAATTCTTATTGATGTAGTATTTTGTAAATCATATGAGTTGTAAACCTAGCTTTGAAGGTTGTAAGTTACTGTACATCAAGATGGATTTTGTAAAGTTATATAATATGTAAAATAATAAAAAAGAAATGACAATTATTGACAACAAGCTGGAACATAATTATATACAAACTTATAGGTATGTTTCCAAAATGATTATTATTGACAACAACGCATTATATACAAAATTGTCAATACGAATTTCTAACAATTTTTTACCCCATTATTACATATATAGCTATATATATACATACGCATCCTATATTTCAACACATAGGTACGAGTTCATGCAAAACTGTACTCCGTTTGATTAAATCCATGATTGGATTGGGTAGTTGCATCTGAATGAATTCAAGCCACTAATATGTGCAAATACATCCGATGAATCCAACTTATCTTCTTCCTTCACCATCACCTTCATGTTCATCTAACATACCAAAAGTTGTAGTAATTCAATGTTAAAACATTAGTTTAACCTATTTTAATCTTTAATTGGTAATAAAGTTTTCTTCTTTGTTCTTACATGCATAGATTTTACATCTTCATCAGTGTCTTCTTCATGGGTGTTGCAGGTGTTTCTATGGTGTTCTCCGAATTCATCGTTCTTGGCAAATCGTCCTCTCACCCGAGGCCTGCTGTCTGCTAGGGTTTTTCGGCAAGCATACTGTAAGAAATATTGTGATTAGAAGATTGTATAAAGGTGAAAAGTGATGGGGATTTTGTACCTTGATCTTCTTGCTGAAGTTTCTTTCGTTACGTTTCTTCATGTATCGATGGATCTTTTCTTTTCGTTCTTCGCTTGTTAGTTTGTTCGCAACCCTAAAGCTTTCTGATTCCAAACTAGTGATTTCTGGAGGTGCTAATGGATGATTGCAACTTCCACCACCATTGTTGACAAGATGTTGGCTTTCATTACTAAGTGCCTTTAATTTAAAGCAAATCAACAACACAAGGTTAGACAAAGATCTTAATAGAATCTTGAATGGTGGTATAAGCACTTGAGTCCCTCAGGTAGGACTCATGTTCATAGTATTACTGGTTTTCTGTCTTTAAACCCTTTGAAGGTCATATGTCCGGCGTAAGCTAAGCTGGCTAGCTTTCAATTACCAAGTGTAATGGATTCTTGTGATTAAAAGGGATTAATTAATCAATTACCTGGAGTTCATTTGAATTGTAAGGGCGGAGGAGGGGATCCGGGAAGAAGATGCCACCACTATCACCTTGGAGATCTAGTTCGTGAGCTTGAATTTCGTTTGCAAACGACAAATTCCCATTAAAAATCCCACAACTTTCGATCGGTAACATGGAGTTTGAGTTCCGGATGATGAGAGGTAGGGATAATCAAGGAAACAATGGTTAGGGGACGAAGGATTGTTCAAGCGCATGCACTTGGATGGTGGCATGGATGACAGACACTCGTTTTCACATGCAATGATGGGTGCCATCGTGGACACCACGTCGGTTTGATCATTTGGATGAGGGTATGGCAGCATAGGACCATCTGTCCCAAGTTGAATCTGGTTGTCGAGTATAGAGAGGTCGAACTGATCTTGATTACTGAAAGGGTATTCAGGCAGGTTTGCGAAATCTTGAGGGGCAGAAATCTCATTTTCGATATTCTTTTCTTCAAACAAGGTGGCATAGTTGCCGTTGCGATTGTCCATAGTGGTTGCTGACATCGGGTATTTGATCATATCAGGAGGAAAAGATATACTTTTGACGTAAGAAGATTGTTCTTCGTAACAACAATTAGACGCAGAAGCAACATCCGAGTTTTGTATGGTTTCTTGGAATAAATCCGATTCACAAAACTCCAAGATTTGAGCACTTAAAGGGCTGGAGACTTGTTCCTAATATCACAAAACAAAAACTATATATCAACGTGATTTAAAAAAAAGACAGTAACATATCATAAACATTGTAACGATTTTTAAAGTTCCAAATTGTGTACCATAACTCTAATCATGTGAGACTACTTTTATATATATATATATATATGCATGTGTGATTACTTATCATAGATCGTCTTTAATAACATCAACGTCGATTGTGATAGCGATATGGGTACCAAAAGAAACAATATTGGTGATGGATTACTACGTAGACAACGACATGTTTTTAATTGTTTGGTAAAATGATTGAATTTAGGCATGTGGGGAAGATGTTCTTTTTGTAGACGTCGACGTGCCACTAGACGACAAGTTATAAACTTGGAAGCGTGATGAAATCTCCTCTAACCTAAATATCTTAGTTTCAAGACTAGTAACAATTCAAAGAAAACAAATTATATATATACCGAGGGAGGTTGTTGGTCGGGCGGATGCACCACGTCATGCAACATTCTTCCCGAACAAAACGATGCTAATACAAGAATATTGTATTATATATATATACGATATGAAGATTGGATCGAAACCAAAAGCTTCTGATAGGAAACCTAGCTTGTGGTGTATGCTCCAATTAAGTAATCAAACGTCTGAAACCATCCAAAAGTCGTGAGAAATATGATCAGATTCAAAATAAAAACAATCAAAACAGATAAAAATTGTTGTTAAGGAGATAAAAAAGGAGTGTTGTAAGGAAATAAATGAGAGAGAAAGAGACAGACGAGTAAGGTGGAGCAAAGCAAAGGTACGTTGGTTAGATTGGTGAAAGAAACATAGGTTGGTTGGTTGGTTATATAATGTTGCATAAATAATGTCCGTACATAGTATTTGTTCTCCTACAATGTCTCCGAACCACACATTGACCATGTCACATGTCGTATTGTCCGATCTGGCATCATGTTGCTGACATAGCACCTCTTTAGTCAACCAACAAACTAATTGAATTTCGTTTGACCTGTCAAAATTTATAGGCTAAAAATAATTTGATGGTATATTGTCTTTACAAATAGATTAATTTGCCACATGTAAACACATATGTATGTATACCTTGGTGTTATATTTAGAACTAATAGTATTTGTTAAGAACTGCATGTATAAGAACCGTATAAACATGTACATAATTAATATAACTGAAAAACAATAGTTTATTTACACCACAACAATAGGAGCCTATAACAACGACTTTTTCAAGACTAATACCAAAAACAAGTTGTAGCTAAAAACATTGTCAGCATAGCCTCATAGCAAAAGAGTACAAAGGTCATCAATATCTAAATCGTCGGTGGTTGTTAACCTGTTCCGACATGACGTCGCTACACAAATTGTCCCGCTACACAAATTGTCCCACTAGGTTTATTAACTATTGAAAGAACCTTAATTTGTTTAATTAGATAAAATTTAAATATACAATATTAATATATTAGGTTTTTGATACGAAATAAATGAAGATATGAAAATTAGTATTTTCATCTTCTTGTATTGATGATATGTCATCGGTATATCTCATATACATATTTAGGTATATTTTGTATACTTACTATTAATAAAAAAGTTATTAAAAAACTTAAATAACTTGTAGCGACAATATGTTGTAATTAAAATATGGAGTTAAGAGAAAAGACGTCAACTTTCCCCTCCATAAGGTTTTGGTAACCTTAGAAAACTATTTGCGACTATATGTTGTCGCTATATCCCAGCCTATACGGATGTCGTTGTTTGCCCAAAATCTTGTGGAGTTATTTCTTATTGATATTTCTTTGATTTTTTATTTGCTTTCCAATTTTTTATAAGAAAAGTACAAAAATATGCACTTATATGTGTCTGTGTTTAGATTATAAAAAGTATCAAAATTCTTTATTTTTATTTTAAAAATAAATCTTAAACGTATTGTAATGTATATGTATAAAATTCAATGTATATTATAAACAATGTAAAAGTCAATATGTGTCTCTGAGTAACATTCCGGTTGTTCCAATTACAAAGAAAACCCACTATGTATACCATGTACATATAAACATTAAATAGCAAAAAAGATGTATGTAATGCATGTACATATGAATATTAAAAACAAAAAGATGATAACTGGGTAAGTGATTTCCAAAAATATGAAATGATTAAAGATTAGCAATTTATATCCCAAACCACACCTTAACGGGTGATGAGGGGATATGTGAGAATAAAGTTTGCAAAAAGAACATTTTAGACACCAAATCTTTTGATTACAAGTGCGTATTATCTAGGCATATGAAGCTTTGTTTTGCATACATCCACTTAGTTAATTAAGTTGTAACAAACAAAAAGACCATCTTCATTAAGTAATTCCTTGAACCCACTTTCATTCATATATGTAGAATCTTAAAGACATCCCATTAGGCTTTTGTTCTTCCAAAGATGGTTATGTGTGTCTATCACTTGTCTCACCGAGTCATCAGTCTTCAGCACATCTTCCATTTAACCCCTTTTGGCAAGATTCTTTAGCTTGGAATCTCATGTTCTACGTTGTAGGATAGAGGTTGAATAGCTTCGGCGTCATAGATAGTCTGAACTGCAAACAAGAAAGCAATGGTTTTTTAAATGGTAATCCTTGGAAGTTTAGAAGTCGACAAATGATGTTGAAAAGCATATAACGATTGGATCGTGTTGGATGAAAATACGTATAGTCGACAAATGGTATAATATACGTTATACGAGATTTAAAGGAACCCTCATAAAATGTTGAAAAGCATAGATCGATTGGATCGTGTTGAACACACTATACCATTACATCAGAAATTATGTTTCAATCGGTCGTTATAGAAACATCCACGTACATATAACCCATTTCTTCATAGAACTAACTTTACTTTAGTTAGGGCCTGTTGGCAGTCTCTTAATCAATCTTTTAATGGTTCAGCATTTAATGGTTTAGACTGTTTGTTTCGCTAACAAATGTCTAATGGTTCAGACATTTGCCTCTGAATGGTTAAACATTATACTAATACTAAATGGTTAAGAGGTCTAATGATGAATGGTTAAAACCTATTATCTAAATTGGTCAAACATTTGTATTTGAATAGTTAAACGATATACTAGCTTTTAATAGTTAAAAACTCTTAATGGTTCAACACTTAATGGTTTAAACCTTTTATTAATTCAACACTTAATTATTCAGAAGTTGTCAAATAACCCCTTACTTGTCTAACGGAGGTGGAGGTGGAGGTGGAAGGTGCTGCCTATAGCTCATTCTTTGTTGATTTGTTTTTATTTGCAAACATATCGTGGTTTTTGGTGTGCTTTTCAAAAATTTTGGTTTATGGTTGTTTCGTAAACACTATATACAAAACTATCCTAAATGACACTACATGATTGAAGGTGATATTTAGGGTGTGACAGCTTCTCAGATAGGATCCATAATGGGGTTCATGGAACACTTATAAACCATTTTTTCTTTAAAATAACACAAACCATCATAAATTTACAAGCAACTAATAAAAAAATCATTCAAAACTACCTAAACTATCAACTAAACGCAAAATGTCATGTACTTTTTCCAATGAGCCCAAAGAAGGCACTGATCAAGACTACCTGCATTTCCCATATCACTTGAACAGTCACAAAATGGTGTAGTCTTGCGACTTCTCCCTCGGGTTCTAATACCTAGCATTTACTAATTGGGACTACCCGCATCGCTTGTGGCGTTGTTCATCAATCAACTTGATCGATACTAAGGTGTTCAATACTACGCACCTACCACTCTAAAAATATAACTTTTTTTATTTATTTGTAGTTAAATAAAACAAAGCCATAATTCATCTTTTCATAAACAAAATGAATACAAACACATACATAAACGTCAGCGCCAGAACTTGAACACCTTCATATGGGGGCGGGGTGAAATTAATTTTATTAGGCGAACTTGATGTATATAAAATTTACTCTATCGTACCAAAAATTTACGACTAAAACTTAACTCTACTCACGAAAAAGGGGGCCGCTGGCCCCCTGGCCCCTATGATCCTCCGCCAATGATAGGTGTGTGTGACCGAGTCATCTCTATGGATAAACAATGATAGAGGAGTGCCGTCCTCGATAGATGGAGTGCGAGTTATTTTCTATTTTTTGTATTCTATTTATTTTATTTATTTTACTTTTTTAAATAAATAATCTATCATGTTTATTTTTTATTAATTTGTAAAAAGAATTCGAGTATATTAACAATAATTTGTATATTTTGTAACTTAAGGATTTTAACTTTAAACTAGTTATAAGATTTACAGGATCTTGTATATTTGTAAAATGGTTAGATATACTTTTAAAATAATCATAACGGTAATAAAATTATAAACTTTTTTAAACGCAATGAAATTCCTTATTCGTGTAATATTAAAATAGAACTAGGATTGTACCTGAACGCGCTTTGCGCGTTTAATAAACACGAATGTATTCATTTCCAGCGCGCACCGCCATCGTCTAAACGGGATCATACCAACTTAAAAAAACACTCAACCTCATAAAACAAAAATTTTAATGTAAATTTGGCTCAGAGCTTCAAATATGATTATAAATCAATGTTGAATGGGGGTTGCGGGTATATACCGGCCATCCTTCGACCCTTCCAGATCAATATCATGTTGTAATCCAGAGCTTGAACTCATCATAGCCAACACCAAAACATAAGAAACCATTCAGAGATCTGAAATTCGGGTATTATAAATTTGTCTCAAATGAATTATACTCATCATCATCGACCCAACATATTTTCGGTGCAAACATTTGCTTCAATATGCAACAATTAAACAACATTATGTACAACTAAAAACCTCCAAAATAAGAAAAGTAAGGGGTTAGTTTCAAACGAGCAAGAGCCCAAAGTCATCGACTCTACAAACACCCGACATCACCGACACACAAATGCCACCAGAAGCGGCCTGAAAAGACTCAATCGTCTCCGACCACTACCAAAGACCTCCGTCAAACATTCTTTAAGTACCACAAACCATTTTCCTCTCAACCCATACCACATGCGCCACCACCGTCGCCGCCTCTTAAAACCGGAAACACAAACCCAAGACCGCCGGTCGACCGACCGATGATATATTCCATGGTGGTTGCGGTGTGGGCGGAACGCGGCGGCATGGGCGGAACACGGCGGATCCACCGCGACCAAAGAAGCCCATCGATCCCGATATTTAGCCGGAAAAAAAGGGCAACCCGACATAACGTTGCCGCAACCGGCGGCGAGCACATGCACGACCCGTGCCATCTCGACCTTCCCCTCTCCAACGTGTGAGGCCAGAAGAGCAAACCGGCGGTGAGCCTGTCCATTAGCTTGTGGTTTTCTTCTCTTGGTGAAGAGAGAGATGAATCTGGTGATAATAAGAAAAGATGGTGGACAAATAAAACAGAATGAAAAGACACGTAGGGCCACCCATCAACCACTCATACTTTTCACGTAGCAAAATAGAGTTGAAATACCATAAACACCCTTACGTAGTGTTCATTCCCTTCATCTATTAACATATAGGGTAATTTGTTATATATTGACATTTTGTTTATATGATATTAAAAATTAAATAGTTTAACATAATAAACAGTTTGATTATGAAAAATAAAAGTAATAGTAGATAATAATAAGAAATAGATGTTGGATATTTATGTGAAAATATGTGTTTTCACTTGTTTTATATTAATATTATATATATTTTTTAAATATTTTTTTATTAGTGAGTTTGTATTCTTTTATGTAAGACTATCACAACGAATCAAATCGTGTCTAAAACGAAACTAAAATAAATCAGATATCGATGCTGTAAGATGCATGATTAAAAAATAATAGATACCAAATCAATGTTAATCATTTGCTATGATGTCATTAGAGGTTTCAGTATGACCATACGAGTCAAGTTATAAATGGCTACGAGTCATGTTGCAAATAACTGACACGTGATTCCGCTTTAAAAAAGTGAAAAGTTTGTTCAAATAATGAAACATTAATTCATAATTATATAAAATTAATGTGTATTAATATGAAAACTAGTTCAGAAATAAAATTAATTTATGTATTAAGTAACTGACTTTTTGCATTCTCGATTTTGAGTATAAAAACAAGACATATGGTTCTTGTTATAGTTTCTTGGAAAAACCACATGTAGTTGAGAAACTACATACTCACACATACTCTAAAGAATATCTTGCATTCTAGGATTTGCACGTTCTTGTACAAGACAGTATTTTGCTATGGGAGATAAATACGTTCGTCTAAGAAGATGCGTGAAATCTGTTTTAAGGAATCTCTGTTAAATAAAATTTTCAACCATCACTTAAGCTTTTGGTTTGTTAATTGTGTAGACATAGGAAAGCTGTGAAAAATCTCTAGGGTTCTAAAATTCACGTGAATAAAGATTCATCTAAAGACTACAGGTTTGAATTGATTTCAATTCATATAAATTATGTTATTTGGTATATTTGATGTGTATATTGTATTATAATTTTGTATTTTCTATCAATATTGTTATTATCATTTTATTAATAAAGTGAATCCGTGTCCTAAAAACATAAAATAGAATTTTGCAAAATTGTTGTGAGAATCACAAAACCTTATAAATAAGGATTTTGAATTCACGAAAAGATAAATATAACTTATTTGAGGTTTTTTTGGTTATATCTTATAAATATATATATATTTGAAAAATAACTTGTTTTATGCAACTCTTGGGTGGACTTGTATAATAGTGAAATGCAATTTTGAGTCTTAAATACAATGCTACAAGTCGAGTGTTTTGCCTCTACTTTTGGCTTTTGTTGATCGTTTATTTTCTAACATATAAGTGCTAGAATTGGTTTAGGAAACTATACTACTAAATTATTTTTTTGGTAAATGATTAGTTTTCTAATATGTGCGTTAGAAATAGGTTAATTATCCGGACATCTTTTTTCATCATTATGGTTAAGATATTTTATGTAACCGTTTATACATTCAACAAACGTGTTAGTGTTTGCTATTTTTAGAATAACAGGCGTTTCATTAAAAGAATGTTTTGTAAACATGTAATTATAATTTGAGGGTTACAAAAGTGATGTTATAAAATAATATGATATGATGTTATTGTCAATGTTTGCATTTTTTTACAAACATTAAGTTCTTATAAAACGTTTAGTGTCTAACGTGCATTTTAGAACTAGTGTTATGAAAGTTAAACTATTTAAAGTTTAAGTGCTTTAGTAATCAAGATATAAAAAATCATCTTAAAACATACATACGTACGTACGTACGTACATACATACATACATATATATGTATATATATACATATACATATATTTATATATATATATATATATATATATATATATATATATATATATATATACATACATATATATATACATATATATATATACACACACATATAATAGGGGAGAGATTAAATGAGAACTAGCTTTTTATGAGAACTTTAGAAATCAATCTCAACCACTAGTTCTCAATGTCAAAATTGTAATTAACAAAAACATATTTAAAAAATTTATAAATCAAAAAATAATATAAAAATAAAAAAATAAAAACACAAAATGTTCCCCTACTTTCCCTCTTTCATAAAAATAAAAATATATATAAAAAATAAAAAAATAAAAACACAAAAATGTTCCCCTACTTTCCCTCTTTCATAAAAATAAAAATATATATAAAAATAAAAAAAATTCCCGTTTTTTTAACGAAATTTGTTTTACACATGTGTAATATCGGATTTACATATGTGTAAATCCAGTACTACACATGTGTATAACGATATTTACACATATGTAAACAATAGATGTACGATTTTTTTAGAAAAATATATCAATATGGTAGGCGTTGGAAAGATAAAAAACACTGAATTTTATGGTGAATTTTTTTTGAGAAAATGATATCGTGAAAATAAGTTATGAACGTTTTAAAAAAAGGAGGAAATGACATGTGATTTGCATATGATAAAAAATGAGTAGCTGAGATTTGTTTCTAGAGTTCTCACAAAAAAAGGTTGTTCTCATTTGAACCCTCCCCTATATATATATATACACACACACACACATACATATATATATATACATATATATATATACATATATATATATATATATATACATATATATATATATATATATATATATATATATAGACAAATCAATATCTTGTAAATAGACCTATATTTACACTTCATTAAGGGAATCATAAGGATAAGTTTAATTCAACTAACTCTTTATAAATGTTATATGTTTAATTGATTATGCAAATATATATGCATGCATGCATCCATGCATGATTATTTACGTACACATGTGTATGAAAACTTGTTAAGTTTGTAAATTTAAGTTATATGGTTAGTTGCTTGAGTGATTAATACTTTCATCTAAATATGTAAAGAACTAATAATTAAAACTTCATCAAATCTCATCCAACAAAATTAAACAAATCATAGAACACTTGAACATCAAACCAACATACAAACCTAACTCAAAAACCCGAACCATCCATAAACAAACACAACCTATTGTTCTCGCCTCATTAAAGGATTAACAAAACAAGGTTAGCAAATCCTAATGGGATTAACACTAAACTAATGATCTTGTCCAAGAGTTGGACACCAATCAACACCCAAACCCGCCACCTATCCCCACTCGGTCAACTAAGCCCCCCTAAGACCACCACCTCATCACCCTAATACTAGAAGTAATCATGGCTAGCTCCACTACAAGAAATCTTGGCTGAAGGGTTCCACAACTCTCTCAAACACCCATCATTCCCCCACAATCTTGCTCCCTTTCTCTCGGTGATTAAACATCCACAAGCACCACCACCGTGAACCACCATAACCACAAATCACTACAACCATCACCGCCACCTTCTACTCCCTATCTCGGTTACCATAACAACCAACATCATCAACTAAATCCCCATATGAACATCAACTTCAAACCAACCAACCTGTGATCAACCGTCCAAGTTCAAACACCTCAACGGTTCATTAAGAAGTTGGAAGTCTTCATCAACATTCTTTCACCATCTCCTTCTATCAAAATCAACGTTAGGTTAATCAAACTTGATTGATAAAAAGTTTATAAACTATATATGTATCTAACATATAAGAACTTAAATTTCATGATTTATCTCGTAAGAATTAATCACAAAACCTGACAAAACCTTTTATGATCAGCTAAAATCAGTCTTTAAAAATATAGAAGATTTATGAAAACAAAATATATAAATAAAGGATCTAGGATGTTCAAATAGGTGTTATTTTATAATTCACTTGGTTAAACAAAGTAAAATATCAAAATGATAGTAATTGTGGGAATAAAATTAAGAACTTGTTACAAATTATTAGAAATAGTATTCTGTAAATTATTAGAAATAGTATTCTATAATAATAAAATTAAGATCAACCGCTCCTCGGTCACAGGCTGGTGCTTATTCTCAGGGTGATCCACGACCGCGACCTCTCCCACGAGATGCTTGGGTTGATCATGGAAGATTTGAAGAGCCTATTTGTCCTAGATTTCTGGCTTT
Source organism: Flaveria trinervia (assembly GCA_025506515.1). Lineage (NCBI taxonomy): Eukaryota > Viridiplantae > Streptophyta > Magnoliopsida > Asterales > Asteraceae > Flaveria > Flaveria trinervia. The sequence continues at coordinate 33,570,839 of CM046450.1, read as the reverse complement.
TTAGGAGTGCTATTGATGCTTTGAGATCGGCTATTTATGCGTTCTTCTTGTGATTGCAGTAACCTATTAGTTTGACTGGGTGGACATCGGCGAGATCAAAGACAATTTCGATTGACGGAATGACATAGCCATACTTGGGTGACAGACTTCTTAGTATCCTCTCCACCACTTTTTGATCAGTGAGTTCTTCACCATAGGATCGTTGTTTCCCCACATTATCCATAACACAGGAAAAATAATTCCTGATGGCCTCATCATCCTTCATAGCAAGATTTTCGAAATCACGCCATAGTCCTTGAAGTTTTACTGACTGAACCTAAGAATCTCCTTGGAACTCAATCCGGAGAGTGTCCCAAGTCTCCTTGGTAGAGGTTGCAGCTGTGATCTGAGAAAAGAGGTGGTCGTGTACCCCTTGTTGAATAATTGACATGGCCAGCGAATCCTTTCGTCGTGCTTCTTGATAATCCAACGTCCCATCATTGGTAGCAGTCACACCAAGATACACCATGTCCCATAATTCTCATGACTTGAGAATGGTCTTCATTTGGATACTCTAGTGTTCATACCCTTCACCTTCAAACACCAGTATGGACACAACAAATGTGGGGTTAGGATGAATTGGCTTTTCGGCCATGGAGGGAGAGCAGCAAACAAATTAGTCGAAGGGAACAGTGATGGAGATCAATGAGCCAAGTTTGGCTCTGATACGAAAATTGATGGAATTTTTAATATAAATGACAAGGAATAAAAGAGGAACTCAAGAACTTTTGATTATAATCGATGAATGAGGACATGAAAGCATAATACAAATGACTTAAATATGAAATAAGATCCACACAAATCTCAACAAACTAACAATTAGCTGACTCATCCTATAAATAAGAATGACTTATTATTGAACTGACTACAACTAAAACAAAGGAGCACATGCATAATAACAAGACTTATTCAAGAAGCTTTCATGCTTGTGAGTCACTTGAGTTCCATACATGAGTGGCAGTTAAGATCATATTTCATTTGAGCATGATATAATTTTATGTATATGATCATGTACAATCATGATAACATATGAGCGGATCTTATTAAGCATCTGGAGCATTTATATCAATTAAGCAAAACGAAAACTAGAACACTTTATTTATCTTGTTTCCTTCAAAATGTGTGACTAATAATGTTTCTTAAACCTCCTTTTATGTATGAATATATGTGTATTTGTTAGAAATTTATTCATGTAGAAGTTCTGTAAGAATATATCTTTCATCTTTTGTTTTTTAAATAGAATTCATATTTTTGTCATGTTCTCGGTTTTTATTCTCTTAATTATAAAAAGATCGGGTTACATGACATCACTATAATTATCCGGATATAAAACGCCATGTAGTAACGTAAACATATAGTTTAGTCCCATCCTTTCTTTTTAACCCAATTATCTGGAAATGTATAGTTAGTCCACGATACGAAAAACCCATCAGTTACGACTACCCAGTAACACACTTGATCGGTAGGTTCCCCATTGCGACATAAGAACATCAATTCTCTATCTATCAAAGCTAAACTTTGATATCTTGGACCCCACAAAAAATAACCATGAAAATGCGACCCGATAATTTTTTGGCAAAAGGACCAACTATAGACTCCATTGGATGTAATCGTATGGTTTCCAAGATTGTGATCCGTGACTTAATCTGAACCACGATATCATCTTCGAGTTTATTTGTGATATAACCTATCCAAGCCATTTTATATATCAAACAACGAGCTATAGTTGCTATCGGATAACAGCTTGATATGATGGCATCTATGAAGAGGAAGGAGTTGATTCCCTTATGGTTCATAACTTGATGGTGTATGTTATGAATATGAACGGTTCATGTTTGGGTCGTATGTATATAAAGGCCAAGACATACTTAATGAACGGACTATTTTTTCATAATAAGCATTTACGTGGGAGAGAGAGAGTATAATAACAAACATTATGTTTTATGTTATAAATATAGATTAATGTGGTTACTTATAAATATATTAGATTTCTTCCATAAATATAGATTAATGTGGTTATTAGCACTCTTGAGTAAATTATCATTTTCGTCTTCGTTTTGTTTAATTTATTGATCTAATCCAAAAAAATTTTGTCATGTTAGTCACTGTACTTTACCAGATGTTGTCATTTTTATCAACTACACTGACTCTGTTAAATGTAAGGGTATTTTTGTCATTTTTAACACTATAATTATCCAATTAAAGAATTATTAATAATATTCAATTAAAACTAAAAAAACATATGAAGCGATTTGTAAGGCCCCGTTCCCGGGACGCTCACAGCTGGTCAATCATCGCACATAAAATATATAATTACATTAACTTTACTAAAATCATGCAGCGGAAACACTTTAAACAAACATTTCATTTCCTTTAAATACACACTTTTGCAAAGTAATACATCGTTTATTACAAAATATAGTTCATTCGTATTACAATGCAAAAACGTTATACAAAAGAATGCTATCCAAAAATACCAAGTAGCCGCCCCGCGCCATCCTCAGCAATGCTCACCTGCCAACTGGAAAATGCATAAAAAGTCAGCATTGCTGGGTGAGTTCTAGTTTTATAAAAACATTGCATTACCTTCCATTCATTAAAACATTTTCATTACTATCGCACGTGATCACACTTCGTACATACATAAAGGTAATCGTTATTATCTTCAACATCGTTCATTTCATTCATAACGCACGTTTCGCATATTTCGTACTTATCGCACTTTTCGTACATTATTATCTTTCACTTCTATCTAGGTCATCTCATGTGCTTAACCCCCTCTAGAGCACAAAGCAATTCATCTAGGGTTAAGCGACAAAGACCCCATATCGCAAGTATGGAGTGGTCACTAGGATAGACTCCCCCTGTGTGTGTGAACTCTTATGGGTTTGCCAAGATCGCACGCTGTATAACACACAGTAATTAGGAAATCGCACGTATTGGAGCAATCACCAAGACTGAACTCTTACTGTGTGTATGAATCCTTCTGAGTTAGCCAAAATCGCATGCTGTAGACACACACAGTTAAGCTAACAACTCTCAATGAGTTGTGAACCTCCTTTCATTTGCTTGCAAGGCTTTTCATTCGTTCCTTTATTATGTTCCACTTTCATTATCATAAATCTTTCACTTCGTTAAGATAATACTTTACGTTCATTATCAATATCACACCACGTAGAGTCACTTCATCATACGTAATAAGGAACATACGAAAACATATCATACATAACATACATAGCATACATAATCAACATACATCAACATCATCATACATAGCATCAATCATACATCATCTTAAACACCATGAATCGTGCATTCACATACATAAACACATGCATATCAAGCATAAATCATCACAAGATATAACTCACCCACCGCGGGACAACGGGGGTTCCGGGGCGGAAACCCCTGACAGCGGGGTCCTAGGGGTAGCAGCCCCTAGTGGGGTCCAGGGGCAACGCCCTTGGCTGGGGCCCGGCTACCAGGTCAGCGCGAAATTTTTTTATTTTAACACTTTTATATAGCACATTTCGTCATAGAAAATTGATCACTCTCTTAAAACCTCTTAAAATGTTGGTCATTTAAATCGTATATTTAGTATGCATTTCCAACCCCAAAGTAGTTTAAAACCTTTAAAATAAGGGATCTAGAACTCACCTGGACTCGATGAGTAGTTTATCAATCAAGCTTTCAAAGTAGGGGTTACACTACACAGCCTACAGATAAGTTAACACTCAAAGAAGTTAATTTCTGCCTAATTTCGCTGCTAATTTCACTGCAAGATCAGCAGTTTCACTGCTAGTTTCGCCAGCAGTTTCGCTGGCATCTTTGCTAGCAGTTTCGCTGGCATCTTCGCTGCCAGTTTCGCCCAACTTTCGTTGAAAAACCATGTCTGCGAAACTACCTACGAAACTATAGTTTCGCAGGAGGATCCACAGTTTCGCCGGACGAGTACCTAATTTCACTGGATGAATGCCCAGTTTCGTAGAACGGGCTGGAAATTACGAACCGCCCTATTTTTGACCCAAAACTTTAATATTTTACACTCAAAATCTGGTTTATCACCCAATAAGCTTTATCTAAGCTTCTTACATGTTTTCTTACACAAAAACGTGATATTTGGGCGAATCTTTGCCACTTTTAAAAACCCAAACCCTAGAATCCGAGTTTACATCAAAAGCAACAATTAAATGATGTTTCTAACCTGGATTCTTGGTGTTTTCTTGTTGTTTGGATGCCCACGAACACCGATCTTCAATCCCGAGATCAACCGAGCCTTGAATCTTCAATTCTCTCTACTTTCTCTCTCTACTCTCTCTCTCTAGAACTAGAGCGTTGAGTTGCAAATGAGGGCTGCTCAAGCTGATCCGTTTATATATACTGGGCATTCCCGAGACCTTAAACTCGCCAAACACATATCCCGAAGAGTTAACTCAGTCTATAACCCATATCCATCCAATTTTCATTAAATGATCTCGTCTAAGCCCATTATTATTATTTGGCTCGCTTAGACATTATTCAGGGCGTTACACGATTAGTCAAACGGGGTATTTCGATTTTAAAGCATTAATTAACTATAACTCATGTTATTAGATTGAGGTTTGTTATAAGATTTTCAATTAATTTTCATATTTTGTTCTAACGTGTACCTTTATTCGATTGAGGTCTGTTGTGCGATTGAGATATGTTGTTGTCACACTTAATTTGTTTTGTTGAAATATGCTACTGTCACGTTTGTTCAAACATGACAACAACAGACCTTAATCAAATAAAATGTGATAATAGGATATCTTAATCGAGCAACGTTGCATGTTCGAACAAAACGTGAAAATCAATTAAAATCTGACAACAGACCTCAATCGAACAATATGAGTTAATGTTAATCGAAGCTTTTAAATCAAATCATCCGGTCCCACTAGTCGCTTCATATTTTTTAGTTTTAATTGAATATAATTGATTAATTTGTTTTAATCGGATAATTAGGGTGTTGAAAAATACTATAATCCATCATATTTAATGGAGATCTTAAAAGAGTTAGTGAAGTGATGAAATGACAACATTTGTATAAAATGTAGGAACTATTCATATAAAATAAAAATTCAAACAATTTTATTAATATACTCAATACAATTGACATAAATAAATGATTATCAATCTCTTTTATAATGGTAAATTTATAGAAAAAGAAGAAACAAAAATGTAAAAGCTGAGGATCGTGTTCAACACGAGACCCTTAAAACAAATTTCGAGCCTCCTAGGAGAACTCGTATTGTTTCCCAGGGTACAATAGCCGAAGCAGTTTGTACTGCTAGGATTAATCTAGAACCCCAACTTGTTTGTAGAAAAGAATCCAGAAAGATAGAAAACCTATTTTGTTGCAGGTTTCGAGTTGTGTGGTGTATGTTTCTTCTGAGCTACACTCAGTATTTATAGTGGAATTCGAACCATAATAGCCACCCGACCATTACTTAGTTATTAATCCAAAATCATAACTGCTCATTTAATTCGTCATTAACAGTCGTCGGTTTCAGTCAACATGTAATGGAAGCTGTTACGAGTCACAACTCTGACCGCACACCAAGGTCAGTCGCACCTGACCAGACCCTTGAACCAACCTTCAAAGATACTAAGGCGGCTCTCGGTTATGCGAGTGTGCGAAGTGCAAAGTGCACCATCAAAGCGCCACATTGTGCCCACATGCCCATGCTGCGCGCGCGTGTGCGAATGTGAGTGCGAGTTAAGGGTGCTTCGCACCCTTCGCGAATTCACTTAGTGTGACACCTTAGGAAACAATATAGACAAGAGGTTATAGAATATAAACCATTTTATATTCTTTCTTTCCTCCAATGTGGGACAACTTCCCACACTATTAATTCCTAATATCATTAACCATATTAATTTTCATTCAACACATTAATTTATTGACTATATTTTATAATCATATTAATATTATCAATAAATTTCAACAATCCCCCACATGAATGGAAATCACGTCTCCAAAAATTCAGCAGTCAAGTGTTGCAGGATAGGTAGGTCTTCTCTTTGAACCTTTATTTATGATATATACTTAGTTTCCTAGTGGTGCGTAGACACGATGTCTTTAAACAGATCCCGTTTTATGTAAACGACAATATACAATCACACAACACTCTTCCTGGTTTGATCACCCCTTATTATCGTGTTCGTTAATGGTCATGGAACACTTTCCTAGTTCTGCGAGAGCTCAAGAATTTTCACCTCCCCATAAATCCATTCAAAGCGACCTTACTTCTCTCTAACATAGGTGATTCGATGAATCATTAAAAGCATCATAGTTATATTGATTCCCACGAATCATCTAACCTTAATATGCTTAACCTCACTTTGGTCACTTGTTCGAGGTACTCCCCCAGAGTGAATGGACTAGGAAGTTCATCACTCCCTTTAAGTTTTAGGGTACTCTCCTATAGTGACTCCATTGGTCATATGATTAAATTGTCCTATTGAACCTAGATCTTGGGATCTACAGTCAACTAGGTTAGGTTTCCCTCATATTCTCCTTTTCCATGGGCTTTAGTCCTATTTCTCTTGACAACTTATAAACTATTTCTGTGCTTAAGCCTTTTGTTAACGGTCTGCAATGTTATCTTTTGACTTGACATAGTCAATCGTGATACCACCCATTGATATTAGTTGTCGTATTGTGTTATGTCTATGCCTGACGTGCCTTGATTTGCCATTTTACATTGAGCTTTTGGCTCTACCAATTGCTTACTCACTATCACAATGTATGCAAATAGCCGATAACAGCTTTGGCCATCTTGGAATGTCGTCCACAAATTGACGTAGCCATTCAGCCTCTTCTTCGGCTTTATCCAAAGGGATAAATTCTGATTCTATTGTGGATCTAGCTATAACTGTTTGCTTGGATGATCTCCAAGATATTGCTGCTCCACCAAGTAAGAACACATACCCACTTGTTGATTTGGAATCTTTTATATCCGATATGCAGTTTGCATCAGTACACCCTTCAATCACATCTGGATGACGGGTATAATGCAATCCATAGTATCTTGTGTATCTTATGTATCTAAGCACCCTCATTATACTCTTCCAATGTTCTGAGCTTGGATTACTAGTATATCTGCTTAGCCTACTCACTACGTATGCTAAGTCGGGTCTAGTACATGTCGTTAGATACTTAAACTACCAATGATCCTTGAATACTCTAACTGAGTAACACCCTCGCCTCTATTTTTCTTTAGATGTTGGGTGGTATCACAGGAGAACGTGCTACACGCGTGTTCCCGAGTTGAATTTTCAAGAATCTTGTCCACATAATGAGCTTGACTTAACACAACACCATCTTGGGTTCGAATAATTTTCACTCCTAAAATTACATCCGCTAAACCCATATCTTTCATGTCAAATCTTCCTTTCAATATTCCCTTAGTAGATTTTATTATTTTATCATTACTCCCAATGATTAGCATATCATCTACATAAAGACACAAAATTACATAACCTCCTGGTGTATCTTTCACATATACATATTTGTCACACTCATTTATTTTGAAACTGTTGTCAATCATGACACGATCAAACTTTTGGTACCACTGTTTTGGAGCTTGATTTAAGCCATACAATGACTTGACCAATTTACATACTTTACCCTCTTGACCATGAGCAGAGAAACCCTCAAGTTGCTCCATGTATATCTCTTCTTCTAAATCGCCATTTAGAATTGCGGTTTTGACATCCATTTGATGTACTTCCAAATTTCTTAATGCCTCAATAGCAAGAATAATTCGTATGGAGGTTATGCAAGTCACAGGTGAGTAAGTATCAAAATAGTCTAGCCTTGCTTTGTATTTATCAATACTTCCATCAACTTTCATCTTCTTTTTGAATATCCAACGATATCCAAGAGGTTTACAACCAGGAGGAAGATCTACTAGCTCCCAAGTATGGTTGTAAAGAATTGAATCAATTTCATTCTTGATTGCCTCTTTCCATGGACGTCCTTCCGAAGAAGATACCGCTTCACGGTAGGTATTAGGATCACCCTCAACCATATAACTTATGAAGTCTGGACCAAAGGATTTCTTAGCCCTTGCCCTTTTACTTCGTCTAATTTCTCCCACTTCAACATCGGGTCGTTCATTTTGACTATCATGAACTATATCATCAATTTGCGTTGATGAACTTGCACCTCCATCATCAACCACGATGATGAAGATGTATGTGTTTGCCCTCGCATTGGAAACACATTTACAAAATATGAAGCATTCCCCGGCCTTATCTCCATGATAATGTTCTTTTGTACATTGGGATTCTTGAACTCATGTATAAGAAATCGATGTGCATTACTATTTTGAGCATACCCAATGAATATGCAATCAACAGTTTTGGGTCCTAGTATTTGAGCTTTAGGCGGTGGTACAATCACCTTAGCTAGGCACCCCCACACTTTGAGATAATTATATGATATTTTTCTACACATACATAATTCATAAGGGGTTACATCTCTTTTCTTTGGTGGTATTTTATTTAAAATATAATTGGCCGAGAGGATAGCTTCCCCCACATGTCATGGCTCATCCCAAAACCTATCAACATGGCATTCATCATCTCTTTTAAAGTATGGTTTTTCTGTTCCACGATGCCATTTGATTGTGGTGAGTAAGGTGCCGTACATTCATGTATTATACCACTTTTTTGCACATAAATCAACAAACAGTGCAACATATTCACCACCTCTATCACTTCGCACAACTTTAATTTTCTTGTTTAGTTGATTCTCAACTTCATTTTTATACAAGATAAATTTGTCGATTGCCTCATCCTTACTTTTAGGTAAGTATACATAGCAATATCTAGTGCAATCATCAATAAAAGTGATGAAATATTTGTTTCCACCTCTTGTTGGGTGTGCTTTTAATTCACATATATCGGTGTGAATTAAACCAAGGGTTTCGGTTATTCTTTCAACCGGTTTAATTGATGATCTTGTAAGTTTTGCCTCAATGCATGTTTCACATTTAGAGTTTGTGTCAATATGGAATGTAGGTATTCATTTTAAATTTATTAAATGACGAATAGAATTATAATTTACATGTCCTAGTCTACCACGCCAAACATTTGAAAACTCAAGCATATAAATAGAAGTAGTAGTCTTATTCATTTCACTTTTGACAATGGTTACATTCATCTTAAACATACCATTGAGGGCATAACCCTTTCCTATATACATTCCACATTTAGTAAGGACAAACTTGTCCGACTCAAACACTAAATGAAAACCAAACTTATTAAGCAACCATCCCGAAACAAGATTTTTGCGAATCTCCAGGACATACAAGGTGTTGCTCAAGGTGAGTTCCTTCCCTGAAGTCATCTTCAAGATCATATTTCCTTCACCTTTGATGTCGGCCGTAGCTTTATTACCCATATAAAGCTTTTCATCACCCTTAACCTCTTTAAAAGTGCTAAAGAGGGTCTTGTCACCACACACATGACGGGTAGCTCCCGTATCAATGAACCATCCATATGGATTGTCTCCCATGAGGTTGACTTCTTCCACCATTGCCGATAGCTCGGTGATCATTGCCACTAACGGTTCATCGTCTTCATCCACCATATGCGCATGCTCACGCTTTGGTTGCTTGCATTGATTAGCACGGTGCCCCGTCTCATTACAATTGTAGCAAATACCTTGGAAAGGAGGAGGTACAGGTTTCTTTTGTACAACTCCTTTCTTTGGTCCAAGGTTCACCTTTGGTTCCCAATTGGCTTTTTCCCTTTACCTTTATAACCCCTTGACGATTGCCCATGTTCAACCATATTTGCCTTTGCCATCGGTTCCACACAGGTGCCTTTTTAAGCCATTTTGTTGTCTTTTTCAATTCGAAGACGAAATAAGTTCATCTACATCATCTCCTTTTGTTTGAGCTTAATATAATTCTTAAACTCTATCCAACTTGGAGGCAACTTTTCAATCATGGTTGCAACTTGGAAGGTGTCATTGAGAGGCATCCCCACAGCATGATTTGCATGAAGTATAACTTGTAACTCTTGAATTTAGTTAATCACAGTCTTGTCATCAACCATTTTAAAATTCAAGAACCGAGCCACAATGAATTTCTTGCTACCGGCATCCTCGATTTTATACTTCTTGTCTAAAGACTCCCATTGTTCTTTAGCAGTCTTTATATTGCAATACACGTCATACAATAAATCATAAAGACCATTCAAAATGTAGTTGGGACAAAGAAATTCCGAATGCTTCCAAGAATCAATGGCACTCAAGGCTTGGGCATCATCCCCTTCTTTAGGTAAGGGAGCAGTTTTCTCCAAAACTGTGCTAAGTTCAAGGTCGTCAAGTAGAAGAACATCTTCTGTTGCCATCTTTTAAAATGGACACCCGTGAACTTTTCAGGTTTCTCGGCGTGGTTTGCCACAGTGGTCGCTCCTATAGTGGTTGCAGCTAAAAGGGCTGATAAAGAGGTCCTCATAGCACTTGAAGACATATTGTTTGTTGTTTTACAGAAACAGTTTAACTTAGAGAATTTTCAACAAATTGAAATAACTACCAAAATTAAAAAATTCAAACTATTTTCATAGTTCTATAAAATTCAACATGAGATGTTCTAAGTCCAACTTTGAAGATCATTTGTGAATAAGAAAGCAAAAACAGTTATAACCAGAAACTAATTTTTAAAAAAATTAAACTACTTTCAGAATTCTATAACACTCAACGAGAGATGTTCTAAGTCCAACTTTGAATATCACTCATGAATAAGAAAACAAAAATAATTTAAAGAAAAATTAACCTTTTAAAAACATAGATTAATATATGAACGGTGTTTTTAAAATTTGTTTTAAGTTTGTAGGAACCATTCATATAAAATAAAAACTCAAACAATTTTATTAATATACTCAATACAATGAGCATAAATAAATGATTATCAATCTCTTTTACAATGGTAAATTTACAGAAAAAGAAGAAACAGAAATGTAAAAATTGATCATCGTGTTCAACACGGGGCTCTTAAAACAAATTCTGAGCCTCCCAGGAGAACTCATTTTGTTTCCCAGGGTATAACAGCCGAAACAGCTTGTACTGCCGGGATTTATCTAGAACCCAAACTTGTTTGTAGAAGAGAATCCAGAGAGGTAGAGAACCTGTTTTGCTGTAGGTTTCGAGTTGTGTTGGTGTATGTTTCTTCTGAGCTACACTCAGTATTTATAGTGGAATTTGAACCATAACAGCCACCCAACCATTACTTAGTCATTAATCCTAAATCATAACTACTCATTTAATTCATCATCAAAGCGCCACATTACGCCCACATGCCCACGCCGCGCACGTGCGTGTGCGACTTAAGGGTGCTTCGCACCCTTCATGAATTCACTTAGTGTTACACCTTAGGAAACAATATAGACAAGATGTTATAAAATATAAACCATTTTATATTCTTTGTTTCCTTCAATGTGGGACAACTTCCCACACTATTAATTCGTAATGTATTAACCACATTAATTTTCATTCAACACATTAATTTTTGAGTTAAATGCATTTTACGTCCCTGAGTTTCTGTATAAATTGTCATTTGAATCCAAAAGTTTAAAGTGTTGCCATTTGCATCCAGAAGTTTCACTAAATTGCCATTTGAATCCATTTAGCTGCTCCTAACTAACACAGTTAAATTTTTCGTTAAGTTTCCAACATGAGAGTTATTTTAATTAAAAAAATTATGTGACACCCTACTGATGGAGTGCTGATAATATATATTTTGATTAAGATTTATCGCACAGATTTAGTTTAATTGGTTATTACTAATACTAAACCACACACAAAAGGCAGTGTACCTATCGTATGGTAATATAGTGTTGATCAGAACCGAGTATCAATCCGTGAACACACCTAGCCTACTCAACAAACTTGACGATTTGACTATCAGATTTGGTTTTTGTTAAAGAAAATGATAAGTTGCATTGAAAAGGTTTTTAGGGTTTAACAACAATGATAAAAATAAAGTAAACTAAGATTTGAAGCGTTTGGATTTAAAACCAAGGAATAAAAGTTATCATCCTAACTAGACTCCACTTATGTAACTATGATGAGTTGATAGTGTGATTTAAAGATATGGATTAATGTAATTGTGTTAATGTTTATAAAGATGAATTGGCGCGATTTCTCGTCTATCCTGCTGCCGTAGTGACTTGATCCTGTCAGGCTGAGTTTACACTCAGATCAAAGCCCTAGTAATGTAGGTAAATCTTTTGTGACGTATTTGACATACGATTTTTGAAAACATAACTTAATGTTAAAAAGAGAGTTGATCAGGTTTCTTCCTAACATACCATTAATTTTAGAAAACCATAAATATTACTGAAGTTTTCAAACTAATAAAAAGGAACCCGCAAATGATCAGAAAGTTAAAATGATATGATTTCTAATAACCATTTCTAGTTCATTAGCCACGGATTTATTATGAAGACCGGTTTCGCAAATGAAAGTTAATCATACGGTTTTTCAACTTTGTATGATGATCACAATCACAAACCATAAATTTATAACTTCCCGTTCAAATATAGATGCTACCCATCAATAGTTTTCCCAAGACCACCATAACATTAACACAATATTTATCACACCATTAGTTCATCACAAATTACATAAGTTTCATCTAATTAGGATGATAAAAAGAGTTAAGCTCATAATGAGCTTGAACATAAAAACATACAACAAAGAAGATAAATATGTAATCATCGGTGAAATGGAAAAATCAAACCGATAATCCACAATGGATGGCGTTTAGACGATCCCGAGCTTCTTCAAAGTGTTGTATGCACCTCCCGAGCCTCCAAATGACCTTGAAGTCTTGATTCCCGAGAGAGTTCTGCAGAGTAACTCTCCCACCAAAGCTTGCCAAAAAAATGGTGAACTTAGGCTTCTATTTATAGGCTTTTCGGAGTGTTTAAGCACGGCCCCGTGCCTAAAAGGCACGGCCCCGTGCTAGTACAATGCTTACGAAAGTTAGTCGGCTCGTACATGCAGGTTGTGTCGGGCACGACCCCATGTTGGAGGTGGGGCACGGCCCCGTGCCTTATGGGGCACGGCCCCATGTCTACTTTTAGGGGACAGTACTTTTGTCCTTGTCAGATGTCCAAGCACAGGAGTGTGTTAATTTAGCATGGGGGTGTGTTTCTGGCAAGGCATGGGGGCGTGCTTAATGAGGCACGGCCCCATGCTTGGACTCCAAAGATCGGATCGCTTCAATTTCTTGTTAAATATGATTCTTTTGTCCATCTTGCCCTTTTAAACAACTGAAAACAAAATTTAAGACTTTTAAGTACATTTTTATCATTTTAAGGAAGATATTAAGGAATAATTGATGTGCTTTTGATAGGATTTTTATGTATAATTTGGAGCACATCAAACATCTCCACACTTGAACTTTGCTTGTCCTCAAGCAAAAATTACTTAAAATGACAATTCCACCAAAAACCAAATAAAACAAATTATAAACATGTCTTTCAAGAAATACGCAAGTAAACATTATTTTTATCCAAATATAAATATTTTAAGCACATATAAAATGATATCCTAGCAAGAAATAGGTTAGTAAAGATTATTATCATGCAAAAATCCACAATTTTCAGAAGATGCACTCACACTTGGCTCAATATATGGAATCATAATCAAGATTAAGTATGAGTAATACACTTAATTGCCTAGTATGAATACGTGTGAAATCATATACTTGTTAAGGGATCAAATCTCCACCTACTTAGATATTTACTTGCATAAACCATTAGGTCTTTGATGGGTTGTAATTTGGCTCGGGCTCGGTATGGGATATTTGAAAAAAGTGGCTATATGTTAAAGACGGCAGTCTTGGCTTATTTTTCTAACATAAACTACAAGGAAAACAATAAAGGTTCCCTATACAATACTTCAAGCTAGAAGGGATATGCTAGCTTGAAGACTCGTTTAAGGTCAGATTGTCAAGACCGTATTTTGCTTTCAAGAACCGTACTTCTCTTTTACCCGAATATACACAAAACTTTCCTTTCTTAAGGATCGTTCGGCTTGAAGCCTAATAGCACCCAATCGGATTAGTTATGTGTATTCGTATTGAGATTTAGTTTGATTCTTTTTGCATTTTCCATCATGGGACCAATTACACAATTTGGGCATCTTTCATATCTTTTTGCCCGTCTCTTTATAGCACGCTTTGAAATCCCACAAAATGGCGAAACTTGTTCCTTTTTTCGCCATTTCTTTCTTGCGTCAAACGTGAGATTGAAACTTTGTTCGCGGATTTCGGGGGAAGTCCTGGTTTTGCGTGATGAAGGCAACAAAGCAAATTGAAATTAAAGAGTGCATTCCAGTTCTTTAAGGTCTGTCGGTAAAAGACCAATTTTTTTATAAGCCAAAAACGCGTCTTTAAAGAAAACTGGTTTTGTTGAAGCTTGATTAAGTGACTTGGTGACTCGGGTTATTGAAAGATAAAAACGTTTAAGCTCAATGGGGCTCACTAGGGTTGACGCTCGGGTAAGGAAAATTAAAGACAATGGTTGGGGCTCGAATGGTTAAGGTTTCCTAGTGCCTAACTCATTTTTATGCAGCAAATACTAATTAAGGTCTTGAAATGTATACCCAAAGCAAGTTCTAATCACACGTATCATATGACACCCACAATTAAATCCAGAATGAAAGTAGAATTGCAATTTGCAAAAGCTTGTTTAAGGCTAAAAAATAAACTCACATACGGATGGAATTGGGTAAAAGTGTTTCATTTTACATGATTAAATATTTTACTATATTATTGCTTTTAAGGATATCACAAAAAACATTTTCAATTTTATTTGGACGTCATGAATTTACTTCTTTATTTCCCGAAAACGTATATTTATAATTTGGTTTATCAAAAATTATATTAAATTTTTGGTTTCTTGTCACAAAAATTACTTGGTAAGTGATCTTTTCTTAAAAGTTTTAAATTTGGACCTTTTTAGCAAAGTCAAATGCATTACTCCCATCCCCACACTTAAAATTCACATTGTCCTCAATGTGATTAACATATTCAAGATCGAGAAAGGGTAATGAAATAACTCCCCTAAAAATGATGAATTTTTCACTTGTGTTTGGTCGCCCTCGCGTTGTTAGAATCCTCGATATCACCTGAAATGTCACCAACTTATTAAAAGTATTAAAATCCTAAACACACAAAATAAAAACAAAACTACATAAATTAAAATATAGATTGGCAAGAAACAACTGTGTCGGGGCCCCGAAAATGATACGGTTTTCAAGGGCTTTGTGGTGGGATATCCCCCCACTCATGGTACATTCGGTTCCTGATGTACGTGACATCATTGCTCAGGTCATCGACTCGGGAATGTAGATTTTCGACTTGGTTGAAGGCTCGTTGGACATATTCAAATGATCACCTTGCATGGTCACTAGTGGTTTGGATTGACTCGTAAAGGTCTAACATAGTTGGGAATTATCTTGTACGTGAACTTGAAGATCCAGCTCTGGCTCCTTCTGGTTGTATCGGCATGTCGAGGTCCATGATTATTTCTTCGGGATCCGCCGGATCCCAGATTTTTCCCTTCTTATACATGAATCTCGGCTGCCCATTTGGTAGGCTTGTCACCATGTACATACTTGTGCAAATGCTCAAGTCTAACAGTCCCGGCATCACTCCTACGGTTCCCTTAGTGTGATAACCATAGCTCTCGTATAAGTTCAGAATCCAGCTTCCTCCAAACATGGGTGTTGGAGCACCTGCAATCGCATTCCTGGTAAAAAGATTACAAAATGAATACCCAATATTATATGGCAACCGATTAACCATACAATATAAAATGAACAAGTCCCTTAGATTAACAACTCCCTCGCTTTGAACACGAGCTGTTATGGAATGACTAAGTAACCGATGAATGTATCGCAATAGCAGGTCTCGTATCTGACTGCTTTTTGTTTTACTCAAGTTGAACCCTCTTGTTCCAATCCGCTCCCAAAATGCTTTCCTCATTGCACCACTTTCCGCGTCTGGGAAGGTATGGTACGCCGACATTCCAGATATTGATTCCTCCTCCATTTCTTGTTCCGTGTAGATCCCGAGATAGACACCAAACAAGGCAATGGATGTTTTGTGTCAATGTCCAACAAGTCTGAATGAAACTGCATTATTATCCCAAGGGTCAGAGTCTTTCATGCTAAATCTGAAAGATGCTAAAAATTCAATATTTAGTTCATAAACGGAAGGTCTATTTTGTGAGAATAAACGCTTCCCTTGGACACTCAATAATGTATTGTATCTTTCTAGCTGTCCAACTGTCGCTAGTGTTTCTTCATCTGCATGTAAGTGGGATCTTTCGACCCTTTGTAGCAGTCTTTGAAGTCTATCATGACACCATCTCTCGCGGCTCCCTTCAAAATGTAAGTAGGGATGATCCATTATCTTGAAAATTTAAAAATAAGTTAATCTAGACAAGACAAATTTCTTGAGCAGTTTCATGATGTTAGTGAAAATCATGTGTTTTTCAAGACATAACAACATAATGATTCCACTCATGTTCAAAAATAGTTAAAAATTTATCATCCAAGAAAAAAAATTGTTAAACATAGGGGTGCGTTTTGTGAAACGTGGGGGTGCGGTTAACATGATAAGGCATGGAATCTTGACTCGAGCATGCGTGGTTGTGTTTGTAAATCGTTGACTAAGCATGGGTTTAACATTTTCTTGCTTTAAAAATCAAAGATTATACGTTTAAAATTTTAATCATTTGTTAATAATTCAAGATACCCAAAAATATATTTTATGTTTAATACCACTTGAGAACTCTTGAACATGATTAACAAATATTTCACCACGAACTATGAAGATAGTCTTGTTAACAATAAAAGAAAACAAAATAATTAACTAACTAAACAAACTAATAACTAACGAAACATACTAATTAACACTAATCTACTTACAAGAATAAACATGAACAAGTAGGTTGAAAGCATTCATCATTCCATAAAACGTTTAAGAACAAGTCTTTACACATAATCGCTAGGATTTCGGTTGTTTAGAGACCTAATCACCTAACTACATGTAAATGACTTTCATAATCAAAGAAATTAGCATACTAACCTCTTGATCAAATACTCTTGAAAGAACTCTTGAAAAGATGAAAGAAAAATAGAAAACAAGGTGAAAATGAAAGTGGATACGACTTTGCAGGCAATTGAGGTCGGTATTTATCATGCAAAATTGAAGAGGAACAAGACAAAAGGCTGAAATATGTCAGCTTGTGTCATTTTTTGTCGAACACGGGGGCGAGCCTCCTTAAGCATGGGGCCGTGTTCATGTGTTGTTGTTTGGTTTCAGTATTTTGTTGTTCCGTTTTACAATTTCGCACGTTATGTAATTTTCCCGGTTAAGTTTTATCACCTTCAAATCATCAGAAAAAATACGAAAATAGTCCTAGAGTTAAATAACACAAGCCACATTGAAAATTACATTTCCTAGGATCCTACGGTTACACGATACGTTAAAAGCCGAGAGTCTGAAACAACAAAACCAGACTCTTTAACGTGCACCGGCGCACTTAGCACATCACAAAATGCTTCTAAAAGAAACCTCCACATATTTCGTGTGGAAGGTTCGGATGGGATAGTGAGAAGTGCGGTTGCTCAATTCAGCAAGCTGGCGGTTAATGGAAATGAGTTCCTCGCTCATCTGTTGAACTTTTTGGATAAGTTCAGCTAAGCGTTAGGATGCAACGAGGTTCATTTAAGTCAGTTGCTTGATTAGTTCATGCAGCTTGAAGAAATATTCTTGATTCGTTGGCTCTCGTGTTTCACAACGCGGTTTCTTCGCAGAATTCCAGTTGGAACTTCCATGACTTGATTCTTTCATTTTCCAGATGTTTTTAAA
This sequence comes from Flaveria trinervia, assembly GCA_025506515.1. NCBI lineage: Eukaryota > Viridiplantae > Streptophyta > Magnoliopsida > Asterales > Asteraceae > Flaveria > Flaveria trinervia. The sequence continues at coordinate 33,552,876 of CM046450.1, read as the reverse complement.
TAGGAATGAGTGTGATGAAAGAATGGAACAAGTGTGGTATTTATATACAAGTCATGGATATTGAACACGGGGGCGTGCTTGGCTAGGCACGACCCCCTGCTTGTCAGAATTCGTCTTAAATTCGACCTGCAACGTTTCAGAGTCGTCAGCGGAGATCGTGGAAAAAAATTTGTCTGAGACACGGGGGCGTGCTTGATGAGGCACGGCCCCGTGCTTGTGAAGTCCTAAAATTTGTTGACAAGTAAGAAAAATTTATGTAAAGGTGTCGCGTTTAAGTTTCGGGTCTTCGGCATGACCCTTCCCCACACTTAGTTTTCGTCGGGGCGGAGGTGTAATTCCTCCGAAGGAATCTTGGTTGGTCCTTCGTTATACGGTTTCAAACGATGACCATTTACTTTGAAACTTAAACCTGCGTGGTTATAAATTTCAATGGCACCATTTAGAAACAAATTTTTTATCGTATAAGGTCCAGACCAACGTGATTTTAGTTTTCCTTGAAACAAACGTAAACGAGAGTTATAAAGTAAGACACGTTCTCCCTCATTTCCTCCAATTCGTGAATTTGTAGGAATCGATTCTTTCCTGCAAGGTTTTGGTCCAGGTTTGTTGCTTTAAGTTCCCAAAAGGCCTTGTGCTCTAGTTCCACAGGTAGATGACACGACTTCCCATAAACTAGTTTAAACGGTGTTGTGCCGATGGGAGTCTTATAGGCCATTCGAAAAGCCCATAATGCATCATCTAATTTTATAGACCAGTCCTTGTGGTTTTGACCTACAGTTTTCTCAAGGATTCATTTGATGCCTCGGTTAGTGACTTCGGCTTGCCCATTCGCTTGTGGATGGTAAGCAGTTGTAAAGCGATGGTGAATTTCATAATGTGCCATTGCTCGTTCAAGCTGATTGTTACAGAAATAAGTTCCTCGGTCACTAATTAGAGATTTAGGGGCACCAAAATGAGAAAATAGTTTCTTGAGGAATTTGACAATGTTTCTGGCATCATTAGTAGGCAGGGCTTGAGCTTCAACCCATTTTGAAACGTAATCAACTGCTACCAAGATGTAACAATTGCCAAATGACACCGGGAATGGCCCCATGAAATCAATACCCTATATATCAAATATCTTGCATACTTGAACCAGTTTTTGAGGCATCTCATCCCGTGTTGAGATATTAGTTGCTCTTTGACATGCATCACAGGTGCGTACTATGTTGTGAGCATCTTTGAAGATCGTGGGTCAGTAAAATCCAGAGTCAAATACTTTCTTAGCTGTTAAGGTTGCTCCATGGTGTCCTCCTATGGGTCCTTCATGACAGTGCCTTAGATTTTGTTCTGCTTCACTTCCGTATACGCATCTTTGAATGAGTTGGTCTGCACCGATTCTGAACAGATATGGATCCTCCTAATAGTAATATTTGATATTAGTAAAGAACTTCTTCTTTTGCTGATAAGTCATTCCTTTGAGAATGATTCCGCTTGCTATATAATTTACAAAATCGGCGAACCAAGGATGTTCATCGATTGTGGATTGAATGTGCATAAGGAATTCGTGAGGAAAATTGTCGTTTATTATGGCTTCCTTAGTTTGTGAAGGACTTGAATCCTCAAGACGCGAGAGATGATCAACGCTAGATTTTCTACTCCCTTCTTATCACGAATTTCGATGTCAATTCTTGAAGTAGAAGAATCCAATGAATCAATCTCGGCTTTGCATCTTGTTTGTTGAACAAATAACGAAGGGTTGCATGATCGGTGTAAACAATTGTTTTTGAAAGGATGAGATACGAGCGGAATTTGTCAAATGCAAAAACTACCACAAGAAGTTCTTTCTTGGTGGTGGTGTAGTTTTCTTGTGCGCCGTTTAAGGTTTTGCTCGCATAATGAATTGGGTGAAATTGCTTGTCTTTCCTTTGTCCTAATACGGCTCCTACCGCGAAATTGCTTGCGTCGCACATGAGTTCAAATGGTAGCGTCCAATCTGGGGAAACCATGATTAGAGCAGTTACCAGTCTATCCTTGAGCAATTTGAATGCACTAATGCATTCATCAGAAAATACGAATTGCACGTCTTTCTCAAGAATTTGAGTCATTGGTCGAGCGATTTTTGAGAAATCTTTGATGAAACGATGGTAGAATCCTGCATGTCCTAAGAAACTTTTGATGTCTTTCACGGTTGTGGGATGAAGTTTAGAAATAGTGTCGACTTTGGCTTGATCAACTTCAAGCCCTGATCGAGAAATTTTGTGTCCTAACACTATTCCTTTCATAACCATGAAATGGCACTTTTCTCAATTTAAAACAAGGTTAGAATCTTCACATCTAACCATCATCTTTTCCAGATTTTCAAGACATTGCTCAAATGAGTTTCCAAAGATGGAGAAATCATCCATGAAAACTTCCATTGAGTGTTCAATCATGTCATGAAAAATTACTACCATGCATCTTTGAAATGTAGTAGGAGCATTACACAATCCAAAGGGCATTCGCCGATAAGCAAATGTGCCATATGGACAGGTGAATGTCGTCTTCTCTTGATCTTCGGGAGCAATGGGAATTTGAAAATAACCTGAGAAACCTTCCACGAAACAATGGAACATTTCTCCAGATAATCTCTCAAGCATTTGTTCGATGAAAGGAAGATGGAAGTGATCTTTCCTTGTGGCGTCATTGAGTTTGCAATAGTCTATGCAAACTCTCCATCCTGTAACCGTACGAGTGGGAATAAGCTCATTCTTCTCGTTAGTTACAATAGTCATTCCTCCTTTCTTCGGAACAACTTGGACGGGACTGACCCAAGGCGAATCAGAAATAGGGTAAATCAAACCGGCATCTAGCCGTTTGATTAGTTCTTTCTTCACCATCTCTTGCATGCTCGGGTTTAAACGTCTTTGAGGTTGAATGACGAATATTTTATGAGTGCAAAAGGATGGATTGATTCCCTTGAAGTCCATGATTTTCCACGCAATTGCTCGTTTGTGTGCCTTAAGCACATTGAGCAACTTGTTCTTCTCATCAATTGATAAGGCGGATGAGATTATGACAGGAAGTTGAGATGTGTTTTCAAGAAAAGTGTATTTGAGATGAGATGGAATTTCTTTGAGCTCTAAAACTAGAGGGTCTTCTATAGAAGGTTTGGCTTTTGGTTCTAGCTCTTGCTCAATGATCTCAAATGCTTCTTGATGAAATGATGTTTCATCAACTTCAAGTTTTGGAGCGATTTGGTTCTCACAGATGGGTTCGGTGATTTGGACTTCTATTAATTGAGTGTTGAAAGCTTCATTTTGAAGGGTTTCCTTCAAATGACGGGAAATACAAATTTGTCAATTTAAACTAAGAGATTTTCAACGATGCCCCTCGGATATTTGACAGAACGGTCAGCTAACTGGATCCTCATACGAGTAGGTCTAGGTTCACCTAGGTTTAATTTTTCAAAAACCGCATAAGGCATAAGGTTAATGCTTGCACCTAAATCAGCTAACGCATTACTGACAGAAAGATTACCTATTAGGCAAGGTATGGTGAAACTTCCTGGATCAGTCATCTTTTGAGGTAGTTTGTTTTGAAGAACTGCAGAGCATTCCTCATTCAAAATTACATGTGATAACTCTTCTAGCATCTTTTTGTTTGACAAGACACCTTTTAGAAACTTAGCATAGTTTGGCATTCATGCTAAGTCCTCCACCAAGGGCAGATTGATGTGGAGTTGCTTGAACAACCCAAGGAATTTGCCATATTATGCCTTCATTCTTTGTTGTCTCAAACGACCTGGATATGGAGGTGGTGGAACATAAGGTGGTGGTGGAACGTATTTCTTTGTTGGTTCTTCAATAATAATAGATTGCTTTTACTTATCACCCACATTACTTGGAGTTTCAGTTTCTACTTCTTCAAGGATAGGTTGTAATGCGGGTGCATCACCTTGAGTGGTTTTGCCACTCCTGGTGGTGATGGCTTTGACTTGATCATTAGGGTTTGTCACAGTGTTACTGGGCAAAGCTCCTTGAGGTCTTTCAAATAGTTGTTATGCTATTTAACCTACTTGGTTCTCTATGGTCTGTAATGATGCTTTGTTGCTTTTGATGTCAGCTTCGTTTCTTTGGAACCTCTCCTCATTTCTTCGATCAGATTTCCAGATGTACTCATCTGTGGCTTGTGTGGTTAACAACAATTGTTGCAATAATTCTTCCATTGATGATGCTCCACGGTCTTGGTTACCACTGCTAGGACCTTGGTATGGTGGTTTCTGTTGTTGGTAAGGTGGCCTTTGGTTGAATCCAGATGATTGTTGGTTATTGCCAGCATCTCTGTAATTCGAGTTGCTTCTCCAATTTGAGTTGTTGTTATACGAGTTGCTTGGGCCTCCTACATAGTCAACATCTTCAACTACCATAATGCCTTGTGGGCATTCGTTGGTCTTGTGTGAACTTCCACATGTGTTGCATCGCGTTGGGGTTTTTTTTAGCTCGTTTTTAATTGTTCGAATTTTTTGGTTAGAGCTTCTAATTGGGCTGGAATTAGGGTTTCAGAGTCTACTTGATGAATACCTTTAGAACTGGGTTTGGTTCTTAAGGGATTGTAAGTAAAGCTCTTTTTAGCTGTTCTTTCTAAGGCTTGGTATGCTTCTGTTGGTGTGACACTTCCAAGATCTCCTCCTGCACTTTGGTCTACCGCTTTCTTGTGGGCTCCGCTGATTGCATCGTAAAAGGTTTGACATTGCAGCCATAGATCTAGTCCGTGATGTGGGCATCTCCGAAGGAGACTTTTATATCTCTCCCATGCTGTGTGTAATGATTCATCGTCGTCTTGGCGGAAACTTGTGATGTTGCTTCTTAGTTTGGTAGTGCGATTGGGTGGAAGGTATTTCAAAAGGAATTGCTCAGCCATTTCCGCCCATGTGGTGATGGAACCAGGCGGAAGTGAATCAAGCCAGTCGATGGCTCGGCCTCGAAGTGAAAATGGAAAAAGTCTTAGTCGAATGGCGTCGTCTAAACAGTTATTGATTTTGAAGGTAGCACGGATACGAAGGAATCGTGAGATGTGAGCATTAGGGTCTTCGTCTTGTAACCCATGGAACTGAACAGAGTTTTCTACGAGTTGGATAATACTAGACTTAATCTCGAAATTGTTGGCCGCTATTGCTGGTTGGACAACACTAGACTCATAACCATCTATTGACAGTGTGGCATAGTGTGCCATCTTCATTTCCTCGTCTTGATTAGCCATGTCTTCTTCAGATGGTGTATCTTCCAAAATGTCTTCTTCAATGACTGGTGCTGCTTGTTGTGATCTTTTGCGCAATCTTTGATGGAAAAGTTGTTCCGGTTCCGGAAGAGGCGGAACAAGTTCAGAACTAGACGAGTCGGACATACACTAACTTAAAGAAGCATAAACTAACTAAGAATTAAAATAAAACAGGCAAACGTAACTAAACTAGCTAAGGAAAACTACCTAAAAATACAAATGAAGTTTAAACAAAAATATATTAACAAGTTATATATAAGATAGTCAAAAATTTAGTTTGTCTTTCAAACTGTCGTGTGTCCCCAGCAACGGCGCCAAAAACTTGATGGAGTGCAGATAATATATATTTTGAGAAAGATTTATTGCACAGATTCAGTTTTAATTGGTTATTACTAATACTAAACCACACACACAAAAGGCAATGTACATGTCGTATGATAATATAGTGTTGATAAGAACCGAGTATCAATCCGTGGACACACCTAGCCTACTCAACAAACTTGATGATTTGACTATTAGATTTGGTTTTTGTTAAAGAAAATGATAAGTTGCATTGGAAAGGTTTTTAGGGTTTAAAAACAATGATAAAAATAAAGTAAACTAAGATTTGAAGCGTTTGTATTTAAAACCAGGGAATAAAAGTTATCTTCCTAACTAGACTTCACTTATGTAACTGTGATGAGTTGGTGGTGTGATTTAAAGATATGGATTAATGTAATTGTGTTAGTGTTTATAAAGATGAGCTGACGCGATTTCTCGTCTATCCTGCTGCCGTAGTGACTTGATCCTGTCAAGCTGAGTTTACTACTCAGATCAAAGCCCTAGTAATGTAGGTAAATCTTTTGTGATGTATTTGATATATGATTTCTGAAAACATAACTTAATGTTAAAAAGAGAGTTGATTAGGTTCCTTCCTAACATACCATTAATTTTAGACAACCGTAACAATTACTGAAGTTTCCAAACTAATAAAAGGGAACCCGCAAATGATCAGAAAGTTAAAGTGATATGATTTCTAATAACCATTTCTAGTTCATTAGCCATGGATTTATTATGAAGACCGGTTTCACGAATGAAAGTTAATCATACAGTTTTTCAACTTTGTATGATGATCACAATCACAAACCATAAATTTATAACTTCCCGTTCAAATATAGATGCTATCCATCAATAGTTTTCCCAAGATCACCATAACATTAACACAATATTTATCACACCATTAGATCATCACAAATTACATAAGTTTCATCCAATTAGGATGATAAAAAGAGTTTAGCTCATAATGAGCTTGAACATAACAAAATATAACAAAGAAGATAAATATGTAATCATTGGTGAAATGGAACAATCAAACGGATAATCCACAATGGATGGCGTTTAGACGATCCCGAGCTTCTTCAAAGTGTTGTATGCACCTCCCGAGCCTCCAAATGACCTTGAAGTCTTGATTCCCAAGAGATTTCTGCAGAGTAACTCTCCCACCAAAGCTTGCCAAAAAAATGGTGAACTTAGGCTTCTATTTATAGGCTTTCCGAAGTGTTTAAGCACGGCCCTGTGCCTAAAAGGCACGGCCCCGTGCTAGTACAATGCTTAAGAAAGTTGGTCGGCTCGTACATGCAGGTTGTGTCGGGCACGACCCCGTGCTAAATGAGGCACGGCCCCGTGTTGGAGGTGGGGCACGGCCCCGTGCCTTATGGGGCACGGCCCCATGTCTACTTTTAGGGGACAGTACTTTTGTCCTTGTCAGATGTCCAAGCACAGGAGTGTGTTAATTTAGCATGGGGGTGTGTTTCTGGCAAGGCATGGGGGTGTGCTTAATGAGGTACGGCCCCATGCTTGGACTCCAAAGCTCGGATCGCTTCAATTTCTTGTTAAATATGCTTCTTTTGTCCATCTTGCCCTTTTAAACACCTGAAAACACAATTTAAGACTTTTAAGTACATTTTCATCATTTTAAGGAAGATATTAAGGAATAATTGATGTGCTTTTGATAGGATTTTTATGTATAATTTGGAGCACATTACCTACACATATCCCAAATCGGCTGTGGACAAGAGAGATTTTTGGTTCATAAGGAATGTCTGGCTACTAATATTAACAATGTGTTTTGGGCGTATTGGCTGTGGATGAGAGAAGAACTCTACAGTTAAGTGTGCTCAGGTGAGAGCAATCCAGGGATGGGTGACCTCTCTGGGAAGTTTTTATCCGGGTAATCAAAAGCAAATCCGTGAGCTCCTCGTGGGCAAAGAGGACAACATTGTTGGTGTGAGGGGTCGAGTGTGACAAATTACAAAACAAAAAACCAACTCATGTGAGGGTTTTTATATGTTTAGCTTTTTTTGATAATTATAATTATGATTTGACTGTACAATTGTATTTTATTATTTTGTCTTGTTAATGTATTTTGGTTTAGTAATCGTGTCACTTTTGCATGTTTCATAATTAAACATAGATTTCTTTACTTTAAAGCTTAACTATGATTATGATGATTGATGTTTAATGAATATTATTCATGGGCAGTTAATTTTATTCTATAAATTATTTTATACTTTTATGATAATTTGTCTTTAATGGTTATATTCAAATAATTTATATTATATGGCTTGTTTATATATATATATGTTTTGTATGTTTTATAAAGTTAGAAATGAATCATTTTTGTTAGTTATACTTGTATTTTATTTTATATAATATGATGTCTAAAATATAGTTATAACTAACTAATAATGATTCATTTCTAAGTTTATAAAACATACAAAATAATAATATATATATAAATACACAAACAAGTCATATAATATAAATTATTTGAATGATAACCATAAATTACAAATTATCATAAAAGTATAAAAATAATATAGAATAACATTAACTGTCCATGAATAATAATTATTAAACATCAGTCATCATAATCATAGTTAAGCTTTAAACTAAATAAAACTATGTTTAACTAGTGAAACGGGCAAAAGTGATACGATTACTAAATCAAAATAAATTAACAAGACAAAATAACAAAATACAATTATAGAGTCAAATCACAACTATAATTACCAAAAGAGCCTAAACATATAAAAACCCTCACATGAGTTGGTTTTCTATTTTGTATTTTTTTAATTAAAATAACTCTCATGTTGGAAACTTTACGGAAAAAAGTTAACTGTGTTAGTTAGGAGTAGGCAAATGGATTCAAATGACAATTTTAGTGAAACCTTTGGATGTAAATGACAACACTTTAAACTTTTAGATTCAAATGATAATTTCTATGAAACCTTGGGGACGTAAAATACATTTAACTCTTAATTTTTTGACTAAATATTAATAACCATATTAATAATATCGATAAATTTCCAACATAAAATACAATGACTGAAATGACAAAAAATTGAATTGAAATGACAAATTCAACAAGACGTCAAGTCCGAAAATAACATTGTATTCATATATGATATATCTTAATGTATTGTATTGTATTACATAAAAATCATTAAATAAACATCTCTTTTTCTCACTATATCTTCTTATATTTTTTACTATTATGCTTGTGTTACAACATCTATCAACATGAATTGCTTTTGAGTTAGATCATCATCAATAGGTAGCAGCAGTATATCAATGTTGGCAAAAGATAATTCAAATCAAAACTATTAATGTGGTATGAAAACCCATTTCTTTAATTTCATCATTCCTTTCTCGTCGATTGTTATTTGCTAATATGATAAAACTTGTAAATTAACTAACGTTTCTTTTGATATTTTTCCCTGTTTTGGTTTGAGATTAATATCCTCAACAACAACGTTGCCGTTATCTTTAAATAATTAGCATCATAATGTTTTACTTCTTTATTTTTTTCTATATACATCACGATTATGATCACTATCCTTCACAAACAAACCCCTAGTCATTACTTCACAAACAAACACTTACCAAAAAACTAAGAAAATTTGAGTTATGAAGAAAAGAAATCAGAAGATTAAGATCACAATTTCGGAATAGAATTAACGAGCAGTTATAACGCATCAAGATTGGAATGTTTCATAGCTCTAGAAATTTGCTCTTGGCTCTGGTAATATACTAATTTGTCTCGTTGTTTATTTTTGTGTTTTTGTTATTGTGTTTACTCTCAAGTCTTACGTCTCCGTATATGAATTTGTGTGGCATGATTGTGAATATAGTTTCAGTAGTATGTGTTGACTATCTGGTGATGATGATCATGCTATAAAAAGTGGTGATTATCTATTTCTTATGGAAAAGTTTTAACTAAGCACGATCTAATCTTCGAATGATCGGCATAACTTTTATTATTCTTGTATTCTGTCCTTATTTCACCATAATGAAGTTGATTGTTTTCCAGATCAGATATCATTATCCATAAATATCGCAAGATGTATAAAAGACCCAAGACCTGTTTATTTGATAATGATTTTAATTTTTATTTGTATAAATTTTACGATGATATATAAGTTTAGTCATCTCCATCTTATACGATTAAATCTTATATTTTTTCGTTAAAATTATTATTCTTTTTTCACTATAAAAATCCTTTTGGTTTTGTTAAGCAACATTTACTAGTATATATAGTAAAGTGATTTGTTCATGTGATTACGTGCTTAACAATGAATTTTGTATTATAGCTTTTCTTTTAGATTGTAACTATAGTAACTAGGATCGTTCCTAGGCGTGTTGTGCCAGAATGGAGCTAGCAATAAGGATATTATAGTCCGTAACATACATAAAAAGTTATCTTTTAGCTTAGTTTTCGGTTTAGTGTTTAAAAAAGTAAAACTAAAGAAGAGAAGATGGAGGCAAAGAGCAGATGAGAGAGAGGGGTAAAGAAGAGTGAGTAGGGAGAAGATACATGAGAAAATAACAACAATTGTTTGTTTTAATCTATGTACCTGCAGTTTTAAAAGTGGTATCAAAAGAGATAAAAAATCACTCCAGCTAAAACTCATTTTTTTTATATAAACTAGTGAATAGCCTCGTGCTTCGCAACGGGTTTCTAGTTTTCAAGTTAATATTATATCATTTCAGAATGTCTAATTGAGTATAGAGTCACGTAACAACGTTAAGCATGACACAGTTTGTAGCTAACCAAACAATTATATCCAAAAGTGTCAATTTTCCATTCCACCCCTCCTACCTGTTTAACCTAACTAAATATATTCCCTCGCCTTCTCAAAATTGATCCAGAAGACTATGCAAATCAATTGAAGAAAACATAATATTTTATTACACTTATTAAAAACCGTAGTTCCAAATACAACATAACCAAAACAGTTAATCCAAATACTCTATACAAATAGTTTCGGGGTACCTTTATTTGAAACAATACTCTTATACTTGATTCAATGGTAATATGTAGTCATTCACAATTAATCTTATAAACCTTGTGTCAGACCTATTTTCTAATAAATTGTATATATGTGTTATATATTATTCCATTGATCAAGAGGTTCATTAATTGAAAAAATTTTAACAATAGCAAGAATATGATCCATATGCAATCTAAAAATGAAAGGATTTAAAAATTGAACAATAATATAATATAATATGAAAGGTGAGAGTAATTACAGAGAATATAGAAACAAATTAAAACTTCACTTGAAAGTTATCATGGTTTAATTTTATTGAGCATAATTACATGTTTGATAAAATATACTTTGGGATATTTGAAAAATCAATCCAATCCATGCTCGAAGAGTACCTAGCACCTTGGATGGAAATCAATCCAATCTAGCTCGTTTGCTGGCATGCTTAGTTTCTTAAATAGTGGTAGTCTTATGACTACTCAGATCTAATGCTAGAAAACACTTTGGTGACCCATCTAATCTTCTTATAGCAAATGAAAGTCCTGGTAAGAGTGATCGATTAGTGCTACCAGTAAAGATAATGTATATATACATATATACAATTAGCCACGTAGAAGACATGTATAATACACTGTTAATTGAAAACTCAACACCAAATATACCCAATAACCAACAACATATTACCTACACTCATGTGGGTCATCTAACCTAAACCTTGAATCGAAATGTCTTCCGGATGCATACCCAGCTCTTGTTATCTCTTCAAACAACCTCACAAAACCATGGGAAATCCGTAAGATACCAACTGATGATTCAAGTCAACTAATATGAAAGTAGAAATATCAAACCCTATGAAGTCGACTTAGTAAAGAGAAGATAAAACCCAAAAACACTACCAAATATTCAAGTCCTCGTCGATGATTTTATTGAGCGCAAAGCCCTAACCACCATCACGGTAGGAGCACCACGAACCCTAACAACCACCTAAAAGTTTTTTTGCTCAATGGAGACTAGCAGACTGCCATAGCTACCATCGTGAGGCTTCAAAAGTGAAGGTTAAATTGTTAGGTATTATTGTTTTCAAATAGGAGAGAGGAATAGAGGCTTAAGGAAGGAGGAGGTAGTGATAGCTAAAATGATAATATGTAACCCAGTTACCCATATTTTATACGAGCACAACATAAGCTCATTGTAGATAATTGCTCAACTTGGTTGCAACTTTCTAGAGTAACATTCACGTTAGTTGTAAAGAGAAGGTTGTAGAGGTAAAGGTAACCTTGTTAGTTGTTTGCCTCATCATGCAATAAACAAAATAAGTACTACTCTATGCTTTTAGTATGGTATGGTACTGTTCACGCACTTTCAAATCTTATATTATAAATAAATAGATAATAGATAATTGTATAATAACTATTTTTTAAAAACTATTGAAGTATACGACAAGAATATGTTTAATACATGTGGTAACAATGTTCTTTCTATAATATCAATCACATTGTTTTGCACATGCTTGTTATCCGTATGTCTTAGTCGTACGATTGATCCAGTCTCTTGGTTCAGTCGCGCGACTGGTCCATTAGCATGAAGTATTTATGCGTATGGTCCTTTCGCATGGTCCTTTCGCATGAAGACTTCATACGACTAAGTTTGAATATGTTTCTCAATCATTACTTGACTAGGATCTATTCAAACATCCGCAAACCTATATAGTTGGTTCAATATGCGTTAATAAATAATAAACATTAAAACATGCACTGAGACATTAAACATTAAGATCAACAATCACATAATATGTTTCATTCAACTCATTCGTTTTCATTACATTTAGGACATGACATACATATTACATTAAGATCACAAACTAGGTACATATGGATCAAAAACTATGACACCATTGTCCCGTCCATATTCACTGCCCTCTTTCTTCGGTACCAAGATCACAACCCTTCATCCACCACCCCTAAGAACAGAGATGGATTCGATTTGATGATGGTGGTCAGCTATTTTTAAAGGTTGTGTTTGGTGATAGTGGTAATTGAAGGTTGAAGGTGGTGCTGGTAGTGGTTGAAGTTGAAGGTGGTGTTGGTTGTTAAAGGTGGTGACAGTAGTGGTGGTGGTGGTGGTGGTGATAGTGGTTGAAAGTGGTTGTGGTGGTGACGGTGGTTGAAAGTGGTTCTAGTGTTGACAGTGGTGAAGTTTTTGAAAGTGGTGTCGATGGTAGAAGGTTGAAGGTTGAAGATGGTGCACTGGTGCTAGGGGTGGTTGAAGAAGGTGGTGGTGGTGACAATGGCTGAAGGTGGAGACTTGATAGTGGTAGGAGATAGTGGTGGATATGGTGAAGAATAAATGGTGAAAGGGGGTTTGCTGTGGTGAACAAGAGTATTTTTGTCATTTCACACACACTTAACACTTAAATTTAACGTTCATACACTTCAGTGATCAAGTTTGTTACGTCTGTGCCAATTATTAGTTCAACCTTGTAATTTCTAAGACTTAAGAGTCAAAAGTGAAATCAGTACTAACCACAAAAGCCGCTCATTTAATTTATATAATACTAATTATCAACTTAGTTATACATTTAGGTTTGTATCATATGTTTTATAGATTGTACCCCACTTTGTTTTTTTTACTCCTTCATTTTTAACACTATAGCTTTTGTCTTTTATGTTTAACCCTAATACCTTTTTTATTTTCAAATTTAATCTCAAATACTTTTCATCATTTATAATTTTTTGTTTTACGTCTCGGTCTAAATTTTTGAGTTAACGTACATGCACATGTGCATGTGATTTAACGTTTTTACATCTATTTTTTTTGTTTCCCAACTGCGTTATGTAATACACTTCATTCTAATTTATACACATTAACAAGTCGCTATGCACATGCATGGGTTAAAGTTTTTACGTTTATTTTTTATTTATTTTGTTTTACGAATTTTAATAGTTGTTGGTGGTCGGTAGCGACGCTGTAGCATTGATGTCATTTGATACGTTTTTACGGCTCTATCGCAACAAGTGGAGTTAAATACTAGTTAAATTTAAAGATAAAGATAAAATAAAATAAAAAAAAAAAAAAAAAAAAAAAAAAAAAAAAAAAGTTGTGAATGGTCCGGGTGAACTTGAAAATACAACATTCTTGCTTTCGGCACTAACTTTTTTCTTTCATTCCACTTCTTTGCTTTCCTATGCTTTGAGTGGCAAAGGAGCAAGCAAATTAATCCGCATATACTAGTAGTATACTAATAGTAATTAGCTGATCATGACCACAAGATGTGGACGTAGGGATGAGCATGAAGCTGATGAAGAAGAAGAATAACAAAAGAATAAGCGGTAGCTTTTCATTTTGTCAAAGGGGCCAACGAAAGCAAACAGAGATTACACGATAGCCACATTGATAATCTGTAAAACCCCCCCTCCAAATCATTCACAAGAAGCCGTTACCCATGAATTTTGGCTGCAAACTACGCGATTTGATTGCATCTTCTTATCGCTACCAATTTTCTCATCACCTGCGCAATGATTCGTCACTTACGCACGTTCTTTCTTTCCACTTTACGGCACCAGCAACAGAGGTTCCATCATCAACCACCATTTTTGCAGAATCACAAGGTTTAAAGATTCAAACTTTTTCATCTTGTATTCGAATTTATTGACAGTGCACTCCAGGTGCTCGATGTAATGTCTGTACCAAAGTACTTGATATTTCTCAGGTCTGACTAACATAACATTCATCATTTCATTGCCCAGGCATTGTGCATAGTAACAAAGGAGTCATCAGTAACAAGAACCTAATTGATCACTTGAAACTTTGCCCAAACTTGAGTCAGCTAGAGTCTTTTTACGCCTGCATTGTAAAGAACGGGTACAATCAAGATTGTTTCATGATAAACCAGTTTATCTCAGCCTCTTCCACCTTTTACAGGACAGATTATGCAATTCAAACCTTTACCCAGATGGATGATCCGAATGTATTTGTGTATAATGCAGTTATTCGAGCATGTGTTTGTTGTTCTTCCCCAATTCAAGCAATTCAGTTTTATTTAAAAATGCTGAGCACTCAGATTCGTCCCACTAGCTATACATTTTCATCGGTTATCAAAGGTTGTGCTTTAGTTGCACAAGCAACAATCGGAGAAGCTGTTAACGCGCATATATGGAAATTTGGGTTCAAGTCTCATGTGTATGTTCAGACAGCATTGATTGATTTTTATTCAAGTGTGGCGAAGATCAGTGACTCGAGGCAGGTGTTTGATGAAATGATCGACAGGGATGTCTTTGCTTGGACTTCGATGATTTCAGTTCACGCACGAGCAGGAAACTTAGTGTCTGCAAAGAAACTCTTTGATGAAATGCCCGAAAGAAATTTTGCTTCATGGAACTCTTTGATCGATGGATATGCTAGAATAAAAGATGTCGACTCTGCTGAGGTTTTATTCAGCAAGATGCCCCAAAAAGACTTGATTTCGTGGACGACTATGATAAACTGCTACTCTCAAAATAAATTATACCAAGAAGCGTTGGCAACTTTTGATTATATGACGGCACAAGGTATCATCCCTGATGAAGTAACCATGGCTACTGCTATCTCAGCCTGTGCGCATCTTGGGGCACTTGACATAGGGAAAAGGATACATGTTTATATAAAAGCACATCGTTTTAATCTTGATGTTTATGTAGGGTCTTCACTGATTGACATGTATGCAAAGTGTGGCAGCTTAGATCAATCTCTAGTAGTGTTCTATAAATTACCTGAAAAAAATCTTTTTTGTTGGAACTCATTAATTGAAGGACTTGCAGTACATGGATACGCGAATGAAGCACTGAAAATGTTCAATCATATGGTGAAAGATGGTATAAAACCAAATGGAGTTTCCTTTATCAGTGTCCTTAGTGCTTGTACACATGCAGGAATGGTCAAAGAGGGTCAAAGATGTTTTCAGAGCATGATTCATGATTTTCATATTCCTCCTGAAATCGAACACTACGGATGTATGGTTGATTTGTTATGCAAGGCGGGTTTACTGGAAGATGCGCTGCAAGTGATAAAAGAAATGAGAATGGAACCAAATGCTGTTATTTGGGGCGCATTATTAGGTGGATGTAAACTTCAGAAGAATTTGGAAATCGCTATGATTGCTGTTGATAAGTTGATGATTCTGGAACCTGATAACAGTGGATATTATACACTTTTAGTTAATATGTTTGCTGAAGCAAATAGATGGAATGAGGTAGCTAGAATACGGGCAACTATGAAAGATCTTCGTGTAGAGAAAAAGAGCCCGGGATCAAGTTGGATTGAATTAGAAGGGAAAATTCATCGGTTTTCAGCTTCCGATAAGTATCATGAATCTTGCGAGGAAATATACTCCTTGTTGGATAGACTATATGGAAAGCCACTTCTTGCTCCATGTATATCTGAACTTGTTTTCTGCTTATAAATATTTCCTCTTTATAGCCAAAAATGTGATTATAGGGAAAAATTTGTGTATTTCTTGACAATTTCCTTCGGTCACATGCCAATGGCCTGTTTTAACCGGAACCATATTGACACTTCTTAAAAATGTCCTATTTTGAACCGAACCTACTTTGACCCGTTACCCAACCTGTCCTTTTTGCCTCGCTTATGGCGCCGTCTTTGGTATGAACTTCAAATTTTCCATAACGTTTTAAATAGTGACTTTTTGGCTGAACCAGTTAAGGTTGGTAGGCTTATCTCAAGAAAGAATTGATGTATCAATATACTCTCTGAGTTTCAAATTCTTTGGTCAGCAAAGTAAAGAGTCATTGTGTTGTGTGCAATAAATAGTGTATCATGGGTCTTGCTTATTGGGCCAAATATAAGCCCATTAGGAGATATATGTGTGTCATACGTTCATAATTTGTTTAGTGTTTTGGGCTGGGACTAGTGCTCAAGTGTATAGGGATGTTAGTGTTGTACTGTTAACTGTTGTGAGAGTTCAGGCTTTTTTATGGGGCATTGTCCTGAAAAAGTCCCCGTGTCCAACTCTCGTGTTCCTTTGTACATTTTCTTAAATTTATAAAATTTACCGGGGTTCTTGTAGCATCCTGTAAAATTATAATCGTGAAGATCATTTTCAAATCAAATTATTCAGTGGTTCACCAGAATAAATCAATCAGATATAACTCAAACGAGAACAAGAATTAATATGTTTTGTTGTGTGATATTCGTGAACCAGAAGAAAGAACAGAATGACTTATATGTTTCAAAATCAATATTTGTGAGGAAAGGGAGAAAACTACTGGTGACAGTTTTCATATCAAAATATTACACTTTTTACCATCAAGTTTTACATGTGAAAATTCAGTAAAATCAAAATTTCGTGTGTTTTTTATAAAGCAATGTTTACCAAAATAAAAAATTTCCAAACTGACCTGGACCCCTTGGACCCCACTCCCAGGAGCTACCCCCGAACCCCCGCCAAGAGAGCGTTTCCCCCTTTGGAACTCCATTGCTTATAATAAGGTTTTTAGTTTCAAAGATATCAATAAACTCAAACAAGTGTTTACGCTGTACCTCCTGACTTGTTTGGCGGATATTATGATCAAACAGGTTATTAGTCAATCCAATTACATTAAAATATCTAATATTTATGTTCCTGTTTTTTATTTAAAAAAGAAGTTAAAATAGGGTTGTTGAGACGGAGAATATCAATAGTAAAGAACAAATGAAAGAATTTGACACCCAAAAGAGAAAAAAACAAAATTCAGGTTGCAAGGTCATAAATGGCGGAGGACAAGCATGGATTATATTGGAATACAGCAGAGTCTTTGTTTCTACCAAAAAAGACATATATCGTGATACAACTTGCAACTTCGGTGCTTTTTTTCTGTCCTGTATAATTATGTAAAGTTACCGATGATTTTCTCAACTACTTCCACTTGGCCATACCCTAATCATTTTTAGGGTGTTTATAATAACATATCCGGATTTTTTAACATTCGAAAATTTTGCGTTGTGGTTAATGATATCCGAAGTTTCATATGTTCAAAAATCCGGATTCAATTCGGATAGCAGAACAAATATTTGAATTCTTAAAAAATTGTATTATTTAATATTTTTTTTAAAAACTTTTTATATTTTTTATTTAAAAAATTCAGATATCTAAATATTTTAACAAAATATCCGAAACTTATAATTATATAAAAATTTCGAATAATTTGGATATCTGAATATCCAAAAATTTACAAAAACATTATCCAAATCCAAATTCGAAAATTTCAGATATCCAAAAGATATCCGAATTTTCCGATTTAGATTTTTAGACATTTCAGATTCGTTTCACATTTGGATATTTTGCACTCCCCTAAATTCATTTATATGTGTTGAACCTTCTAGGGTGGTGTTACCGGAGAACTTTTTACTTAAATAGCCATTTGACCAAGCTTTTTTTACGAAGACACCCATTTGTCCAACGTTTTAAAATTACAACCAATTTATAGTTGATTATACAAACAAACACACATACCAAGTAACGTTTCACTTATAAGATTATAAACAATTTACCAATTATCATACGAAAGTATAACTCAAACAAAAGGCATGGACATAATACGATCTTAAATATTGACATTTGCATGGTTTTTGTCATGCATGTGAGCACAAACCGAAGATAGACATGGTTTTGAATTAAAATTGCAAAATTGACACAGTTTGAGCTAAAAATTCAAAAATTACAAGTTGTTTAATGTAAATCCAAGGATCGCAAACAGGAATTATCAATGTCGGTCGATTGGCAAGTCAACATTTGCGGAAACAACGTTGATTTGGTTTAATTGTTTGAGATAACTTTAAATATCAATAAATGTTCAAGAACACACGTAACAAAACACAATTAATGATTAATAACTATTTCATTAGAACATGTTAATGATTACAAATATAATGAATGAATGATATCAAGTATGTTATGATGTGACGGCTGCTAAGGTTTGATTGAGAGACTTTGAAGTGATTGTTGTATTGCTATTGCTGATGTCGATCAATCAATCGTCTAAAATAACCTACTTGAATTGAAACCTAGGATCCATATATATAGACAATGATGTTTCAGTTATAGGAAACACCGGATCTCTTGGGATTTGATTTGTTTCAGTTAAGGAATCATCGGATTTCTCGGGGATTCGCATAACTGCCTAGTTGACTTATTGAATCGTAACACTTGTATTATACAAGTGTTTGTACTCCGCAGGAAGTTTGTCTTCCGTAGACGATTTGTTCTTCCGCAGAAGATTTGTTCTTCCGCAGAAGTCATGTTCTTCCGAAGCAATCTTGTTCTTCCGAAGCAATGTTGTTCTTCACTTCTGGTTGTTCATCCGCAGAGGATCTTCGGATGAATAGTTACTTGTAAGAAATATATCTACGGAAGAACAAAATGATCATCCGTAGATGTTTCTTACGCTTGGTCAATTTCATAAGTTGACCAAGTATAATGTTTGTACCTGCAACCATACATAAATAAACACACAAAAATGGGTTAACCTATATATTTAATGCATACACAATAATGAATTACAAACATTCATTATAGATATTAATTCAAGTACTAAGCATATACATAATGAACTAGATCTACTAAACCTAGACCTAACAATACTCCCCCTTAGGCTTAGATACTTGCAATCAGTTCTTCAACACTGAAAGTTCCTTGACTCTGGCAATGATCTTATTGTAGAAGTAAGACACAGCAGTCTTCTGATCATCATACTTGTAGTTGATCTTCATCTTGCTGAACTTCTTCAGAGTGTCAAAGCTTATCCCCAGAACATCTTCCTTCTAGTAAGTGTGTCTAACACATTGTTGTTATTCATCACTTCTAACTCATATTGCTCTGAAATTTTGAGTTTAGTTACTTCATCAAAAGTTGTTCCCTTTAGCAGTCCAGCATTGAATCTTCTTCTTTTGTAGGCTTTGGCATGTAATTTGTCAATCACTTGGATCATATGGACATGCAGGAACAAATCATTCTGTGCTTTTTCATCAGCCAACTTGGGAAAGAATTTGTCATTAAGGTATGAGGTGTAGCTGGGATGAAGTAATTTGATTTCCACAGGATCAAAGATCCTGATCCGGTCAGCTTTCTTGTTTTTAGCATTTCTTAACAACACCAACTCCTTTGTTTTCTCAACATAACCCCATTCAGTTATAGGGTATGTGAATTGAGTCCCTTCAATGCATTTGATTGCTGCTGTAGTTCTACTTTTGTATCCAACCATCTTCAAGAATTCTTCATCTACATATTCTGAGGCATTGGACTTGTATCTTTTAAGCCCTTTGATTCTCTTCTGATGCTCTGCATCTTCTCTTTTAGCTTCACTTAGGACATCATCTTTAAACTTAGTCTTGAGCTTTCCCACTAGAGTTGAGAAGTCTCTTCCTCTAGGGTAAATTGGATAATTGCAGATGATCAGGCTTTGAAGATCTTTGATGTCATTCTCTGGTAGACTCACCACTGAAAATATATCATGGAAGTATTCACTCTTCCAGATGTTCTTTTAATAATAGTACAATCCCAGTCTGGATCATATTTCCAGGCCATGATCCTGTTCTCTTCCACAGAACTGGGAGTCGTGAGGTGGTCTATTAGTTGTATCAGAGTGGATTTCTGTTTAGTTATCTCCCTCACTGTAGTGCCCAGTGGCCATACTTTGCCGGGTATTACTTCTCTTGGCTCTCTGATCAGTTTGTCCTTCCTTTTGTGCTGATCTTTAGGTTCAACTGTTATAGGTTCAACAGGAAGTTTGCTTTGTTGCTCATAGGATGGATGAGGAGCTTCAGTTCTGAATTTTACACCAGTATCCAGCTCAACTTTCATCACATGCTCCATCATCCTTCTAAGTTCTCCTACTGACCTTCCCTTAAGCTCATGTAGTTTGTAGTTATGGCCTTGTAACCAACAAGTCATGTTACATCTACTCAGCTTAGCTGTGTCACAATGTCCCAACTCCTTCTTTGTCTTCTGGATGAATTGAAAGGTGCAGAAAGCTTCGTAATCACAGTTTGGAATCATAAAGCATGCAAGCTCAAATTCTTTCAACAGATTCTTCATCTCAGTCATATTTAGCCTTTCAACATGTCATAAGGGAAGCCATGATTTATGAGAGTCATGAACATGGTCGATTCAGGTCTCTCTTCTAATATGTCTTTTGTAGCCAGAAGATCATCAACCTTTGATACTTCCTTATCTAGTGCAGAGTCTTCATTGATCAGCTCTTTCCACTCTTCATCATTGTCATCATCCTGATGAGAGATAGACTTCACAGTAGATAGGTCTACTAAAGGTGGGTGTTCAGGAGATGTGAGCTTTTGTTTCTTGGAAGAACTTTCATCAACAGTATTCTTCTTCTCTGTCGTACCAAGATACTTTCTCTTCCTTGAGTACAGAATTAGCTCTTTTGTTGCCTCAATAGATTGTTTTATTTGAACAGTTGAAATATTAGCATTGGATGTTGTTGGGGTGTGTTTTTACCTAAACAACAAGGATTTGGAAAGATGAAATATATTCTAATATTGATCATAAAAGAAGTGCAAAGCATCCTCTGAGGGGGAGCAGAAGATAAATATTTCCTTGCAAACGCCCACCTGGTTCAAGTTCACCATTTGTGAAGACTCAAGACCCAAGTTATAGAAATAGGAACTATTTTATTATTTCATTGTAATTATGATGTAATATTTAGTTTTGCTATCATCATCCTAGGGTTTTAGGTCATGTACTATAAATAGATAGGATAGCCCCCATCTCAATTAGAATTTTTACAATGTAATCATTTGGTGAGCTTGAGTTGTGTGCAGCCTCCATGGAGTTGTCATCCATGGAGGTTGTATTTTGATTATTGCAATTTCTTCTTCTTCCTGTTTCTCTTGTTTCTTGTTTCTAATAAATTCCCTTTGTTTACTCAATGATTATACATCTCCTACCCTTTGAATGTTCATATCTAATTGATTTCATCAAATATGATTTTATGATCCTAACAATTGGTATCAGAGCTAGGCTCTGAATTGATCGATCTCACAATCGATGATTCACCTATGCTCTTTTCTTATTTGTTAAATCAATTTGGAGATACATTTTGCTGCTACTGCAGGGCTTTTGCCTGTGAAGAAATCTAGTGTGTTTTGATACTCCCCTTCTTATCAAAACCATGTTACAAACTTTGGTGAATTGTTCATGGGTCTGTGGTACGTATGACTTAATGGTTGGATATTCTATATGAGCTCAGACCACACAAGATGAACCCAGGTAAATATTATAGTTTACATTTAGGTGTTTTCTTGTACAAATGAACTGAATATGGTGGTGCAATCTGGTTCTACACCTGTCTTGCTGATTGTGCGTTGGACAACTTGAATGTTCAAGTTTCATACACAAATTTGTTGCTCAAAGTTTGCACACCAATTGTTTGATGAAATGCCTAAAGAAGTTTTCTCATCAGTAGTTGAGATCTTTATTTTCATCAGTAGTTGGGAACGTTGATCTTCAGTAGTTTATTCATTTTGTTCATCAGCAGTTAGAAGAATGTTGTTCTTCAGCACTTGTCTGTTCACATCAGTATGAAGACATTTGTTCTTCAGTACTTGTAGACAGTGTTCTTCAGTACTTGTGAACATTTGTTCTTCAGTACTTGTAGACGGTGTTCTTCAGTACTTGTGAACATTTGTTCTTCAGTACTTGTAGACAGTGTTCTTCAATACTTGTGAACATTTGTTCTTCAGTACTTGTAGACTTTTGTTCTTCAGTACTTGTTGACAGTGTTTTTCAGTACTTGTGAACATTTGTTCTTCAGTACTTGTAGACAGTGTTCTTCAGTACTTGTGAACATTTGTTCTTCAGTACTTGTAGACATTTGTTCTTCAGTACTTGTAGACTTTTGTTCTTCAGTACTTGTAGACAGTTTTCTTTAGTACTTGTAAACATTTGTTCTTCAGTACTTTTGAACTTTTGCTCTTCAGTACTTTTGTTCATCAGCTCTTGAGACTTTCAAACATCAGTAGATGTATGTTTTCACATCAGCTGTTAGTATGTTATTCATGGGTAGTTTCACAAATTTTTCGCATCAGCAGTTGTTTTCTGATCATCAGCAACACTGACAAACCGTGTCAAATTAGCAGATACCTAAATCTGATGCTCTGAAACATCATCAGAAAAGGTTTCAAATTATCTCAATAGTGTTTAGTACTTCAGCAGAAGCCAGAGCCTGATTTGTATCTAAAGTTGGAATTGGTATTCGCTTATTATTGGGTATCTTTCTTGCTGAGTACATGGTTCTATTATATATAGTTTGAGATGATTTTGCTTATATTAGCATGCTATGCTGAGTTAGACCAGAAGAAAGTCAAGAGCAGTAAAAGGGGTGGTTACTCTCATCTGTTTTGCATCCTTCAGCAGATGCTTGTCAAACTACCTCTAGCAGTTGGCAGCAGAAACAAAGGAAAACAATGAATAAAGGCATGAGTCAATGTGGTTCTAGTGGGTGCACAAAAAGACCAATTGAGGAGGAGACTATGCCTTCATAAAATAGCCGGTGGTAATACTCATAATCAATGGTTTCTCAATCTAATACATTTTCTATGATTTTGAGTAGGTTGGTGGGATCTCTTCAAAGATTAACACTTCTAAGCATGTTGATGATTGTTCCTTGGATTTGTTCAAGCTTTGATCACTATTTGAAGATGTCATTCATTGTAGAGTTGGGTTACCCTTTACAGTGAAAGACACCCTATGCTCTTACATTCCTTTAGGTTGGGAATAGAAGACTCTTTTGGCTCCTTGGTAAGAATCAAAAGAAAGTGGATGCTGCATCTTAAGGGGAGTTACATAGAAGTGTGAAAGGTTTGATTAAAGTCTTGGAATAGTTTGATGCTTGCTTTGAAGATAATCCGTAAAACAGAGCCTACTACAGTGTGATGCAAGTGAAAGGAACATGATCTTCATGTGTCCATCATATGCTATTGCATCTTCACGGATTTGATTTCATCTTACCAAATAGGGGGAGTTTGTTGGGGTGTGTTTTTACCTAAACAACAAGGATTTGGAAAGATGAAATATATTCTAATATTGATCATAAAAGAAGTGCAAAGCATCCTCTGAGGGGAAGCAGAAGATAAATATTTCCTTGCAAACGGCCACCTGGTTCAAGTTCACCATTTGTGAAGACTCAAGACCCAAGTTATAGAAATAGGAACTATTTTATTATTTCATTGTATTTATGATGTAATATTTAGTTTTGCTATTATCATCCTAGGGTTTTGGGTCATGTACTATAAATAGATAGGATAGCCCCCATCTCAATTAGAATTTTCACAATGTAATCATTTAGTGAGCTTGAGTTGTGTGCAACCTCCATGAAGTTGTCATCCATGGTTGTATTTTGATTATTGCAATTTCTTCTTCTTCCTGTTTCTCTTGTTTCTTCAATAAATTTCCCTTTGTTTACTCAATGATTATACATCTCCTATCCTTTGAATGTTCATATCTAATTGATTTCATCAAATATGGTTTTTATGATCCTAACAGACGCTAATGTACAGATCTTCATTTTGAGCTGCTCAATCTCTTCTTTTTCTTTTTATCACATTTGACTGAGCAGACATAGTGTTATTTGCTTGTTCAAGCTTCATCATCATTCTTTCTTTTTCTTCCTTTTCAGTTGCTGCTGACTCTTTAAGCTCAGACTCCTTATCAAGTAAGCATCAATAACTTCCTTGTCGCATTGAGCATCTTCTCTCAGCCTTCTTATTCTAGCTTGTTGTTTCATCAACTCTTCATCCTTTTCTCTTATCACTCCCTTAAGCTCCTGTATTCTTTGCTTTCTTTTGTTTGATTTAGCACTAGCTTGTTATACTCAGCAACCAGATAACTCTTGCTGACAGGATATATTATCACTTAGATCATCTCATTGTAGGCAATTATATCAACATAGTCTGCTTCTTCTTCTTCTTCCTGATGTTGAGCATCAATCTCATCATCTTTAACTTCTTCTGGGTTTATACTTGTTGAGCTTGAACTGAGCTCAATGGCTTGATTTGCAAGTTCTTGATGAGGTTGTTATTGTTGTTGATGATCAGACACTGGAGATACTTGTTTAGTTTCATTTGAGAGTACTGGGGATTCAGTCTTGGATAATGACAGTTTAACTATACTTGCTTGTGAGACTAACTCTGTCTCCCTAGTGTAAAGACTATTTGGTGAGTGGGTTGGATGGGAGAGATTGGCTCTGTATTTTGGCTGGCTGGAGATTGTGGTTGAGTGTTTGTGTTGATTTGGTGATGGATGGTGGAGGGAGAGATTGGTTCTGTATTTTGGCTGGCTGGAGATTGCTGATATATGGGTGATGTACCTGGTGAGTGAGTGTCTTGAACAGACTTGGTTGGAGAGTTCTCTTGTTCATCTTTCCACACAAGCTCTTGAGGATATTTGCAACAGCATCAACCACATGTGCAAACATGTCCATGTCACCTCCTTCATATTCCCAGAAATTTTGTTCAGAACAGATCTGCCAAGGTGTGCTTGACTAAACACACCACCATCCACAGAAGTTCCAGGCAAATCCGCATTAATGATTAGTTGAAGAAACCTTGGAAACATATACATCTTATCAACCTTCTGCCCCTTAATGTGATCACATAGACAATTGAAGATGTACTTTGAGTAATTGTAGGTTCTTCCCTAAAAATATCAATGATGCCAGATGAGATATGTCTTGAAAATCTATCAAGTCCAGATTTTCTGTTTGAAATGCACTTCAGATAGGTGTGACAGAGAAATCTGTATGGCTTACAGAGTCTTCCTTTCTTGATTTCTCCCTTTTCAAAAGCACCATCATATCCCATCATGAGAAAGACTTTCTCTATGTATTCGTTTTCGAACACATCAGGGTGTCCGGCTTCAACATCTCCCAACTCAAGTACCCTTCTTATTGTTTGTTCATCGATTCTCGGCCTTCGATTTTTAATATCAGCAACAATACCTTCACCATCTTCTTCTACATATGCAGAGTTCCAGAAATTGGTGATATGTGATCGATAAATCACAGGCTCTGCCGATAGTGCATAGAACAACCTTGATCTTCTTAGATATCTGATAAGTTCTTGACACCCTTCTGAGACAGGATCATCAGAGTTGAAGAAGGCAGACACATTGTGTTCTTTCGCAAATCGATTATCCATCTGTTCATAAGAAAAGACTTCGTTAAAATCACATTATTGATATGAGAATACGAACAGTTGTGATATAAAACAATAATCAAATGGTTCATTCTTGAATATTACAACATGTTTTACCTTAATAACAGTGGATTAAGAACACAAATATATGTTTGTTTAATGTTTTGATTTGATGAAATTTGAATGCTGAGGAAGTGGGAAATAGTTTTTTGAGAGTGAGTTTTTCTAGGTCTGAAAAGTGAGCTGAAAAAGTGAATAATGAATTTGAGAGGTCAAACCACATCATTTATACTCTCAGACACATTAATTTATTTCATTTATTAAGTGGGACCCTCAACCGTATTCTTCTGCAGAACATCTACGGATCGACAACATCTGCTGATGATGTATTCTTCCGCAGATTACCACAAATTAAATTACATTTGTTGATCTTTATACATCCGTAGTTTACCAATCTACGGATAAACATTTAAGATTTCCTCATTATAGCTTCTGCTGATGCTAAAATAGCACAAGGCAGAGAGATATTGTTGTATGTATCGTCCAAGTCCATTGGTTAGAACCATTTATTGCTTTAGGACCTTGTTGGCTTTGTATACATGGCAATTTAGCACAAGAAAGTTTAAAAAGATTTTTATTAAAATTTTCATGTATCCAGCAGCTAAGATGATGCTCAGATTCTTGAATATTACAACATATTTTACCTTAATAACAATGGATTAAGAACACAGATATATGTTTGTATAATGTTTTGATTTGATGAAATTTGAATGCTGAGGAAGTGGGAAATAGTTTGTTGAGAGTGAGTTTTTCTAGGTCTGAAAAGTGAGCTGAAATATCGAATAATGAATTTGAGAGGTCAACCCACATCATTTATACTCTCAGACACATTAACTTATCTCATTTATTAAATGGGACCCTCAACCGTATTCTTCCGCAGAACATCTACGAATCGACAACATCTGCTGATGATGTATTCTTCCGCAGATTACCACAATTAAATTACATTTGTTGATCTTTATACATCCGTATTTTACCAATCTATGGATAAACATTTAAGATTTCCTCATTGTAGCTTCTGCTGATGCTAAAATAGCACAAGGCAAAGAGATATTGTGTTGTATGTATAGTCCAAGTCCATTGGTTAGAACCATTTATTGCTTTAGGATCTTGTTGGCTTTGTATACATGGCAATTTAGCACAAGAAAGTTTAAAAAGATTTTTATTAAAATTTTCATGTATCCAGTAGCTAAGATGATGCTCAGATTCCAATTCCTTCAAATTGATAATGAGATAGACATTTTTGCTGATTGAGTAACTCAACTTCATGTATTCTACTCCTCCTAAATTTGTGATTAATGGTGAATTTAAGCATTTATCATAAATTTCTTTAAGAGGAATAACATGATTTGTAACTGTATGAAGATGATCAGACATATATACATATATGATGGGATCATACTATAATACTAAGCCTCTTCCTGATGAGTTATGATGTTGAATTAATACCTGAACAAAGTTCTGATTGCAAGTATATTGTCCACTTAATCCATACAAGCTCATGTATCAACTAGGCATGCTGATTATCATGTTTTCATATTGATTGGAAATACTGTCATGGGCTTCACATTTAATTCACAAAGATTTTGTCCTCCTTTGTAAGTCAAATCATCAATTTTCACACTTAAGAACTATGTACTTTAATTTATAAGTTCTATCTTGAGATGCATTTGGAATCTCATTAATGCAATTATGTAAAGCTCAAGATAATATACAATTGATCACATAGGATTCTTTTGAGAGCTTAGATATGATCATCATCAAGTCACCAGGTCTTTACTCATGTAAACAGAGGTGCCTTTAACCCAGGTCTTTGTTTACACAAACAGAGGGATGATAAGGATCATGATCTTTTCACCGTTTGTAACTAAACTTCAGTATGGTGATCATACACCCAGTATTTTTTACACAAAACAGGGGAGTATGATTTGCAAAGATAGCTATTATAAAATGTTGGTACATAGTGTGTTTTAGATGAGTGATTTGGTCACATCAGAAAAAGACTCCCTTGTATTCTCAAAATGAAGTTTCTCACAAACAATCACTTTAGCATTATGTTTGGCATGCACTCAGTTTAGTTTCCACTCAAGATGAATCTACTTAGAGATCAAGAAACTTGCTGAGATTTATTGTTATTTATGAATTCGGGAATAAGCAAAGCTATAGTGTATTATCATTTCCCATGCATATGTCATGCTTAAGTATCATTACACACATATTTTGTTTGTTTAATTTGATTAATCTAAGTTAATCATGCCTAGAGATTCAACCAGAAAGTTAAATCTAACTGAGTCAAAGGCTTTAGTGAATAAATCAGCAAGCTGATTTGTTGTATCCACTTTAACTAACTTAATCAAACCCTTTTCTGAGCAATCTCTCAGAAAATGATATCTTATCTCAATATGTTTTGTTTTACTATGTTGCATAAGATTAGCAGTTATAAACATAGCAACAGAATTGTCTATATAGATTGAAGTTTGAAGAAAGTTGTAACCATAGTCAAGTAATTGGTTTTGCAACCAAAGAACTTGAGAACATTCAGCTGAAGCAGCAATGTACTCAGCCTCAGCTGTGGATACAGAAACATTGGTTTGTTTCTTGCACTGCCATGATACTAGCCTTGGTCCAATGAATTGGCATCCACCGGTTGTTGATTTTCTGTTACTGTTACATTCACCATAGTCACTGTCTGAGTATGAGTAGAGTGTAAAGTCGCCATCTTTTGGATACCAAAGACCAAGTCCTGGTTTTCCTTTGAGGTATCTGAAATTCTTTTTACAGCATTGAGATGAGACTCCTTGGGATCAGATTGGTACCTAGCACATACACACACAGCAAACATAATATCAGGTCTACTGGCAGTTAAATACATCCTATCATTGATCTATATAATTTTTGATCAATAGCTTTTCCAGAAAGGTCAGGAGCAATTTATCAATTGTTGATGCTGGTGTTTTGCATGAGGATACTTCAGCAAGATTGTTTTCTTTAGAATTTGATGTATGTATTTTTCTTGATTGATGAATATCCCATCTGATTTTTGATGACTTGAAGGCCAAGAAAGAAGGTTATTCACCCTTGAGCTCATCTGAAATTCAAATTTCTTCAGCTCTTCAAATTCACACACAATCTCTTATTAGTTGAACCAAATATAATGTCATCAACATATATTTGAACTACTAAGAGATCTTGATGTTCTTGTTTGAGAAAGAGTGTCTGATCAATAGTTCCTCTTTTGTAGCCATGCTTGAGCAAGAAAGATGATAGTGTTTCATACCATTTTCTTGGTTCTTGATGAAGACCATACAAGGCTTTATCTAGTTTGTATACCCTATGGGGATAATGAGAATCTTCAAAACCAGGGGGTTGTGACACATAAACTTCCTCATCAATCTTCCCATATAAGAATGCACACTTGACATCCATCTGATACACAGTAAACTTCTTATATGATGCATAAGCCAGAAACACTCTTATGGCCTCAATTCTTGCAACTGGTGCAATAACTTCATCATAGTCTATTCCTTCTTCTTGAGTGTATCCTTGTGCAATCAACCTTGCTTTGTTTCTTACAATAATCCCTCTATCATCCAGTTTGTTTTTGTATAGCCATCTTGTTCCAATAGGATGTTGACCTTCAGGCAAATCAATAAGAGACCACACTTTTTGCTTTCTGAACTGTTGAAGCTCTTCTTGCATAGCTTCAATCCAGCTATTGTCTTTTAAAGCAGCAGTGATGTTTGGAGGCACCACTTGAGAAAGAAAACAACTGAAGAGACAAAGGTTGACTGTACCACTTTGACTCCTTGTAGTTCTCTTTTCAAGATTTCCAATGATGTTGTCAATTGGATGAGTCTTATGGATTTTCATTGAAGGAGTTGATTCAACTGGTATAGATGATTCCAGGTTAGTCATTTCCATTGCCTCACACTGATTCAGCTCAGGTTGTGAGTTTAAGAAATAGTCAAACTATTCAACATGAGTCGAATGATCATGAGAGTCTCTTGTATGGGTTACAGGAGTATCTCTAGTTTTGTTTTGCTCTTCTATAGGAACTTCTCCGGAAACATTTTGTTTATCCGTAGGAACTTCTCCGGAAACATTTTGATTATCTGTAGGAACTTCTCCGGAAGCATTTTGTTCTTCCGTAGGAACTTCTTCGGAAGCATTTTGCTCTTCCATAGGAGTTTCTTCGGAAGCATTCACATCTTCGGATGCAGCATGTTCGTTTCCAAATGTAGTATCTACTGCTACTGAAGTGTTTTCATCCGAGGATGAGGGTATCCTTGGAGGATCAACGGATAAAGTTACTTCAATCATAAGAGGTGGAACAAATGGATAACATACTTCATCAGATCCTGCATTGTTCAAATAATCATAGTTAAATGATTTGGATAAAGCATCTATGTCAAACAACCATGATGAACCTTTAACTGACTTTGTAAATGCAGATTCATCAAAGATACATTAGGAGTTTCTTCCACTATGTTATGTTGTGGAATATAACCTATATGATTTCGATGTTGAAGAGTATCCACAAAGAAACCATCATATGCTTTTTCTGAAAATTTTCTCAATGACTCTTTTATGTTCAAAACAGTTATATGACATCCAAAGACTTTTAGATATCCTATGTATGATTTTCTTTTAAATAGGAGCTCATAGGGAGTTTTGTTATGTTCTTTGACAATTAATGTTCTGTTTTGAACATTGCATGCAATATTCACAGCCTCAGCCTAAAATGTGATAGGTAATTGTGAATCAGCTAGCATTATTCTGGCTGCTTCAATAAGAGTTCTGTTTCTTCTTTCAGCTACTCCATTTTGTTGTGGAGTTTTTGGTGCACTGAATTGTCTCGCAATACCTTTGCTCCTGCAAAAGGAATCCAGTTCAAAATTGATAAATTCAGTACCATTGTCACTCTTAAAAATTTTAACTTTTGTATCAAGTTGATTCTCAATCTTAATCACAAAGTCCATTAATGTTTCTGATGTTTCACTTTTGTTTTAAGAAAAAGACCAATGTGAATCTTGTGAAATCATCAACTATCACCAAACAATATTGTCTTTTTCCAATGCTCATCACATTGATAGGACCAAACAGATTCATGTGAAGCAATTTGAGTGGTGTAGTATTTGAATTGATAATTTTGTATTTATATGACACTCTATGTTGTTTTCCTTTGTAACATGAAGAACAGTGAGTTGAGCAATGAAACTCTTTGTTTGGAAATCCAATGACCAGGTCATTTTTCACCAATTTATTCATGTTCTTCATGTTAGAATGGACAAGCCTTCTATGCCATAATTGAGACAAATCTTCTGATAGTTTAGATATAAGGCATGTTTCATGTTTTATGAGTGAAGTGTTGTTCCCAAAACATAGGTGTTTCCTTTTCTTGCTGCTTTGAGGAGGATCAAATCTTCTGAAACAATAAATCCTGGCTTAAGAATGTAAAAGTTAGTATTATCAAACAATGTGGTATAACTTTGATCACAAATTTGAGACACCCTAAGTAGATTATACTGTAAATTTTCACAGTAATTTACTTTCTCAAATTTGAGCACACCATTTGTTATCATCCCTTCACCGACAATTTTACCTCCCATTTTATCCCCACCAAATGCCACATAAGAAGCATTTTAATTTGAAATCATGGAGAAGAGAACAGTTTCCTGTCATATGCCTGGACAACCACTGTCAACATACCACTTATTGTCAGCTCTCCAATATTTTTTCTGCATTCAGAAAATAAATCAGTTAAAAGTGACAACCCAAGTCTTAGTGATCTTGGGTTTGTCAACAGAGTCTAAAATATTTACTCCTTCATGACTAAGTTTTAAAGTTTCAGTTTTAGATTTGGTTTGTTCATTCTGATTTGTTTTAGATGAGGATGATTCTACTGAAAGGGATGTTGATGAAGTAGGTTCTTTTTCTCAAATTTTGCTTGATTAAAATCAACTTCATTTGTTTGAGTCTTTTGTTTTGATAATGAAACTTTAAATGTCTCACTATATTTTGTTTTTGAAAGAGGTATTTGAATTCCCTTTTCAAATTTATCAAAAAATGAATCATCATCTTTTGATTCCTTATCAGTCAAATATACCCTTTTGTGGGTGTTTTTGACTGCTGCCCCGTTGTTCTATTCTTCAATGGATGAGTACTTGATAATATTTTGTCCTTTGATTTTGACTTAGATTTCAGATCATGCTTCTTCAATTTTGAACCTTTTTCACAGTCAGCATCTGTTTCAGACTTATCTAACTCTTTCTTCTTTGTGCTTTTGTTTTGTTCTTTTTGTTGAAATAACATTCCTGAGTGGAATGATTATTTTTGTTGCAGATGCCACAATGTTTGTTGAAGTAACATTCAGCTGTCATGTGATTGTTCATATTGCAAATAGAACAGTAGCTACTGAAGTAACATTCTTCAGTATTGTGATTTCTCATGTCACACCATTTGCAATATTTTCCATCTAATTCTTTTTCAGAATCATTCTTATGGTTGCTGATTTTTGATGTTTCTTTTTCTTCTTTAGCTTTGGATGTGCTTCATCTCTTTCAACTTTATGTTTCTGATTGATTGTTACCGAGTTCCTCTTCCGCAGATCATCTGCTGAAGTTTTCTTTTTCCGTTGATGATCTGCTGATAACTTTTTCTTTCCTTTTTTCCTTGGATCTCTCTCTTTCCTCGGTGATAGCAGATTCATCGTGTAATTTCCTGGAAGAGTCTTGTTGCTAACTTAGTTCTTGAAGACCTTCATTCAATTGAGCTATTCTCTTGCAAATGGTCTTCAACATGTTTCTTTGTTTAGGAGGATATGGCAACTTTGTTTCTTCAAGCACTTTTGGAATATGAACATTCTTACCAGTGGATATTTGATTAACATCATGTTCATCAGAATCATCCAAGTCATCACAATTATCATAACCAAATTCTGAATCATTTTGATTTAAAGATTCTGATTCAGAGGATTCAATTTCACTCACCTCAGCTTCATCGTTAATTTTGTTTTGAGTTGATTCTTTTTCAAACTTGGTGCTAGGCACAAAATGATTTGACAGAGTGTTGGTCATTGTTGTAGGTAAAGATGTGTAATTATCATTTATAGGTGGTACAATAGCATTATAACCCAACCCAGACCTTTTCTTTGATTCAATATGAGGATTAGTAATTTCTTAAATTACTGAGATGATAATTGAAACTTCTGAAGTTTCACTTCAGTTGATGCATGATCAGTCATTGATTTTGTTAAGGAAGTGGTCAGATGCTCAACTTGGGCTTTTAGGCTATAATTTTCAGAAACAAATTTTTCTAAATCCTTTTGCAAAGAGTTAATTTTGATTTGATACAATTTATGTTCTCTAACATGGGATTCATTCAAAATCATAGTTTCTTTTACTTTGTCAGCCAACTGTTGAGCATGAACTCTATAGCGTTCAACTTCCTCAACACATGTTGATGAACACAACCTTTCTTTTACCTCTCTTGCCATTGGTGGAACTGTTTGATCCATATGGGCCATCAATGCTTGATTCTCTTCCAAGACTTCTTTTTCATACACACTCCAGTCACACGTTCCATCTTGAAGTATGATTAGCCCTGACTCCTTTGAGTTACTAGGTCCAGCTGATTCATTGGTGGCAGGTGGGGATGCATTGATCAGTTAAGATTGTCTGTGCAGAGGTCTTTAAGAATTTGATTGTTGATGAGGTTGAATCTGATGTTGCTGATGCTGCTGGTGTTGTCTCATCTCTGGATATGACTGTTGATTGCATTCTCTGGAGAAATGTCCATAGAGATTGCATTTGAAGCATCTTACCTTTGATTTGTCACAAAATTTTTGATGTTTTACTTGCTGAGGCCAAGTTCTTATTTCTTCTGAGATATTACTTTGCTCTATAAGCAATCATGGTCATCTGCCATTGTAAGTCCATTTCTTCCACTACATCATGAGGTAGTTCTTCTAAATCTTGTTGGCAGATATTTGCTGACGTTAGAGAGCTTCCCAGATATGCTTGAAAACTGGAACTAAAAGCTGCAAGGCTGCTTTTTGTTCTTCAAAGTCCAATATCACAGTAATTGGTTCTGATGGATTGGTTGAATATGGAGACTTAGCTGTTGCTGCAGTTGTATCTTGTCGATCAGCAGTTCTTCCTTTATTCTTTTGATTCTTATCTTGAGATGATTTCTTTGAGGGCTTAGAAGCATAAAAGCTAACTTCCTACTCATCATCACTCCTAGCACAAGAGTTATCACTTTCATTGTTTGAATAAATGCACTTCCAACATTATTTGTTTCTTTGTTGAAGTGATAGGGTGAGACATGAGTTCTCACACTCTTGTTTCTTGATTTTTCGTCTATTTCAAGAGCTTCCACTTTTGCAACCAGAGTATCTAGACCAGTTGATTTTAGATCTATAGTGTTCTTGAACATGGATACAGTTTGCTTCCACTTTCTGGCAAAATGTGAAGCATTTTCTTGTTTAATTCTTCACTTGTATATTTCAACTCCAAATATTCATCTCAGTTACCAACTGCATGAATCTATGAAGTTGTTGAGAAATTGATTCACCCTCATATGATGAAATGTTTCATATTATGACCTGAGGGTGTCTCTCCTATGCTTCTTATCTCATCACTCCCCTTCGCAGAGAGTGTGAAGTATGTGCTGTTTTAGTTCTCACACCTGATCAATATCTCTTCAGGTAAAGCCATACTAAGCAAATTGTATGCTTTGATATCAAATTTGACCTTCTTAACATCATCAGGTGATAGATCTTTGGTACTGATTGATTGATTTTTGTCATTATAATCCGGCCCAAGAATGGGTGGAATATAAGGACCTTCAGTGATGGATACCCATAAATCAGAATCAGTCTAGTTTACATGATTTCTAAACTTGATTTTCCAATACTTGAAGTCTGCTTTTGTTTCCAACTTCGGTGGTTGGTAAGATGATCCACTGAAGTTGCTCATGATGTTAATTGATGAGAATGATTAACAAGATCTGCTATTAAATTGATTTGAATATAGATACAAGTTAATTAAAATCTACGAAATTAAGAACTGATAAATCTACGAAATTAAAATCAATTAAACACAACTGACACTTATAGATCAATCGATCTAGATTAATGAGCACTTGGCTCTGATACCACCTGTGAATCCAAGGATCGCAAACAGGATTTATCAATGTCAGTCGATTGGCAAGTCAACATTTGCGGAAACAACGTTGATTTGTTTAATTGTTTGAAATAACTTTAAATATCAATAAATGTTCAAGAACACACGTAACAAAACACAATTAATGATTAATAAGTATTTCATTAGAACATGTTAATGATTACAAATATAATGAATGAATGATATCAAAGTATGTTATGATGTGACGGCTGCTAGGGTTTGATTGAGAGACTTTGAAGTGATTGTTGTATTGCTATTGCTGATGTCGATCAATCAATCGTCTAAAACAACCTGCTTGAATTGAAACCTAGGATCCATATATATAGACAATGATGTTTTAGTTATAGAAAACACCGGATCTCTTGGGATTTGATTTGTTTCAGTTAAGGAATCATTGGATTTCTCGGGATTCGCATAACTGCCTAGTTGACTTATTGAATCCTAACACTTGTATTATACAAGTGTTTGTACTCTGTAGGAAGTTTGTCTTCCGTAGATGATTTGTTCTTCCGCAGAAGTCATGTTCTTCCGAAGCAATCTTGTTCTTCTGAAGCAATCTTGGTCTTCACTTCTGATTGTTCATCCACAGAGGATCTTCGGATGAATAGTTACTTGTAAGAAATAAATCTACGGAAGAACAATATGATCATCCGTAGATGTTTCTACACTTGGTCAATTTCATAAGTTGACCAAGTATAATGTTTGTATCTGCAACCATACATAAATCAACACACAAAAATGGGTTAACCTATATATTTAATGCATACACAATAATTAATTACAAACATTCATTACAGATATTAGTTCAAATACTAAGCCTATACATAATGAACTAGATCTACTAAACCTAGACCTAACATTTAACCAATGAGATTTTGAAAACCGAAATTTAAAAATCACTTTTTTTTTACTTCAGATGTGACCCCCAACCCTCCATCCAATCATGCATTTTTAACAAATCAATCAAAATAACTATTTAGGTTAAATAAAGTATATATAACTTTGTGAGCCATTTTTCTTTTGTGATTTTCTGAATGTTTAGATTAGTAAACCAGTTATGGAGATAAAAGAGGAGTAAAAGACATGGGATTTCTAGATGAGTCACATATATCATGAAGCTGCAGCAGCATAGGAATATGTAGGATCTTTGCTCCAAATAGATAACCTCCATCAACTAAAAGACACACACTGACCCATAAAAACAAACCCAACAATGTTCATTGTTCAACTCCAAATATATAACTTCCATCAACTAAAAGACATTGTCCCATAAACTAAAATCAGACACTCTTAAAACTTATTGAGACAAACAGGCTTCAAAATCAATGTGTGAGTTTTTCAAGAGTAAACATGCATTTCTATACATTAGGTTGTGTCTAAACTTATTGAGACAAAACAAGTAATTTTTATTTTGTATTTTCACATGTACTTTGGTTGTTTAGAGTTTGATACTATCGATTAGCTTGTGTCAGGGAGTCGTTGGTAGTAACCGTATAATGAAAGGATAACTAGACCATCTTCATTGCTACAACACCAAGGGCGGCCTACCCGACTCCACATCATCATGCCATTTTTATTTTTCATATCTTTCTTTCATTTTTCACAATATACCACACTCTCTCTCCTTGTCTTTCACAACTTTGCCCTTCTTCGCTCTTGCAGACGAGCATTTTGCCAGGTCGTGAAGGTCTTACAGAAGAATCCTCTTCACTTGACTCGTAAATTTACCAAATGAACATGATCATTTTATAGTTATTAGAAAATATATGTTGAAGTTTAGAGGGATGTAGTGAGATGATAAATTTTAGGGGGGGTTGGTTGGAAGGAATAAAATGGAATGAAATGAAATTGAAAAACTAATATAATTTTCAAATAAAATTATGTTTTAGTGAGTAGTTAAAAGTAAACTCAAGAGAATGTTTCATCTCAAATTCTGTTGATTGTGGGATTTCAAAATCCTTCCACCTAGAGAGGGAATTTGAAATCTCACAATCAAAATAATTTGAGGTGAAACATTCCCTTAGGTTTACTTTTAATTGTTCAATCAAATATATTTTTACTTGAAAATTATATTAGTTTCTCATTTCCAATCCATCTAATTAAACGATAATATTGAAGAAATTTGTTGTGATGTGATTGATATCTGCATGATAAACTATTCAGGAAAATACCATGGAGAACACAACCCAATAGATAATTTCAATATTTGTTTGGTCTGAATATTTAAATATTAAAAGTATTTTGAAAAAAGGAAGAAAAAAAGGTTATTTAAAGAGTATGTACAACGGAATTTAAGTGACAGGGAATCATTTTTTACTTTAAAGAGAACACATGATAGGCATTACAAGGAACTTAAAAATTGAATGACTTTGGACTCATGTCATGTGATCTAGATTGGTCAAAGATCAATTGTCATGCACTCATGCATTTGGTAAGGAATAATATAATGAGGAAAATGAAATAAAAAATTATTACAAGTTAGGATTGTATGACTTAAAACCTTTTTAAGTTAAGATTTATATTAGAGTTGGTAAGTGTTTAAATATGAACGAATCATTTTATGGTGTTGTTTGTTTTTTTTGTAAAAAATCGTCTGCAGTCTGCGGACCACATCTGCAAACATCTCCAGTAGAAGAGTTGGATCAAACGTCTGCAGACTGCAAAAAAAAACTGTTTGTTTTTTTAACATCCGCATAATGGTAAAATATTCTATAGTTAAATTAAATCTATTTTTAAACCTATTAAATTAAATCTATTCTTTTAACATTTGCTTACTTCGACTTGTACCACACACACATATATACATACAACATACATACACAAAACGGATGAAATTGAAAGAGGGTTTCGTTCAATTGAACTCATGATCAACAATTTCATATCAAAATACATAAATGAATTAAAACCCAATCCAATTATCAAAACACATAAATGAACTAAAACCCAATTCAATTAAAAGGAGTTTGAGCTTTAGGTTATAGTTTCATCAACAAAAAAACAAAGATTTGTTCGATTTGCTTCAGAATGTAGAGAAATTACAGAATGTAGATTTGCTTCAATGACATTATTTAAATTTTATTATGACTTATGTGAGACTTGCACACCTCATTGGTTGTGAAAAGATATGATGAAATCAACGAAATTTAGGAGACTTACCGTCGATTTCCACCAGTTGTTCCTCTATAACATCTACAATGACCATCAGGTATTTCTCCGCCAGCCATCGGTAGAAACCCGGAACACCCATCACCGCCAAATCAAAGATTCGAAGAACAAGAGAGGTATCACAGCGCGGCCGAGGGAGGCGACCGACGTGCATCGGAGGGCGCGTCGGGGGGGGGGGGGGTAACCGAGGGGAAACTGCCCGAGGGAGGCGACCGACGGGCATCGGGAGGGCGTGGCCAAGGTGGACGGAGAGGTTGCCGAAGAAGGGATGTGGGAGGAGAGGGTGGCTGGTGGTTTGGGGCTGCTGTTTGAGTTGAAAGAAAAATAGGTTTCAGGGATTAAAGAAGAAGTGAGGGAGAAGAGGTGGAGAAGTGGTAAGTCCACATCTTCTCCACGCAGACGTTAGGAAGACGTTTTTGAATGAAACGTCTTCCAAAAATCAAACAATCTGCGCACTTAAAAGCTCTTCTCGCGTCTGCGTGCGCGCAGATGAAGAGGTGGAAAAGAGCTTTTAGTGAAAAAAACAAACACCACCTAAGTTGAAGCAAGACGGTTTTATGATTTGAGGTTAAGACTTGGAACTTTCAACCGGCTATATAGACATAACTGTCTTTAAAAAAATTGTTTTATATTTGAAATATACATTTATGTATATTTTTTATTCTAATAAAAAAGTATTTTAAAATGACACATGTCAACACTACAATCATCCTCATTAAAATTTTCTTGTCTTTCTTTCCAATTAAATAATTACCTTAATTACTAATAATTATTTAACACTTTTTAGAATTAATAATTTAAGAAAGAGATCTATTTATTAATATTATTTTAAATAAATGAACTTTTTATAAAATAATAATTTTTTTAAAGCTTAATTTTTTTTAAAAAATACAAAATATTTTAAAAAATCTCAATGTTTTAAAACCAAAAATAATTAAATTTGAGAGTTATAATAGAAAATTTTCAAACATGACATTTTTATACGGTTTGTTTGAAAACAAAGCATTTATTTTTTTTGGAAAAAAATTAAAATAGTTTTGTTTAAATGTATATCATTATTTTATTACTTGTAGTTATTTCTAATACATAATATCAATCATATCATATCTTAGAATATTAGTTAATAAATTTTATTAAATTAATTTTTTTATTTATTCAACTTGTGTAACATACGGGTAGACTAAAGCTTGTATTATATTAATGAACCATTCTAATTATTTTCGAGAATTTAGTAATTAAGAACTAGTTTAAGTTGTGAAACTGAAGTTTTCTGAAATCGTATTTACTACTTAGCAATTCAGCCCACCTTTTGTTAAAACGATAATAACCAACGGTAAACATCCCTAATTCATATCATCAATCATCTTCTTTTCTTATGCAAAAATAGATATCACAGGCAACCCAACGTTTTCTTAAAAACTATCGTCTAGATATTAGTTCAAAAAAGTATTTTATTAATGTTTAAATGACATATCCAAGTTAAAGATGATGTTTCTTTAGTGTAACCAATTTAAAAAGTATGTCTTATATTTTTGTTTGATATTAGATATTAGAATGGATAAAAAAATGGAAAAAAATTGAATGGACAAATAAATAACATGGATAATTATCATTTTATCTTTCTGTTGGTTACCTTATAAAAATAAATAAATTATTACTTAGTATTGTTTGATAGATAAGAAAAAAAAGAAGGAATAAAATATTGTGATGATGGTGGTTGGTGGTGGGAGCAATGGTTGGTGGTGGGTAGTGTGGTGGTTGGTGGGTGGTGGCGGTGGTTGCAAGGTGGAGGCGGTAGTGGTTGGTGTTTGGTGATGGTGGTGGTTGGGGGTGGTGGTGGTGGTGGTGGTGGTGGTGGTGGTGTGGTTGTTGGTGGCAATGGTGATGGTTGGTGTGCGATGGTGGCGGCCATGGTTATTGTTGTTGGTGGTGGTAGGAGCGAATGATAGGATAGGGAATGAAATGAAAAGAAAAAACAAAGAGAAGCGAATGAACGATTTTTGGTGTTTAAAGGGAATGCGATTCTTTAAGTAATTGAGAATTCAATTTCATTTACCAACTAAATAGCAACATTTCCATTCCATCACAATAATCTGTTCCACTCCGCCTGTCATTCTAGCATTCCAAACATCGGCTTAGTGTTATATCCACCAAATATATAGCAAACAATATTAGTTCAGTGATGCAATCCGCTTCAAAATAATTAAAGATTTTGGTGAAGTAATAATATTATGTTCACGATTATTATACTAGTGTACCTAGCTCAAGCAATTACTTGAAGGGGGACTAATTGCCTTTGTCGCTTACTAAAATTCAACAACAATAAATTCAGACGTGAGTGTTTACTTGGTTTTTAGATGGATCGGGTATTGAACTCTCTCTCTCTCTCTCTCTCTTGCCCATGCCTTTTTAACCCACAAAATAAAGTGTTGTTTGTTTTTCTTCGTTCTTTTAACAATAATATTTGATATTAATTGGATTTAACCATCACAAAAGATGCTATAGTATTTACTAAAACTGTTAACAAACTCAAATCATGAATACATATTTGATTATTGTGTAGATGTTTATATCTTTAGACTATTTTTCTTTTTCAAAATATTATAAAAAAACATCTTAAAACTATGAAATGTATATGTGTGATCGGTTTATAAGTAGACCCATACATAACATGTTAATTGTCTTTCTTGTCGTATCTCATTAATCTTCATTGTTGGTAAATGTCTGTTTTATGTTTACTGGTGAAGGGAGATTTTATGTATGTTTTTAGTCTCACATTGCTTGATCGTGAAACAACAATATATCCTCACAATTGGAGTATTTTGCCTACACCAACTTAATGAGTGTGTGGAGAAATGTTAAAAGACAATCACATGCCTTGCTCCCTTATCTTTATAAAGAATCTTTCGATTGTTTAACCTATGTGATTTTGTTCTTATTCTCTTAAAATTATTTTAAAATACACATTTGAAATAAAAAATAAGTTAATAGTACATGCATTTTGAGGACCCATAAAAATAATTCTTGAAACGAATAAAACAGACAAAGTAAGCAAAAAACTTATATCATAATATTTCCATTTACAAAAAAAATTAAAAACACATACTAATAAATTCATATATTTATGTTTTTAAACGTTAAACAATTCTTAATTTAGGAAATAAAAAGATTTGAAAATATAGTTTTCTCATGAAAATATATTTAGGGAAAATTACGAAATTAACCAATTGACCAATATAATTTACTCAAATAACCATTGACCAAAAAAATTACGAAAATGAAGAGTTGACTTTGACCCCTCGCCACGGGCAAGGAAAAGTCATAATACCTCGCCCACGTCAATTAACTTACCCTCGCCCACGTGTAACTATCTCGCCCACGTGTAAATTGGGGTAATTGTATTTTGGTCGACCATGTCAGTGAGGGAAGCATCTAGGTAGGCGAGGGATTTGACCCTCCCCTCGCCGAGTCAACGAGGGACACATCAACTGAGACGAGGGGCACATTGAACGAGGCGAGGGACACACGACTCGAGGCGAGGGACACAATAACCCAGGCGAGGGATTTGACAACTCCCTCGCCGAGTCAAAGAAAGAAGTCAGCGAGGGGCACGACTATCCATGCAATAATTCATTAATGGATAATTCTTATTGTATAAAATTTTTATTAATATAGAACATTAAATATTGATGACGGTATCATACTTTAACGGATAAATCTTATTGTAAACATTGTAACTAAGACAAACTCAATACAATAAGATGGTTATGATTTAAAAAAAATTATTTATGGATGGAAAGTAAAGTCTGTATAAAAATA
The DNA here is from genome assembly GCA_025506515.1 of Flaveria trinervia. NCBI lineage: Eukaryota > Viridiplantae > Streptophyta > Magnoliopsida > Asterales > Asteraceae > Flaveria > Flaveria trinervia. The sequence goes on along the minus strand of CM046450.1, from coordinate 33,510,920 downwards.
ATAACTTAAAAGAATAAAAATTGAAAAAGTTATTATTATGGCACGAGAAAAATATATACAACCTAAAAGGTAAATCATTTTCAAAAGAAGTAAAAAATAAATTTTGAAATGGAAAAAAGGTGATTTCTTTATAAGTGTGTAGAGTAATTGAAGTGATGGCAATAGAAATAAACGAATTTTGAATTAAAAAGTGGACATAAGGGGTGGTAAAATCCCAATAGGAGCAACGACTAAATTTCAATATGATATTAATTGATATTTAATGTTATTTACAAAATGTCATTTACCACCACTTCATACTATAATATTAACTGAAACTTTTACAAATTTTAGATAATTTTAAGAAGATTTTAAGAGAATGTAAGCTTTGTTAAGGGTTAATATGGTATTTATATAGGGGAAAATAAGATTATATTAATTCTTTAGTATTAAAAAATAATTAATATTAAAAAATCTCGGATTTTTTTTTTTAAATTATTGGGCGAGGAGGGGCAATTTGGTAAATACGGGCGAGGGATTTTCATAATTCCTTGCTGACTCAGCGAGGGATAGTGGCCACGTCAGCTTCTGGGGCGAGGGATGACACGTGGGCGAGGGATTATGTCGTTCCCTCGCCGAGCACATTTCTCGAGGCGAAGGATTTCCCTATTTCCTCACCACGTCAGCGAGGGATGACACGTGACGAGCAGCAATTGGTTTTTTGTTTTTTAATTTTTAATTTTAACCAGTTATTTTGATAATTAATTTTGGTCAATTGGTTAATTTAGTAATTTTCCCATATATTTATAACTACCACTCACATCATATGCACCTTTTTTAAAAATAATACCACCATAGTTAAAAAGGATGAGAAAACCAACACCCTCATAAAGTTAAAAAGAAACCTAAAATCTTACTTCAAGAATCATTCAAAACTATTACTTTACTAAACACCAATCTCAATCTCAGGAACCCCATCAACTCTCCTCAAAATTTTCATACCCATGATTTAATCCATCCAAAAACCCTAATCAACAATGTGTTCTCAATCACCCACAGAACCCTTTTCCCTCATCACTCTGTTCTTGTTCTTGTTCTTGATTTTCAGCAACCCACTGGTTGAATCTGCACCAGATAACACCAACTTAGTGTACAAAGGATGTGCACAACAATCTCTACAAGACCCAAATGGGGTTTACTCATCTGCACTTTCTGCCATTTTTGGAACTCTCATTCAACAATCTTCAAAAGCAAAGTTCTTCAAGACAACTAGTGGCAGTGGGTCAGCAACAATCTCTGGTCTTTTTCAGTGTAGAGGGGATCTGAGCAATCTTGATTGCTACAACTGTGTTAGCAGACTGCCAATCTTGATGGATAAGCTTTGTGGGAAGACTGTTGCTGCAAGATTGCAGCTTTTGGGGTGTTATATGTTGTATGAAGTTGCAGGCTTTGCTCAAATCTCTGGGATGGAGATGCTTTACAAGACTTGTGGTTCAACTAATGGTGGTGGAATGGGGTTTGAAGAGAGGAGGGATTCTGCATTTTCAGCTTTGGAAAGTGGGATTGGGAGTGGGAATGGTGGATTTTATACTACAAGTTATGAATCTTTGTATGTTTTGGGGCAATGTCAAGGGGATTTGGGGACTTCTGATTGTGGTGACTGTGTGAAAACTGCTGTTCAGAGAGCTCAAGTGGAGTGTGGGAGCTCAACTTCAGGGCAAATCTATCTTCATAGATGTTTTGTAAGCTATAGTTATTACCCTAATGGAATACCAAACCCCAAGAAATCATCATCATCATCATCATCATCATCTTCTTCTTCTTCTTCTTCTTCATCTTCATATTCTTCATCATCTTCTTCATATTATTCACCATCTTCTTCTTCATCATCAGGTATGACAGATTAAGTGATTTATGGCCATCTTCATCTTTCTAAACGTCTGTTTTTTTAATTAAAATCTGAAATTTGGGAAATGAATTGATGTGGGTTTGCAGGAACAGAATCAAATACAGGGAAAACAGTGGCAATTATCTTGGGAGGTGCAGCAGGAGTTGGATTCATAGTAATCTTTGTATTATTCGCTAAAAATGCAGCAAAGAAACATGATGGTGAGTAAAATAAACATGAAATGAGAGTGATTATGAATCTTTAGTTACTAATTTTACAAGTTTTTGTGTCTTTTTGGGTGCAGATTACTGAAAGGGGGAGATGAGTGTTGGTCACAGGAATCAAGAACCAAAGATCCAATTTTTGAGGTGGGTTCTTTCTTTGGTCTTTTTCAAATCCATTAGGTGAATTATACATTTTGGTAAATTTAGGAGGTGAATGGGAATGTTTGTCAATGGTGGAAAAGATGAAGGAAAGATGTAATATTTAAGTTATGTTGTTAGACCTTTTGTCACTCATGGCTCAAAGCCATATATGCTAATTGTTCATCCTTTATATCTCTTTCTTCAACAATTGTTCATCCTTTATATCTCTTTCTTCGTTGAATCAATGACTCTTGATTTGTAATCGGTTCTTTGACACATTAAATTGGTTTTTTTTTTCAATTTAAAGTTCTTAGTTTGTATCATTAGTTTAGAACTGATAATATGGTTCATGGATGTCATATACAATACATGCATGTACGTTTCCTAAACGTGAAAAATATAGATACAATGATTCGGTTTACATGACTGGATTTAAGTTCTTAAACCATAAACCGAACTATTAAACACGGTTTTCAAACCATAAATCGTGAACCGTGTAAGTATCAATAGACAAATAGGTTGATTTGCTTTGGTTCGAAAGTTGATCTGTTTTAGAGATTTATAAACACCTTTATACAATGTCATTTTTATTAATTAATTTAAAAAAATGTTCTTGATGCCATATGCTTATATGCTTATGGCTACTTAAGTATCCAGCTTTTTATTATTTTATATAATATTCTTATCACTTTAATACAAATTTTATTCGCACGTTAACCATTTTATATAATTTGTTATAACATATCACGTAGTTTGGTAAGAAACAACAAATATATCGGATTACATATAAAGAAGTTAATTAATATAACCATATGTAACATGTTACCTTTCGTATTGTTTTACACAAGTGTAAGCAATTATACGTATCTTATATATGTTGTAACAATGAGGTCCTTACGGTACTTGGTTATAGGTTGAAGTTCGTTCAGACTTGGTCCTGTTAATATGTCATCAGGATATTATATAAGAACAAAACTGACTGATTACAACTACCTATAAAATTGTATAAGTGGGTTTATCTTTTTAGTAATGGAACTTGGCCACAAATTTTATCATTAAAAATAGTAATAATTATGTTACAATGAACAATATGATTTCTCTCTTGTGACATTCCCTAATTAGAAGTCAATTAAACCGAACTAAAACGCAGATAAGGATACATATGCCTTAAGTCATATTTTGGACTCAATGCCTTTAAACCTTAGTGGTCCCTGATTTCTCATGGCTGCATGAGTTGCGAGATTGTTACATCGATGTCTATTTTGATGTTTTGTGTGTCAGGCAAACCTCAATGATGAAATTAGTACCATTTCAAGCTCTTTTTGGCCAACGATTCCCAATATAGTGGTGGCACAATATGCCAAAGTGGTCAACTTGGACGGGTGATGTAGTACGCAAACAAAAACATTAGCCACCCACCGATACTCAGCTTCTAACTTAAACGCGAAATTCTTGGTTTAGAAGACCATGATAATACTAGATAATCATATCTCCCATGCAGACACAATAACTTGATGTCGAACAACATGTGTATGGGCATCCCGTCTGATCGGCTTCTGTGTAGGATACCCAAAAACGAGCGACAGACTAGACTATGGTCAAACGAAATGAAATCATACTCCGTATGCCTGAGATTGTTTTCTTTCCTTAAACAGGCTTTGCCTTCGGCTCTTTTGAGACATAGCGTACATCACCCTCATATCTTTATTTAAAACCTTGTGTGACTAGCCTTTCAACACTTAAAACATTTCTTTTATGTGTTAGGATATAATACACATTGTCCACTTTATGGACTTGTCCGTTACTAACGAATTCGATGTTCCCTTTTCTTTTGTAAAGATCTTTCTTGAACCCATTTGGACTTACCTCTATTCCAAACGAAAAATTTATATTCTGGAACATCTTTTTATTCCCTGTTGCGTGTTGTTTTCTGTTTATTCTTGTTGCAGTAGCGGAGCTTGAACCAAAGATTAGATATGCCTTGGTATAAGGGTGAATCCACACACCCTTTGGTCTTGTAATTTGCATGAACATCACCGAACTTTTCTGCCTTAATCACTTGATGAACCGGTAATGATCTTCCTGGCCATATCGCTTGACACTTCCTCTTTTCACATGTCTGATGACCGAGTTGCTCTGATACTATGTTGAGTTCGGAGAACAAACACAACAACACAACACTATTTTATGTATGAATTAGTAACATACGGGTTTTGGGGATTTAATTAACAAAAATCGATAGATCATAGAGTATGTACATGCCCCTATATATACATGATGGATGTTGATTGTGGTCCAACACAGACACTTTAACTGCTAGACATTGAGCAGTGCTGGTGTCAATGGTTAATAACAAGTTTCGGTCAAAGATGTCTAATGCATCGTTTTCAAAAAATGAAAGCTTGTATGGAACATCTATAGGATGTTTATCTTAATTCGTAAACACCATCTTTTTATATTTATGTGTCTTTCACATTCTTTTGATGATGTTTTTTTACTTATTGTATCGTATTTTATTATACAACCGATATGACTAGACTCAAACCGACATGAAACTTTTTTATCAACTTCCATAAAATTCGAGCATTGATTGCATAAGAATGAATTCTTGGATTTGACACAGTTTACAATTTTCTGTTAAAAAAAATTGGGTTTAGGAGTTTGGTTCAGTGTTTTAAAGTTAAAGCTGGTCATTTAGTTTTATTATTATTTTTGTTTCAGTTTTAGAATAGCAGTTATACATGATATTTATAGTTTATCTTACGTCATTTCTAAAAATTAAATACAAACTAACTCACGGGTTTAAAATAGCCTCAGATTAACCGACTAAACACTTTTTAAGATTTTATAGTTAACCTATTGGTCGATTTTAACGTGTAAATAAACTGAGGTGGTTTGTTTCAAACTGTACGTAGAATGGTTATAATTTTGTTGACCCTGAAAAATAGCATGCAAAACATTCCTAAATTTGATACCCATTTCACCATATTATCTGATGGTGGTTTCCAGATTTTATTTTGCAATGTTTTCATAGGGCATCTAACCGGTCGTCTTACCGGTTTACTGTCGGACGATCTTTCTGACGATGACACCATCGTGATCCTGCCACCAAACCACAGGGCGGAGCCGGTTAAATCATCAATCAATATGGCTCTAAACGAGAAACCGTATCAATTGTTGGAGGTCACCATTATGTCCGCCCAAGATTTGCAGCCCCTCACCAAAAAGATGAAGACGTACGCCACTGCGTGGGTCCATTCCAGAAGGAAACTCTCCACCCGCATCGACACCGAAGGTAACAACAGTCCTACATGGAACGAAAAGTTTGTTTTTCGGGTGGATGAGGAGTTTCTTCGAGATGAGACATCAGGGATCACCGTCGAGATATACAACACACATTGGTTTCATGACGCCCTTGTTGGGACCGTTAGAGTCCTTGTTGGGACAGTGGTACCCCGCCCTCGACAGATTTATAACAGTTATAATGGTAGGACACGTTGCGCTGCTCTCCAAATACGTCGTCCCTCTGGTCGTCCTCAAGGAATATTGAATATCGGGGTGGCGGTGCTCGACAGTTCCATGAGAAGTATGCCTTTGTGTAGGCACACGAGTGGGTCGGCTGTTAGTTTTCGTGATCTGATGGGAGTCGAAGATGAAGAATCAGTTGAAGCGGTAATGGAAACTAGTGTTACCGGTAACATGGCAACGTAACGTTGGATAAAGGAATCAGTTAAAGTAGTTGCTAGTGTACGTGTAGGAGTTAGTTGTCTGGTTTTTCTAGCATGGGTTAAAAAGGGTGTCGCTAGTTAATAACACATTTGTGTTACATACAACAAAACGAATCATTTATAGGTAAGTGGGCTGAAAACAGGGCATGCCTGACCTCTAACCCTATGCATTATGACATTTGGCTAAACGATATATTTGTGACCATATTGTAGATAGAGAACCAAGCTTATTTCATAAAACAATTACCATACATTAATGCAAAAACTCTCTTGGATCAGTAACAATTCCGATCAAAGCCAAAGCTGTAACAGTATAAACCGGGAAAGTTATCATTTAGTGGTTGATAAGCAAACGGATATGTTAATAATTATATGTGTTTACAATCTATAGATTCTTTGTATTATAAGTCACTAGATTAGAGTCCATATATTATTACATAGGTTGAATAAATAAAACATATCAAAACCATTAGTTTTATGAATATTTTTGTTTTCTAGATGTTATTAGCTATTGGTAAAATAAAAATATAATGAATATTTAAAAGTTATAACACATAATAAAATTAAAAATTATTATTACTCTATATTTAAAGATAATATATGTCTGAAATCATATAGTTTAGTATGTATTAATTAGTTATTAGAATACAAATATTGATACATTAGATGTTTAATACTTTCGCTTATTTATTTAAAATAATTATCATTTAATATGAGAGGTACAAGAAACACAAATATAAATATTTTTGTTTTTACATATTTTAGTAAAAATGAAAGTCAAATGGGCTATTTTACAATTTTCGTATTTATTATATGAGAGATGGAAAAATGATTTTCTTGATATGCTAGAATGAGGACGCGTGTCATTTGATATGCTAAAATAACGGCACGTGTTTAAAAAAATCTTATTTTATTATATGTTACAGATTTTTGTTACAAAATTAATTTACTTAGACACTTATTTGTGTTTTATTTAGTGTGATGCTATGGTGAATTTTGAGAATAAACTAAAGATATGAAGAAATTCAAGAAAAAATGCTTTTGATGCGACTATATAAAATGAATATGTCCATGTCAATTGCCAAACTTCAAGCAACTCATTTCTGAAGCTCGATATGATCATATCGTCTCTAATATTTCTTTATCCAGGCCAAAAACATGTTTATAACCTCAATAACCCTCATTTCCAACATAACCTTCAATATCTCTCAATCGCTTGGGTAATTTTGGGTCTTTTCAAGAGTGTCTAAGAGATTTAAAAGCAAAGACCGAAGATAACATATTTTCAAGAGGATCTAACATCACCCAACTCATTTCCTCTCAAATTAGTTTAAATTTCTATAGATCTGCTATGAGTTTCTATATATTCTTGAGTTTAGGTATATTTCTTGTAAGCCTCATGACTAAACTCTTATTATCACTTGGATTATATGAAACTTATTATGATTTAACAATTTGTACATGTTTACTATGGACCTCACAAAGCAATCACAAAGCAATCTTTTACATAATTATATGCTAACAACTGAGTGGATAAGGCCAAACAGAAGGTGACATGTTTATGTTGACTTGTGCAATCAAGTTTAGTAAAGGATCGCTACCGATACCCATGACGGTCCATGATGGGTCTAAATCCAGCTTATAGATAAAAGTTTTCTGGTGAGTTGAAATCTCATTCAAAATATAAACTTTCTTAAAATCTCCAAAACTCCAATCGCATTTAACATGTAATGATATGCTTAGGGTGTTATTCTCCTAGGGAAGACGTCCAACAAATCTCTAACGAATCGAAGTATAAGCTCTAAAGACAAGCTTATGCGCAATACTACGCTAAGGTGAATACATTTAATGTTTTTCAAATGCCGAATGAATGATTTATGATTTCAAAAATGACAATAATATGTTCAATGCTTTAATGTGTAATGATTTAATATGTTTAATGCTTTAATTTGATCAAATTATATCCTAATTATGGATGAAATTTACATACTGTGTCTGGATTGGTCTTTTTTATGGATGAAGATGATTCAGATGGTCATGTTGGTTATGCAAATGAGTAATAGACAAATATGTATGAAAGGTAACATCACATTTAAAATAGACCGCAAATGTCATGGATGTTTTGATCAAGTCATTATTATATAGTCATGTCTAACTATCTACGTCAATTAAATGTATACTAAACATTTCGGTAATGTATCATTATATAAAATTTTCAGGGAAACTTAGACCTTGTTTTACAATTTCTGAATAATTAAGTGTTGAACTAATAAAATGTCTGAATCATTAAATGCTGAACCATTAAGATGTCTGAATCATTAAAAGCTAGTAATCGTTTAACTATTCAAAAACAAATGTCTAAGATAAGATGCATTAACCATTCATCATTAGATCTTTTACTCATTCGGTATTAGTATAATGCTTAACCATTCAAAGGCAAATGTCTGAACCATTCAGACATTTGCTCACGATACAAACAGTCTGAATCATTAAACGGTAAACCATTTAAACATCTTAACCATTAAAAGTTTCGTTCAAACAACCCTTTAATCATTTGATAGATGCTTTATGATTCTGACTTCATAGACACATAATCTACCTAGTGGCTTATATATGAATTTTTTATTTGTCGACATTTCAGATACTTCAAGAATTTCAATATTCAAATTAGAAATATTTTTCTATAAACTATTAAATATTAAATATGGAAGAGAAATATTGGATTTTCCTACTAATTTTAGATATTTGTTTTGGAAGTTCGGATATCTGAAAGAATTTTTAATAAAAAAGTTATTATATTTTTATAAAATTTATTAAATAATAATACTTTTTAGAATTCATATATTTGTTTGAAAATGATTGTGAGCAGATAATAGAGAAAATATAATGATAAAGATATAAAAATATATAAATTAATTAAAACAAAAAGATAAAATGAGTGATTTTTAATATAATTATAAGTATGAGAATAAAAATAAGATGTGAATGCTCTAACATTCCATTCTTCAAATTTATAATTTATGTGAGAGTACATCATATATTATAAAAAATTGTTACAAATGGTTGTGAGTGAATAATAAATAAAATATTATTGTTCACTATATAATTGGAGTAAACATTGTTCACCCTCATAAAAATTTTAATCTTTTTAAAAATAGTTCTAAGTAGAGTAGAGCTGTGTGAGCATGCACGGTTGAGAGTCCACGATAGATGCCAATGTGTTAAAGTCCATGTAAGATTACAAAAAGATGAGTCAACATCGACAACTAGCAAAGCACAACAAAACTCAAAAGTAGTTTATACTGAAAAGAAAGTAAAAATTGAGATGGTTATTAACGTTTTAAACATAGTTTTCCATGAGAAGACATGAAGGCAAGGTTTTGAGAAGTAAAGTTTTAAGTTAAAATGTGTCATGAAGGTGTTTGGTGGTAAACATAATTTGTTGACGAATATTTTGCATGTTTATGGTGTAAAGTTGTGTGATATGCTTATGTTTGTTATTATGATATGTTGGTGCTTCTTATTAAATGTCAGGTATCACTAATTAAGAATTAATAAAGTGTTAATAGTGAAACGCAATGTTTATAAATAGTACTTCTTTTCTTGGTGGTAAACAAAATAGTACTTCTTTTCTTGATGGTAAACAAAATAGTACTTCTTTTCTTGGTAACCCGCGGAACCCACTTCGGCAGTAAACCTTTGTGCCTGTCAATACCCTACTAACTAGCAAGGACAAGTAAAGCACGGCCAAAGCCGGGGCCTTGTGGGAAGCATATCAAGATTCAAACTTGATGTGAGGCATTAGCACTACCACTCTTGCCCAAGATTTAAGTGTAGATTTTTGAAAGTTTAAGGGTAGGCTTTTAGAGCCCTTCGGGCTATCTGATAAGAGTGACAGATTATAACAATCATACCATGTAAAATTTCATTGTGTAACGTGGTAACGTGTTTCAAAGGTGTCATTGAATTAAGTGTTATGTTAAAGTATTCCGGTGTGAGTGATATGTAAACCTAACAAGTCACAAGCCTGTATTTCATGATGCTGCATTTGAATAGTCATAAATAGTATGTAGTGTTTTGGATAAAATGATTGTGGTCATGACTCTGCAACTCAATATTGGATAACAGTATTTCTTTTTACCTAGTTTGATAAGTATTTCTTCCAAATTTGTGGTGGTTAATATAATGAGAAGTTGGTTGGTTGTTGAAAACCTGACGTTTTATTACTTTTTACCTCTCTCTTGTTTTGTTTTTGTTGTTTTTGGTTAAATGTCTTGCAGTGCATTTTGTTATGGTTGATTAGATAAAATCAATACTTTGAAATAACACTATAAGAAATAAAATAAACAAGGGATCTTGAAGCAATTTTCCTCGGTTTAAAACAATCAAGATATAAGATAAACAACAGGCCGAAGATATAAGATAAACAACAGGCCGGGTCAGGTCGAGTAACTGATCATAAAGAGTACCTTACTGGAACAAAAATGATACCTGGACCATTTGCCAAAATCTTCTAACTTTCAACTTAGAGCTTCTGTGACAGTTTATATAGAAGAATATTTCCCTCTCAAATACGTGCAAACTATACCTGCAACCAGCTGAACCAACGAACTAAACCGAGCTCTATTTGTCCGGTCAAATAAAAAGACAATATCAAATAAAAAAATTCTCCCAAATTTGTGGCTGTTTAAAAAAATGAAAAAAGATAAATGTTGAAACTTAAAAAGTTGATGATAAAGACAATAGCTTATAAAATTACTGTATTAAAACTGTTAAAAGAAATCAACATCACATGGTAATAACTGAACCTGCAAACCAACTCAACTGCTAACTAAAAAATGAATAATTCTCCATTTGAGTTTGAAATAATTAAGAAATAAAAAAAGACCCAGAAAGAACTATACATGAAACATCTATATAATTTGAACTTAATATGTACAATCTACAACATAACATTATAGGGTTTTAATTAAAGATTAGCAATCCAAACACACATAAGTCTTAAGATGTCAACTTTGCTAATGCTGACATCATCAACTGCTACATACCTGCTAACAAGCTGCTGTAACCGAGTCAAAATAACCATCTTCACCCGTGGTCCCTTTTATAGTTGCCGGCATACGCTCATGAAACTGGTCATATGTTTCATCATCACGCGTCCCAAAAACAAGGTTTAGTTCACGGCTTTAAAACTCGTAAATCTTTACTTATCAGATAAGATGTGACTCTTTTGGATATGGAGCTACAAAATAGTTGCCAGGAGATTGTTTATGCCCTACCTACAAAAGGCAACAAATCCCGCCAACTGAGTATAGAATGTAATTAACTAAGAGAGATTGCTATAAGAAGATAACCGACATCAAGAAAATGCATATAGATTGTACATTGTAGATGAAGAATTCCAACTTTTAGAGCCAGATAACAGGGTCGCATTAGTCAAGTCATAAGTCTAACTAATGATGAAATACATGAAGCCCCCTTCAATAAATATAAGAAAATAAGAAAATGACCATATTCAATCCGCTGGTGTTCGCAACCCAGTTCATGGTCGGTTTTGGCAAAAATTTTAATGCTGAACCGCTAACTACAATTTAATAAACAACAAAACAGACCTGCCGGGTTGGTTGGGCTAGCCGAACAAGCCGTTTTTACCAGTTTGGCGGTTACCGTTCAGTTTTGGCTGTTTGGAAGTTCAAACAAAATTTTCTTTTCGAAATCATTAGTTTATATAATAAATTTTAAAATTGAAAAATGATTTATAATAATTATATATACATAATTACAACATCCAAAAATGGAAATATATATAAACAATAAATGTCTAACGGTCGATTTTGTTTCCAAAAATGGAAATATATATATAAACAATAAATGTCTAACGGTCGATTTTGTTTACACAGTCAGCTTTAAGTTTCAAACCAGACCGAATTGTTAAACAGCCAAACCATATGAACCAAACTATATGGATCTCAAACCACTACAACTGTCCTACTCGCCTCAGTTTGGACAGTTCACCGGTTTCTATGGTTTTTGAACACTCCTACCACCAATCATATCGTCTTGATTTACAGGGTAAATATGAAAAATTAAATAATTCTTAAATTGGAAAACAGAATTGCTTGATATAAGATGTAACTGAAATCCAAACTCCCCACTAAAATTATACCACAGATAAAGGTAACCTGCAGCAGTTATAACAATAAATAAAAAAAGACTGCTCATTTCAACCAATTTACTTATCAATGGGTTAATTCGGGTGACACTTTACATCTAACAGTTCAAAAGGTACTCCAAATAATTGGCTTAAAAGGAAACGGGTCAAACAGGACAAAAATCAAAACTAGGCCAAAGTATTTTTTTAATGCATAGCTCCTACATCATAATGCTTAAAACATTAGGTTATTGTTTTAACTAGTATAAGTCTTGTAATTAAATTTGACAAACCATTTATATATAAGAAATGATATACTTTGAGCAAAAGAATTTTGCATCCACCTGAAACCAAACATGTTTTGACCCATTAACCAAACCAGAACCCGCTTAGCCATCTGCACATGGTACATCTAACAGAAACCATTTAGTTACCTCAGTGCATCATGCGTCCCTTAATCTGCACTCAGGTACATATAGTGTGACCCAAAGTAGAGTTAGTTACAGATGGACAATTTCCCAGTCCATTCATCGGCTTCACCATAATCAAGACTAAGTTCCCTCATAGGAGGAATATTCTCCATAGCAAACAGCATAAGATGAGGGAATGCATAATTGGAATGATCATACAACACCAGCTGAACTAATACATTTGGACACGAACTGTGACTTAGGTAACAAGCAACGTTCCTCATTCTAGAGACATCCATCGCAAAGTCAAGTGGCGGGACTGATGGATATGACGGACGCACATAATCCGAAAATATCTGTGACAAATCCCCCCATTCGGCCCATCTCTCTCCAAACCGATTCGGGTAAATCAAACTGTCACCATTCATGCTAAAAAGTTGGGCTTGTTCTCTTGTGAGAATTACTCCAGTGTATTCACAAATAAATGAACCAGCTTGTATCAAGTCCAATGATCTAACTCCCCAACCCGTTTCTCGTGACCTAAACACTTCAAACCTGTGTTTAATCCCGTTTTGGCTCACACGATTACGACAACTAGGAGGGCAACGACAATGTGGCCCACATTCAAAGATCAAGGGTTTCCCTCTAACAAGTAAACCATTTAGATCATAAGCAAACTCACCACCATTCCTTTTGGCGCAAAAACAACCCTCTGCACACCCCGCAACACAATCACATCCACCACCTCTCGCCCCAATGTGATACACAAAAGGCGGGAAAACAGACGTCACCAAATACTCATAAAACATCGGTTCATGATTATCATCAATATCATTGAAAAGAAACACGGGCACACGTTCTTTCTTCATTGACATATCTAAAGATACATAACCCCTGGGTTTAACCTGTAACTGAGCCTTTCTAAGACTCTCCGCATACCTAAGAATGGCACTACCCAACTCGGGTTGATTCTCCATTCTCACAAGCTTAAACTTAATAACACCAAAGCCCGATTTCCCGGCTTCAAGCCAAGAATCAACAACCTTATACAACCCATCGTAAACATACACCTTACCACTCGGGCTACCTTCATACTTAAACCCACGAACAACGCGTACCTCGATACCATACCGCATGCTTCGTTCCATCGCGAGATTTCCACCTTCTAACCTCTGATGATCAGCTTGCCTGTTGTACTTATCCTGCCCACCATGCCCTGTGTATATAATAACATCACCAGCATCTTGATCATCTTCATACCCACCGGAAAGAATGATACTCGTCGCGATTGGATCGCCATTAGAGCTCTGGCTAGAGCACAGGTAATCGATTCCAGCCTGCGGTACACCGTGCATTCCCACGACACAGATCTCCATTCGAAAAAAGAAGATGTCGCCAACGTACACCCCCGGAATCGCTCCGACTATCCGCTTATCACGGTTCAACCAGAGCCCACGGTCTTTCATCACCGAAGCAGATCTCAAATCGCCACGAGAACGAGGGATTCGATCGAATGAGTTACTATTTCGACGCTTTTCGTCTTCAATCGAAACGAAAACCCTAAGAGAATCGTAAATCATCCTCGTTTTCCTAACAACATCTCGAAAATACCTTTCGTCTTCGATTCCCAAATTTGTAACCCTAACTAACTCCGACGACCGCTGTTGTTTCCTCCGGCGAGACAGATCTGCGACGGCGAGATGCTGGTGGTCCTCCGGCACCGGCACGATTGCTTGTGAATTTGGATCGATGAGCTCATCTTCTTCTACGGTGAAATTAGGGTTTTTACCATCATATTCGTCGGATTTTTTGGAAAAAGCTGTTCGGAACATCTCCGATATCCGGTTGAATTCGGAATAAACATCGTTTTCATCACCGCCGGTGTGTTCTACAGGTTGTGATGCATCGGGTTGCGTGATGACACTAAAATTAGGGTTAGGGTTTGTAACATTGGAGTGAAGATGATGAAGTTGAGGTGGATCATCGAAGGGTTCTTCTTTAGGTTCAAGTTTGGGGATGGTTAGGGTAAAGGGAGTGGTGATGTCACCGCCGGCGACGTCAGCGGTGGTCGTTGGCGGAGAATCGGGATAAAGATTGAGGTCAATGAAAGTACCCATTGAAAGATAGAGTTCAGTTGCAGAGAGCTTGAAGGTGCTGTAATGGCGATTTCACCTCAGAGATCAGACAAACAAGGACGACGATACAAGATTGCTGCAAATCAAACCCATGAAAAGATCAAAACAAAAAGTGTCTGAAAATCTTTTGTTTGAGTTTTGAATTGGTGGATTATCATTTCTTAATTGATCATGAACTTTGATGTCAGAATGAGAGTGACCTTCTTATGATTTTGTTCTTGGTTTCTTTGAAAAAACAGAAGTTCTTGTACTTATTATTTTATTAGTTTGAAAAGGTTTAAAATGAAAGTGTTCATGGATTTGTACAAAAGTAGTATGTATTTCTTGAAATAAATTTAGATCACATGGAGATTTCTTATAATATATGTAAAGATTGAATGAGAAAATAATAAAGTTGAAATAAGAGACGAGATGAAAGCAAACTTATTTGATTAGTGAGAGAGAAAATGAAAAAAAAAGAGAGTGGGTACACAAATATAGATTTGTGTGATTAGGTGAGATTTTTAAATGTGTGGTTATTTTTTCTTTTAAATGAAAGGATTAAGATTTAAGGTTTGTTTTAAGGCTATGTTATAATAACCTTTTTTTGATTCGTAAGAGTTTTTACGGATCGTAATGTCTGCTAAATATCATATCGGTTATTCAATTGTTTAACGAGTCATTACACGGCCCGTAATGCATTTCACGGGTCGTGAGAATACAAGATAACGGCCCGTTAAGTGTTTCACGGGCCGTAGTGTTTGTCGATTTTTTTAATTTTTTTGACGCGATGTAATATTCCTCGATTACGGTGTAATTTTGTATTCATTACATTATTTGACGCGATGTAATATTCATTGATTACGGTGTAATTTTGTATTTATTACATTATTTGATACGATGTAATATTCATCGATAATTATTTGAGTCGCCATAATATTCTTTGTAAATTACTATATAAATCGTCAGATTTTAATTCATTTTATATTGATAAATTCAATATTTGTATACATTTTATAGTTTATTAATGATGTCAATTGGGATAGCAATTATTATTTGGTTCTGATTTTAACTATTATCCCGTCGAGGGTTATAGTAATTACGGTGACGATTGTGGTGACTTTGCTGAACAGTACGACGATAATGTTGGAAGTTTCGGCGGTAACTACGGCAGTGATGACAGCGGCAATGTAGGTGATAGTAGCGGAGATGAGTATGGTGATGGTTCTGAAAAAAAGGGTTATACGACACGAATCAGGTTATTACATAAATATTATGTTTTTTAAGTTATTTGATATTAAATAATTATTAAGTTTTGTTATTTGATAATAACTAATTACATTATTTAAAATAAGTAGGTTTTTTCATCTCGTAAAGAATTGGTTGATTGGATTAGTAATATAAGTCGTGAAAATGGATATGTTATTGTTACGAAAAGATCGGAAAAAACATAAGTGGGTCAATAGTTAAAATATGATCCCGGTGGAGTATATAAAGGAGAACCCACTCTTAGAAATAATGACACCAAAAAACAAATTGCTAGATTGAATTATAGGGAAAATACCAAATAAAAAAGGTGGGTGGATTCTAGTTGTTGTAAATGTTTCTTATAATCATGAAGCCAATGAACACATCGAGGGGCATGTATACACAATGAGGCTTATTGAAAAAAAGATTTGTATGGTAAAACAACTTACAGAGCAAAATATTGAGCCTCGGAACATTTTAGGCACACTAAGGGACTAAAATCCTAAAAATGTGCCAGCCTTAAGAACGGTATATAATGTCCACACAAAAATAAAAAATTCAAGCAGAATCGGCGAAACTGCAATGCAGGTGTTTTTTACTATACTACAACAAAATAAATATATTTACACTCCTCACATAGATGAAGCCACAAATACCGTAGACGGGGTTTTTTTATACATCCCACATCTCATACTTTATGGGGGGCCTACCCGCATGTGTTGATGACAGACACAACGTATAAAACGAACGTCTATAAAATGTCATTTGTCCAAATAGTTGGTGTGACATCAACATTGAAATCATTTTTTGTTGCTCATGCATTCATCGATCATGAACGTCATGATTAATTTAAGATGGGTTTTAGAACAATTAAAAGAAACTTTAGAGCAAAAGTGTATAGGACCTCGCATTATACTTACAGATAGACGCTTATGAAAGCATGTGAAGAAGTATTTCCAAATGCCGTGAGACTACTTTGTAGATGGCATATATCGGAAAATATTATTAAACATTACAAGGCGAGCTTTTCAAATGATGAATGAGGCTTTTGAGCATTTGTGGTCGGTATTAATTAACTTTGTCCCGCCTGGCATATTCGAGTACAATTTTGACCACCTTTATCGAAAATTGATGCCAAAACATTCAAGTAAGTTTTATATTGTTATTGTTAAGTAAGTTTTATATTGTTATTGTTTTTCTTATTAATATAATTTTTTATAATTTAAATAATATTATTTTATTTTAATTAGGATTTTGAATGTACCTGAAAAATAACTGGTTGAACTCTTATAAATAGAGGTTTGTGACCGCATGGATTGATAGAGATCGTAACTTTAGTCAACACACAACTAACCGAGTGGATAGCCAACATTCCTTGCTGAAAAATTACCTAAAAAGACTAATAGTACCATGGATAGATTTATTCCATTTATCAATAATATTTTAGTTACATAGGAAATCGCTATTAAAGAAAGTTTTACCAAAAGTAAGATCATGTTTATGGTTCAACACAATCATAAAGTGCTTCACTACTTATAAGGTAAAGTTTTTATTGTGGATTTGGATCTTTTGGTTGGCGGGATCAATAGAATTCATCATCTAATAATATCCAATACATCGTGTGGGTGCCATCTTTTTACGAGTTGGGGTCTTCCATGTGGGTGTAAATAAATCATTATTTTCAAACAGATAAATATTTTGTTATTTAAGATTCTATTATTTAAGTTTCATTATTTTACCATGAATATTATATTATACATATATATTTGTTATATATTACTTATTATTTAGGTCAAAATATACCAATCGATGATATTGATATTTTTTGGAGAAACCTTGACTTTTCAACAACGTATATTGTATAGGAGGAGAAAATTAATGTACATAAAGAAATGAAGATGGTGACAAAACATTTAATTCTTAATCTAGAAAGAGTGAAAAGATCTGTAGTAGGTATGATAAAATCACTCATAAATCCAGCGAAAACATATCAAAAAACTCCAAAAGTGCAAACGAATACATGAGGTCGTCCCAAAAAGGGTAAGCAACAAAATGTGATATTAGACCCTTCCAGACATAGTTCATATGTGCAAAAACAAGAAAATATTCAAGTTCCTCCAAGATATTCAAGTTCAGTGGTGATAACTAAACAATGGTCATTTCAACGCAGTCAATCAATGTCTTCCAAAACAAGAGGCAAAGATATTGCAGGATCGGTTTGTGTCACTAAATACTTGATTTTCTCTCAAACTCACTTAAACAACACTCTCGATGAAAGCAAAGTCTTTAAGAGTTTATAACAATATAATAAGTAATAACAAAACACAAGAAGTAATTTTCAAGGTACTTGCATATATTGCTTCTCAACTCAAATATTACAAGACTCTTACAAGCATATGTTTATGAGTTACAATGAGAGACTATATATAATACTACCTACAGCCGGATATACTTTGATACTAGCTGGAATCCTCTAACTAAAGCAAATACTACAAAACTATAGTTTAAGGTATCTTAGATAAGACTTTATCTGAGATATGATAGTCAGGACATGTCCCTGACTTACCTTTTATCACCAACTAAATAACTAACATAAAAAGGTGAACAATAGAATAAAGTATGGTCAACTACATGGCTCTTTGAGAAAACGCCATGCAGTATTAGAGGTCTGCAACAGTGTGTCAGAGACCATACTTATGTCCACTTGTTCATAATAGTGTCTTCCGAAGGTTAAATGGCTTCGGAAGAACAAGTACTTCCGAAGCCACTTATACTTCAGAAGAGGCTGCTTCTTCCGAGGCTTGAGAACTTCTTCTTTCTTCGTACTTCGGAAGTAGTCTTCTGATTTCTTTCTTTGAGACTTCATCTTCGAAAATGAATACTTTATCTTCAGAAGTAGAGCTTTGCCTTCGGAAGTAGAACTTTTACTTTGTCTTCAGAAGAACTCTACTTCCTTCAAAAGTTCCACACTTGGCTTCGGAAGCCTTTGTAAAGTAGCACCAAAATTTGTCTAAGTGTTTTGGTTGCACCAGCCTTCTTCTTGATCCAGCAAACACCCCCTAGGCTGATGCTACCAAAACCTCACTTGTTTCTGCTCCTTAAAACTTTCAGCACCAGGGAGAGTAAACACTTATCAGTTTCCTTGTTCTTCCCTGATGTTGTGCTGAGAAGTTTGTACAAATCTTTGGTTGACAGGATCTCTAGTCTGTCGCCCTGAATGATATGTACCCTTTGTTGTGGACCTCTAAAAAGAGTTAGTTGATGGGAGCTATAATTATATTCCCATCAAACTATAGGTTCCAATTTAGGATCTTCCACCATCTGTAGAAAGGTTGTGCTCTTGGTGGGAGATCTATCCTTGTCTTCCTTTCTTCTCAATCTTAACTCTTCCTCAATCTTAGCTTTTGCTGTTAACTCAGCCAGATGAAGACTGCTGAGATGATTCTTGATGTGAGCAGCAGTTGCAGAGTTGGAAGGGTTAGAGAATGGTTTCTTTGCTAACTCAGCAATATCAAATCTGTTGGAGTGTAGCAGAGAGGTGGCATTCAGCCTGTTAACTTCACCGTTCTTTCTTTTCACAACAAAGTTGTGAGTAGCTTCATCAAACCTCCACTGGAGTATATTCTTTCTAGGCACAAGAGACTGACTAGGATTATTGTCTTCTTTTCTTGTATCCAGTAGAGTCACCAGCTTCCTTCTTAATTTCTTCTCTTCATCAGTTAATGATTCTAAGTTGATACCTAGAAGTACTACAGCCTGGTCTAGTGTTCCTCTGGGTAGATCAAGAAATTGATCTCTTATGAGGGAACGTGAAGATCCATCGACATAGGTTAGCTTGATGGAGTCTTCCTCACAGGAGATATTGCTCAGGGTTGTGCAATTGATAAGCCTATTCTTGATGCTTTTGAACTCTTCTAGAGAGAGATGTTTGGAAGGCTGAGGGGATGGTTGAGAAGGTTGTTGGGTAGGATGTGGTGAGGTGGTCCAGGTAAGAGTTTTGGTTGAAGGATGGGTAGTTTTGGTGGTTGAGGTGAGGAAGTAGATGAAGGTAAAGGTGTGGGTTCAGGAGTGTAAGGTTCAGTTTTGATGGTGAAGGGAGAAGGAATTGGTTCAGGTTGGGCTTGAGTGGTTGGTGTGAAGGTTATCCCATATACCCTTCTATACATCTCTCTTCTTTTCCCGGAACGAATGCCAGCTTTGATCTCACTAACAATTCGTTGGAGTGTCCTTTCAGACATGGGACCTACCTGCCTTCTAGAGAAGCCGTGAGCCCGGAGATACTTTCATCCAGGCTTTGTCATATGTCTTCCTGGTTGCAGATGCCATTGCTTCTTCTTCTCTTTCAACTTTTCTCTCGCAACTCTTTTTCTTTCTTTCTCCATTTGATCCTGCTCTTTGTTGAAGAGCCAAAGGATCGTTTCATCATTATGTGGAGAAAGTTCTTGAAGAGAGAAGCCTCTAGAGGTTAGGAAATCTATCCTTTCCCTCCTGAGCTGCATGTCAGCTTCCCTCTGTTCCTTTTCCTTCTCTTCCTCTGAGACCAACCTTGCTGCTTCCTGCTGCAGCCTGGTTGCCTTTTCCAGTTTCACCAACTAATCTAATAGTAGCAGGAGTGTTTCTTCATTGACCGCTCCGAGCTGAATGAGCTGGTCAATGATCTCTTCTCTCTTTTTGTTGTCGACAGCCTCCTGGTTGGTTGCAGCTGCTTTTGTACTAGCAGCCAACAACTTCCCAGTTGAAAGTCTCCCTTTTCTTTTCAGCTTTTCAATCTTCTCCTCTTCTTGAAGCTCTTCTGCAGTCATCTTCTGTTTTCCTTTGGTATCTTTTGAAGATCTTGACTTTGGTGGTTCTTGGACAGTGGATTCTGACTAAGAAAGAGATAGAAAGGGTGTCTAGACAGGAGGTTGATCCAGAAACTCCTCACTGTTCACCTAAAATGCCATTTCTAGGATTGCATCTGTGATGATTAGTTCCTCGGACATTTTGAACAGTCCTTCCGCAGCTTCCATTTCAGCTTCGGAAGATTCAGCTTGTTCTTCCGAGGCTTTAACTTCAGCTTCGGAAGTAAGAGGGAATGCAACTGTTTCAGTTGTTGGGCCATCAGTCCCCATTTCTACTTCGAATTGAATCTCAGGTTCCATGTGGACCTTAGGTTGACCAACTTCTTCCATAGTGGTAGAAGGTGCAGTAAGCCTCTGAAGCTCTTCAGCTCCAAAGTAAATCATGGCAGCATCAAGACTTGCTGAACACGAGCAAATCTCAACAAGAACTGAGAAAATAGGCTATAGAGATCTTTAAGCATCCTTGAATCAATTGTTAGAGTGACTTGAGATGGCTTAGAAGAAGTTGTGATAGGGTACCGAATATTTAGAAGTTGAAGATTGGCTCTGTGGGTCCTCAGATGTTTGTCTTTGAACACTCTCCCCTTTTTTGATAGCATCATCTTGAGAGGTAGATGAGCTGGAGGAAGAGGTCATGGAGACTTGAATAGGTACGTGCCTAACAGATCTCTCAATCTGTTTCTCAGCTAGTTGAGCCTTGAGATTGTCAATCTCAAGTTGTTGAGTGGCGGACCTTTCTTCTAAAGTCCTAACCTTGGATTCAAGGTTTGAGACTTTAGATAGTAGGTCTTTAATGAAGAGTTTCATGCTTCCCTCATCTTCTTTTGAAGAATCACGGGGAGATGAGGTAACATACCTAGTATGTTCAGCCTCACCACCAGATGTGGTTTCTTGGCACCCTGGTTTCCCTTGCTTGGTGATGTCTATGGATACTCTGACAGTGACTACGGTGGCTGCAACATTGACAAGAAATCAACATCAGGAGGATGTCAATTCTTGGTGGAAGGATTATCTCATGGAAATGCAAGAAATCATTGATCCTTCGGAAATGTTTTATATACGGAAGAGAGATTTTACTGTGTAACGGAAATCTCTTGGGCCCCACACTGTAAAAAGCAAAGATTTTGTTAATGATGTCGGATTATTTAACTAAATTAAACCCTGCCGCCCCTGTCACTTCATCCACTAAACCATCATTTCACCTTATCCTAACACTTTACCGCCATTCCACCCTTTTTTAAATAATCCCGACTATTCACTCTCATTTTCTTACCACAAATTTTACAGCCCTAAAAGTTTCCTAGCTTCCAAATTCTGAGGATTCTCGTGGCAGCAGCTAGGTGAGACACCTTTGGAGCAGCCTGATATCTTTCACAGATGCAAGTTGCAAACATAATATCAGGTCTACTAGCTGTGAGATACATTAGAGAATCGATAATTGCCCTATACTGATGTTGATCAGTATCCTCCCCCTCAAGGTTAGGACAAAGATTATGGTTTCTGGGTATGGATGTCTTGGCTGGCTTGCAATCTTTCATCTCAAATCTTTCTAAGATGTCATTGACATACTTAGATTGATTAATGAAAAATCCTTCCTTCAGTTGCTTCACCTGAATTCCAAGGAAAAAATCTATTTTTTCCCATGGAACTCATCTCAAACTTCTTCTTCATAATGCTTTCAAAGTCCTTACACATTTGGTCATTTGAAGAACCAAATATGATGTTAATAACATAGACTTGAACAAGCAAAATGTTCTTACCAGACTTCCTTATGAATAAAGTCTTGTCAATGGTTCCTCTGGTGTAGCCATTCTTAAGGAGAAACTAAGACAACGTCTCATACCACAGCCTTGGTGCTTGATGCAGCCCATATAGAGCTTTATCCAATTCGCACACATAGTGAGGATGTTGTGGGTCTTCAAATCCTGGAGGTTGGCACACATACACTTCCCTATCTATATCCCCATATAGAAAGGCACACTTGACATCAAGCTGGTAGATAGTAAAGTTCTTGGAAGTAGCATAAGCAAGGAAGATCCTAACTGCCTCAAGTTTTGCAACAGGTGCAAAGACATTAGTATAATCAATTCCTTCATCTTGAGTGTATCCTAGAACTACTAGTCTTGCCTTGTTCTTGAGGATCAAGCCTCTGTCATCTCTTTTGTTCCTAAAAACCCATTTAGTGCCTATTGGTACTTCACCAAATGGTAGCGGACATAGGCTCCAAACCTTCTGTCTTTTGAATTGAAGCAGCTCCTCTTGCATCGATTCAACCTAGCTACTATCTTTCAAGGCATCTTCCACCTTCTTGGGTTCCATCTGGGATAAAAAGCATGAGTACAAACAGACATTCCCATGATGAGTCTGCCCTCTTGTTCTCACACCTTCAGAGACATCCCCAATGATGTTCTTAGCTAGATGAGTGTTGTGAATCCATAAACGAGGAATCACTTCCAGTTGCAAAGATAAGTCCAGATTAGACATATTTTGCTTAGGAACTGGAACACTTTGCCCAGCTGTTGTTTCAAGTTCATTCAATGAGGACTGAGAAACATCATCAATTGTTGACTGTGAAGTAGCATTAACAGTCTCTTGTTCCTTCAAAATGCTACCTCCCTCAGCTTGGTGTTGTGTTGGATCACCTGATGAGTTTTGAGGATCATCAGGTGATTCACTGGTTAAAGCTTCACTATTCCTTGATATGGTTATACTTTCTGATCTGTGAATAGTGAGAGCTTGATTTGTTGTATCTCTTGGAGAACCTGGAAGAGGTCTGGGTAGCTCAAACAGTTGATTAGCATCAGCATCAACATCATTTTGAGATATGATCAGGGCCATTCCCCCTAACACAAGGAGTGTGCTCATTAACAACTATATTGGATGACTCCTCAAATTATTGATTCTTAATGTTGTATACTCTGTAAGCTTTGGAGCTAGAAGAGTATCCAACAAAGATAGCATCATCCGACTTTTCAGCAAATTTTGCTAAATTGTCCTTTGTGTTAAGTATAGTACACCTGCTGCCAAAGGACCTCAGAAAGCCAATGAACGGTGGCCTCTTGTTCCACAGCTCATAAAGGGTTTTTACATGTGGCTTAACTACAAGAACTTTGTTCTGCACATAGCATGCAATGTTAACTGCCTCTGCCCAGAATGTTAGAGGTAGTTTGGAATCAGCTAACATAGTTCGAGCACCCTCAATAAGTGTCATGTTTCTCCTCTCAGCAACATCATTTTGTTGAGGAGTTCTGGGAGCAATATATTGTCTGGCAATCCCTTTTGAGTTACAGAATGAGTCAAGAACAAAATTCTTAAACTCAGTCCCTTGATCACTTCTAATAATCTTAACCTTGTGATCAATTTGATTTTTGTAAGGCCCCGTTCCCGGGACGCTTACAGCTGGTAATTCATCGCACATAAAACATATACTTTGCATTTAATCATCAAAACATTGTAGCGGAAACATAGAACGAATGGCATTTCATTTTATCATAAAACTTTTGCAAAATAATGCATCGTTTGTCGGTTACAAAATTTCATTGTTGTATTACATCACAAAAGCCTAAAATAAATGGATGTTATCCAAAAGAGCTGAGCAACCGCCTCGTGCAATCCTCAGCAATGCTCACCTGCCAACTGGAAAATGCATAAAAGTCAGCGTTGCTGAGTGAGTTCTAGTTTATAATAAAACTTACTTTTCTTTCATAAAACCATCCTTTCTCATAAAAAACATATTATACTTTACATTCGTTCGTGATCATACATCGTACGTACATACGGATAATATATTCATTATCTTCTTTAATCTTTCATGCCTCATTATTTACTTATCTTTCCTGTCATCCATAAACCCTACCCTTCTGTTCATGGTACTGAACCTAGGCCCATCATAGACCTTCTATAACGGTGTATCGCACCTTGTGGTCACAGTACCTAGGGTAAAGTTTAGGTTTACTATGCAATACCTTTCTGTTCATGGTTCTGGACCTAGGCCTCTCATAGACCTTCTATAATGGTGTATCGCACCTCGTGGTCACAGTACCTAAGGTAAAGTTTAGGTTTACTATGCAATACCTTTCTGTTCATGGTTCTGGACCTACCCCTCTCATAGACCTTCTATAACGGTGCATCGCACCTCATGGTCACAGTACCTAAGGTAAAGTTTAGGTTTACTATGCAATACCTTTCTGTTCATGGTTTTGGACCTAGGCCTCACATAGACCTTCTATAACGGTGCATAACACCTCGTGGTCATAGTACCTAAGGTAAAGTTTAGGTTTACTATGCAATACCTTTCTGTTCATGGTTCTGGACCTAGGCCTCTCATAGACCTTCTATAACGGTGCATCACACCTCGTGGTCACAGTACCTAAGGTATGCAGCAATAGTTCTATGCAAATTGTCAATCACAAGGAAAGACCTCGATGTGCATCCCATGCCTACAAGGTTATCATTACTTTCATTACCTGTTAATGCATGCACTCATACTTCATGTTCCTCTTTCATTATCTTTCACTTTACGTTACATAATACTTCGTTCATTCATTATCATAACACGTTAAGTCATGGGAAAGATATACATACAACATCATAAGGAACATAGACATATCATTCATACATCATCATGTAGGGCATCATACATACATAACATACATTATGCATAACCATGCAACATCATCATCATCATGCATAAGCTTCAATCACAATATATTACATGCCTAACATACCATTTTTGACCTCAAAAGTCAACTTTCATTATCCCCGGAACCCCCTAGGTCAAGCCTACATTACTCCTTTTTCTCCCAAAAAGTCATAATTTTTCTAAGTGTTCATCCGCATTTCCTATAGTCATCCGCATTTCCTACAGTTCATCCGCATTTGCTAGAGTTCATCTGCATTGACTCACATTGCTAATCCGCATTTCCATACTGAGTCAAATGCTCATCCGCATTGACTTACTTGCTCATCCGCATTTCCATACACAGTCAAATGCTCATCCACATTTCCTGCACTTAGCCAATGCTCATCCGCATTTCCATACATAGGCAAATGCTTCTCCACATTTCCTGCACTTAGCCAATGCTCATCCATATTTTCATACATGGGCAAATGCTCATCCGCATTAACTTCATCCGCATTGACCTACCCATTGGTTATTGCTCATCCGCATTAACCCTTTTCATTTGCATTTACTTCCACACACTTAGGTAGATTTAAAAACTTATCAAGTGGGTCTAAAACATCATATTCAATTTCCATGCACCATTCATCATATTCTAAGCTTAATTCTTACCCTCTAAGCCTTAGGAACACAATCATACATCATCAAGAATGAATATAGTCACACATCACATCATAACATCATCATACACATATTCAAGCATACGGGTCCGAAACCCAGTTCAATGAAAACATACATTCATGCATTTCCAGCCCCAAAATCAGTTAAAAACCAGTAAAAGAGGGGTCCTAGAACTCACCTTTGCAGCTTTTGAGTATGGATTCCTCCAAACTCATTTGCAAATTGAATTCAACTGCTTAGAAACCCACTAAAAACATACCCGAATACATACAAACACACATAAGCATAAACCCGAGGATAAGACCAGTTAAGAACACCATAAAAGCATGAATTCTTACCTTGAATTCGAATTCTTTCTTCTTTTTCTTCTTCAAAGCCGAGAATTTGCTGCTCCCAGCTACTCTCTCTCTCTCTAAAACCCGAAAATCAGTGTGTAAGTGACATATGGGCGGCCATACCATCTTTTACACCCACTTTTCAAACATGTTGTCCTTTTGGACACTTTTTACCCCTTGACTTGGGTTTTATTTCTTTTCCTTCTTTTCTTTACTTATTTTTCTTTCTTTGACTTAAAAAAATAACCAGGTGTTACAATTTTATATTTTAAGAATAAAAGATTTTAATGTTTCAGCAGTTTCATCTTTAGTTATTAAAAAGAATACCCATGTAAATTTTGTAAAATCATCAACTATCACAAGGCAGTATGATTTCCTTCCAATGCTCATTATACTTGTGGGACCAAAAAGATCCATGTGCAATAAGTGTAATGGAGTAGTGATGGAGTTAACACTTTTGGATTTATGAGAGGCCCCGTGTTGCTTCCCTTTCAGGCATGCAACATAGTTGTCTTTGCAGAAAAATTCCTTTTTAGGCAAACCATGTACCAAGTTATTTTTAGCCAATTTATTTATTGTCTTAAAATTTACATGACACATACGTTTATGCCAAAGTGTTAACACGATTAGCTTTGGAAAGAAAGCATGATACTTCACCCATTGGGGAAGCATTGTTCATATCCAGCTTGTACATATCCCCATTCCTGGGAGATCTAAGAAGCACCAATTCCAGAGGAATTGTCATCCCTGGTTTGAGGATAATGCACTATGCTCTGTGAAAAGCATCTAGTGCTTTTGATCACAAAACTAAGAAACACTTAACAGATTATGTTCAAGCTGTTTGACAAAGTTAATTTTGCCAACTTTTAACTTACCATTGGATATACTCCCTCTGCCAGAAATATATCCTCCGGCCTCATCTCCAAATTGGACAGGACCTCCATCATAGTATTGAAACTGTTGAAAGAGAGATTTGTTCCTTGTCATGTGCATGGAGCATCCACTATCTACAATCCAGACATTGTTATTCTTGTCATATGGATGTCCCTGCACATAAGATGATATTATTAGTTTTCATTGGAGACCCAAGCCTTGTTGGTCTTGGGTTCCTCCAAAGATAGTGACATAATTGAACCAAAAGTTAAGCATGGGGGTTCAATAGATGTCTTTGAAGAAGAGGTTTGTGCTGCATCATCTTTCATGATCTTCTAATCCATCCTTTGGTTGATCGTGGAGGATGTACTTGTAGAAGCTTTTGCAGCATGGAATTTTTCCAAAGCTTCGTTATTTTTGGAGGAAGCTTTCACCACCTTTTCTTCCGAAGCAGTCTTCTTCTGGGATGGTTTCAAGGGAATTTTTTTTCTTTAGAATTTTAACTGCTCTTGCTTTTGAAGCCATTTTCCTTTCGGAAGAAGGAGTTTCTTCAGAAGACAATCTGGCTTCAGAAACTAGCTTTCCCTTTTTCATCACTTGGACCATCTGATAAGGTCTAAACGAGAAACCTTCCCTGACTCCTTCTTTTTTAACATTATTTGCATAATGTGTGCTAGTAGGATTGTAGTAACAATCTTTAACCATGTGGTTTTGCAAACCACACATTATTCATGTAATGTTAGTCTTTTGGGATCTTGTAGGTTGCTATTTCTTAGTCTTTCTCTCTTTGTCAGAAACCTTTCCCTTCAACTTCTGATCCTTTGGTAGGACAGGAGTGTTGGTATTATAATCCTTTCCTGAATTAGAAGTACCTATCACCTGGAATCCAGCTAAGATAAAGACACCCTTTTGTTTTAGGTCAATCAACAACTTAGACTCAGCCACTTTCTTAGTAGTTCTTCTGGCAGCTTTAGCTCTGCTTCTGCGGGCTTTGGTGGTAAGGGTTTGATCTTCACTGGGAGAGGTGGGTGGATTTACCTGTTCCTTCCCTATGGTGGCCACTATTATTGCATCATTCTTCAACTCATGTGAAGAAGGGTCAGTAGATGGGACCTCTTGCTCTTCAGTACCACATCTAGGTTGTCTTATGGACTTATAAGAATGTGGTGGAGCAATTTCATTGGTCCCCAACCCTCCTTTATTCTGATAACAGATTTTGGAGTGGGAGGATGATGCAATAATAGCTTGGAAGTTTTGCTCAGAAATAGCATACTTCCTGGCTTGAGCCTCAGCGGTGACAAGTTGGGCTTGAGCCTTAGATAATGTGGTTATTAAATCCTTTATTTGAGTCTTGTAATTGGTGTGTTCATGTTTTAATTAGGAAACAGTTTTCTCTAACTCTTCAATTTTCTTTAGGTAGTCAGATTCTGCCCTTTTAAAATCAGATTTCAAAACATTTAAAGACTCGATATCAGATTTAATTTCCCTATTGTAGTCTTGATATAATTTAACCTTTGCTATACAGGCAGGAGTACAAAGATGTTCATATACCTGGTTATCATCTGTTCTGGCCATGAGAGCTTGAGCAGGAGTCACATCCTGAACCATAAAGCTCCAGTCAACTTCTTGAGCCATTGCAGCTGTTTCAGTTGACTTTCCAGTGGGCTTTGATGAAGAGGAATGTGTGGAGGATTATGGGGTTGTCAAGTTTGATTTAGGAGTCTTGCATTCCCTAGCAAAATGACCAAGTTGGTTACAGTTGTAACAGTTGGCCTTGGTCTTTTCAAACCCAAACTTGTTAGCAGTTGTGTTTTGAGGGAATTTCCTTCCAGTTCTCTTAAACAACTTCTTCGCACTGTAGGTTAAAAGAGCCATCTATTGGATGATGTCCACATACTCTACATCATCTGGACTAAAACACTCTAGATCATCAAAATAGTATTGAAAATCACCAGAGTGCCCACTTCCTGAGACAAAGGCACAGCTATTCTGAAAGGAGTTATGTTGAGCCTGTTGAGACCTTGGAGTCTCAGGGAAAGTGATGTAAGGTCCAGAAGAACAGGATGGCTGTTGGTTGTATGTCAGATATTGATGAGGTTGTGGGGGTACTGAGCCTTTAGCAACCAATTAAGTGTTGCTAGCAGGAAGACTCAGAGGTCTGCTTGTTTGGTGGCCCTTCGTACTCTCCATCTCTAACCGGTATCCATCAAGGATGCATAGAGTTCAATCATAGTAAGAGTGTTCAAGTTCTCTGTCCTCTTGATAGAAACACAGTAGAATGTCCACTCATTTGGAAAAGCACTCATTAACTTTCTTGTGAGATCTTTGAGTTCAGGAGTGATCTTCACCGACTGAAGTGAAGAAATAAGATCCATGTACATGAAATACTGTTGGCTGAGGGTCTCTCCAGCAATATAAGTGAAGTTCTCGAACTGCTACTTCGGTGAGTCCTTCCTGGAGTCATTGGAGCTTGAATACATCTGAGCAAGTGCATCAAACAATTCTTTAACAGACTTACAATGCTCAAACCCCACCATGATGGAGTTGGGTATTGCAGTCATCAGAATGGTCATTGCATTGCTGTCAACGTCCATTTTCTTCCGGTCTTCGTCAGAATAATCTTCAACAGCTTTTTCTATCATGGCACCGTTTCCACCAGGCGCTGCCACCTTGGGTTTATACGGGCCAATGACAATGGAGTTCCACATCTTACTGTCTTGGTATCTGATGAAGCCTTCCATTCTTCTGCTCCAAGACCTGAAGTTTTTAACAGTAATGATGGAAGCTTTGGTCATGGTTCCCATCTCTACTTCGGATTTGTTAAGATCCATTTATGTGAGAGTTGTAAGGAGGAGTAAAAAACAGGTTGATTTGGATGGTTAGATCTCACAATCAAGAGCCTAAAAAGCTCTAATACCAATTGCAGGATCAATTTGTGTCACTAAACACTTGATTTTCTCTCAAACTCACTTAAACAACACTCTCGATGAAAGCAAAGTCTTTAAGAGTTGATAACAATATAATAAGTAATAACAAAACACAAGAAGTAATTTTCAAGTTACTTGCATATATTGCTTCTCAACTCAAATATTACAAGACTCTTACAAGCATATGTTTATGAGTTACAATGAGAGACTATATATAATACTACCTAAAGCCGGATATACTTTGATACCAACTGGAATCCTCTAACTAAAGCAAATACTACAAAGCTATAGTTTAAGGTATCTCAGATAAGACTATCTGAGATATGGTAGTCAGGGCATGTTCCTGACTTACCTTTTGTCACCAACTAAAGTTGGTAACTTGTACTAACATAAAAAGATGAACAGTGGAATAAAGTATGGTCAACTACATGGCTCTTTGAGAAAACGCCATGCAGTATCAGAGGTCTCCAGCAGAGTATCAGAGACCATACTTATGTTCACTGGTTCATAGCAGTGTCTTCCGAAGGTTAAATGGCTTCGGAAGAACAAGTACTTCCGAAGCCACTTGTGACATCCGTCATCTTAAGGTCCGTCAATTAATGTTATTATCCATTAACTTTTCCTTGATCGTTCTTCCTCTTCTTCATGAACTCCTAGTGTGGAGATCATACTTGCTTTATAATCCTTGTGCTTGTGCTTTCTTCGTGAACGTGTGCTATGCCTAAAACTTTTACAAACTTCCATCGTCGTTATTACTAAAAATATCATTTTATATAATACTATTTTCGTTAATAAAACCATTTTTAAGTGCCAATTAACATTAAATATATTTCTAACATTAATATAACAAACACCTTTAAAGTCGTTTTCAACCGAAAAAAACTTTGAGAACTCGGGGCTAAGTACAGAGACTAAAACCGACATTCTGCAAACTCTGGATGGGTATAAAAACCCCATTTTCCAGCCCTAACTTCATCTTCTTCATTCTTCTTCACTTCACATCTTCTTCACCTTTGCAACAAAACCGCCCCATTTCGTCTCGTTTTCGTCGTCTAGACTTCGTCTACAACCTAGTCTACTCCATCCTTGCAGGTAGACGACCTTGGTTGTCCCATTCTTGCTCGTTTTACTGCTGTCCATTTCTAGGGTTTCGGGTGTTCGGGTCAACCCGAACATAAGAGGTCGTGTGGGTGCATGTGATGTCTTTCTGCGTGTGCTTCTTGTTTGTGTGTGTGATTGTAGTGTGTTTCTGGAAGTTCTTGTTGTGTAAATATCATACTCGGGGCAGCCAAAGGCTGCTCTGCACTTCAGCAGTCGTGAACCTGCAGTTCAGGCAACTAGGTCTGTCATGCGACTGAGCCGTGTGACTGGGTGAGTCGTGCGACTAAGTCATGCGACTGAGTCATTCGGGCGACTAAGTCGTGAGACTGGGGATGTCATGCGACTCAGTCATGCGATCGAATGAATGTGTGCGATTGATTCAATGCGGATGAGTGATGTGTGCGATTGAGTCAATGCGGATGAGTGATGTGTGCGATTGAGTCAATGCGGATGAATGATGTGTGCGATTGAGTCATGCGACCGAATGGATGTATGCGATTTTGCGTGCGTCGCACGACTGAAGGCCAATCGTACAAATAAAGGTTCAGTCGTACGAATGAAGCTGATTCGTACGAATGAAGGTTGATTCGTGCGTATGGAGGTTAAGTTGTGCGATTGGGTGTTGTGTGGACGACTGAATGCTAGGCGCGCGAATGAAGATTCAATCGTGCGAATGAAGCTCATTCGTACGATTGAAGGTTGATTTGTACGAATGGAGTGTTGAGTCGAGCGTCTGGGCCTGTTGTGTGACTAATGATGCTATGTGTGTGAATTCCCTTCTTGAATGTCATATGATGATAAGGTAACATCAATACAAGTGTCATTGCTTGACCACAAAGATTAAAGTCAACGCTATCAACATGCAGATACTATTTCAATTTAACTCAACCTAACATTTTACAATTATCAACAACCCATTTGGGACTACAAATATTTAACAAGTAATTCTCTTATAACAATGGGATCTTTACACAAACGTCATTGGCAATGAAGACTCCTTTCGGTACTTGGATCTACATAAGATCTGATATGTGTGTCCGCTTGTGTGTGTTACCCACAACCGAACCGATACAACCCGAACTGACTAAACAATACTATATGCTTTATACATATCATTAATGCTTAATAATAACTGTCAATAGGTGTTTGACCGTTCATTACATACAACTTCTGGGAACTTTTATCATTCATACTTACCACTTAACATGTGAGTATCGTGGCCCCTTTTTATGCTTATACAACTTTTCAATCATTTACAAACATGGGGGAAAAGTATGCTCACCCGTTTTCTATGCTGTACAACATACATACAATTTACATACTTGGAATCAACGTGCTACTATTTTGTGAGTACTTATCTGATACATGCTTGAGTCTGCTGTGTGGTTCTTTTTTACAACCATTTAATTCCAGTGTGGAACCGACAGATAGGTATTGGTAGTACTACTTGGGTTGACACCCCGCCCTTGTAGTTGGTATACTAGTTAGTACCAACAGTAGCGAGGAACGGGCCTTGGGTGAATATATTCCGACAAGATTCTTTGTGTACGTCATTAGGTTTGGTTGTAAAGCTCAGGTCATGTGATTTTGCTTACTTATAACTGTATGCATGGTATTCCACAACAAACTATTATACAACATCAATTATTTATTTACAATTTAAACCTGCGAGCTCACCAACAATTTTGTTAACCATTTTGAGCATATCTTTTCAGGTGATCATGCTAGCTAAAGATCTAGGTGTGCTGCCTTAGTGGAGACCCTAGGGTGCATTTGTGGCTAAACTTGTCATTTTGAAAAAAATTGTTATAGTCTGTTTTACAACATT
Organism: Flaveria trinervia; assembly: GCA_025506515.1. Taxonomy (NCBI): domain Eukaryota; kingdom Viridiplantae; phylum Streptophyta; class Magnoliopsida; order Asterales; family Asteraceae; genus Flaveria; species Flaveria trinervia. The sequence continues at coordinate 33,477,830 of CM046450.1, read as the reverse complement.
ACTCTTTTGATACTTGTTCTCGGGTTGTGGGAATACATTACAATGTCTACATCTATGTTTGTGTGATCATTTGCTTGTGTACGCTTATGGCTATGTTGTCGTGAATATTGACTAAACACGACACATGTCCCCTTATTGTCGGGTGTCGTCATGACATGTTTGTCATCATTTATTATATTGCTTCTCTATCGCTTACCATGTGTTATGACGATCCCGTCTCGTTACATCCCCGTGTTTCCGCTCTTAGCGGGGGTGTGACAGACTGATATCAGAGCCATTGGTTATAGAGAATTAGGCAATTCACTTGACCTAGACTATAACCTAGGAACCTTCATGTAGATTTGCATGCTAGGGTTGTGTGCATTTTATATCTCGTGTATGTGTTCTTCTTTGCTTGATTCGTTCATCTATCTGTTTTATGATCTTTTCACCCTATGAGAGAGCCCTTATGCTCACTCTTTTCGGGATGCTCCTATCGGATCTTCCGTTCCCTCTACGCACCAAGTTGGTTTATCAAACCCGAGTATTAAACCCGAAGAGATCTCCACAGATCATGCTAATGCGCTTGACCTTGGACACTAAGATTTACCCTGAGGAGGCTATGTCTGAAACCTCGAAAGAGGAGGAAACGGAAAACCTTCGCTAGACTAATGTGATTACGTACATGGATTGCAATTATTATGATGGATTACGGTTGGAACAGTATCCATTCATGGTGTGAGAATTAGATGACTTGTGTGTGATGTGTGGCAACAACAAGTGTGATATCAACTTGGAATGCTAAATTTTGATGAGTGGTATGGATTATATGCTTTGAAATGGTTAAAGCTTATGTGTTTACTACTTCTATGATTAGAAAATGCCGCCTCGAAGAGTTACCTGCAGCAACAGTGGCGGGAGTGAAGCCCCGAGGGGCAGAGGCAGAGGCAGAGGTAGAGCGCCAAGAAAAAATGATGGCCCTACCAGCAACAATCAGGGAACAAGAAATGCTGATATGGCTGCTCTGATCACTCAACAGCTGGCCGCACTGATCCCGACTATTGTGGCCCAAGTGAGCGATGCTCTTCAGAATCCCCACCCCCACGGGGTTGGTGGCAATGACAATGAGGATAATGGGAACCCGACTGGGAACGAGAGTAACCAGGAGACCGGGAATGGTGGTACAGCTGGTAATGAAACTGGGATTGTTAATGAGACCTGGGTTGTTAATGCTAGAAGGGGGTGTTCATACAAGGAGTTTGTGGCCTATAAACCTAAAGAGTTTGATGGCAAAGGTGGAGCCATAGCCCTGACTAGATGGCTTGAAAAGATGGAGGCAATGATTGATATCAGCGAATGCCTCGACAGCCAAAAGATCAAGTATGCCACGTTCTCACTACAGGGCAAGGCACTAACTTGGTGGAACACTCAGATACAGACTAGGGGAAGAGAATCGGCGATGCAGATGTCATGGGATGAGTTTAAAGCCTTGATCACTGAGGAATACTGCCCCCTCAACGAGATACAGAATTTGGAGCATGAATTCTGGAATCATGCTATGGTGGGGGCTGGGCACGCCACCTACACTGATCGTGTTCATGAGTTGGCAAGATTGGTTCCACATCTGGTCACTCCAGAATCAAAGAGGATCGAGAGGTACATTTGGGGACTTGCGCCTCAGATCCGGGCAATGGTAACAGCAGCTGCTCCCCCTATAATTTAGAGCGCAATTCTCAAGGCTGGCGCTCTAACTGATGAGATAGTAAGAACATGGGTGTTGCGTAGGGAGTAGAGAAGAGAAAGGATGTTGGGGAAACGAGCCGGTCGAGTGCCGGGAAGTTTGATAAAAGGGCCAAGACCACCAGAAACTTTATGGCCGTGACACAGGGCAGGAGAGAGTATGTTGGGCCGCACCCCAAATGTGATAGGTGCAATTTCCATCATCCCCCAGTGGTGCCGTGCGGGGTGTGTGCGAACTGTAGACTGCAGAACAGCGCCGAACTTGGTGGCACCGGTCAACACGGTTAACCCCGCCTGGAATGCCAGGGGCTGTTATGAGTGTGGAAGCCCTGATCACTACAGGAACATGTGCCCCAGACTGAATCGGGCGCCAGGTCAACAAAGGAACAACCAGCAACCGGTGATGGCCATAGCCAGAAATCATGGCCCGGGGAATCAAGGGAATACAGCTCGGGGACGTGCATTCGTCATTGGAGCCAACGATGCCCGTTAGGACCCGAACGTTGTCACGGGTACACACTTACTCAATAATCACTTCGCATCTATATTGTTTGACACTGCAGCAGACAATAGTTTTATATCTTCTGAGTTTGTGCAATTGCTTGAATTGAGTCCTACTAGGCTAGAAACTAGCCACTCCATAGAAATGGCCAACGGTAGGGTTGTTCAGGCTGATGAATTATTAGAAAGTGCTTGTTGATATTGGAGGACCATGCCTTCGACATATATTTGATACCCTTTGAGTTAGGAAGTTTCGACATGATTATGGGAATGGATTGGTTGTCGAAAAGAAGGATGGGTCGTTCCGTATGTGCATCGACTACCGTGAGTTGAACAAGTTAACTGTGAAGAATCGGTATCCTCTCCCCATAATTGACGACCTGTTTGACCAGCTGCAAGGAGCTTCGTATTTCTCCAAGATCGACCTTCGTTCTGGATATCATCAACTAAGGTTTTCGAGGAAGACATACCGAAAACAACGTTCAGAACTCGTTATGGGCACTATGAGTTCTTGGTCATGCCGTTCGGATTGACTAACGCACCAGCTGTGTTTATGGACCTAATGAATCGATTGTGTAAACCCTACTTGGATAAGTTTGTGATTGTATTCATAGACGATATACTTATCTACTCCCGATCGAAAGAGGATCATGAAGAACATCTTCGGGCAATACTGGAACTGTTACGGGAAGACAAACTTTTTGCCAAGTTCTCGAAGTGTGAATTTTGGTTGCGAGAAGTGAAGTTTTTAGGTCATGTGGTTAATGAGGATGGGATTCATGTAGATCCCGGCAAGATCGAAGCGGTGAAGAATGGGATACACCTCAGACGCATTCAGAGATACGAAAATTCTTAGGATTGGCCGGATACTATCGTTGTTTCATCGCGAACTTTTCAAAGATCACTCAACCGTTAGCGTTGATGCCTCAGAAAGATAAGAAGTTTGATTGGGGACATGCACAAGAACAAGCATTCCAAATGTTGAAGGAGAAGTTGTGCAATGCACCAATATTGTCCCTCCTCAACGGAACTGATGATTTTGTGGTATACTGCGATGCTTCACATCAAGGGTTGGGATGTGTGCTAATGCAAAAGGATAAGGTGATTGCCTACGCTTCGGACCAACTTAAGGTGCACGAAAAGAACTATACAACCCATGATTTGGAGCTGGGCGCTGTAGTATTTGCACTTAAGATATGGAGGCATTACCTATATGGAACCAAATGTATCATCTACACTGATCATAAGAGCCTGTAACATATCCTGGATCAGAAGGAGCTTAATATGCGTCAACGACGTTGGGTAGAGCTTCTTAGTGACTACGATTGTGAAATCCGGTATCATCCGCGAAAGCCAACGTGGTGGCTGATGCTGTAAGCCGCAAAGAACGCGTGAAACCTTTACGTGCTTGAGCGTTGGGGTTGATTATCCAAACGAATTTAAAGCTCAGATCCAAATTGCACAGAGTGAGGCATTGAAAGAGGAGAACCTTGCGGGAGAAGAATTCCGGGGGTTGGATAAACAAATGATTTGCAAAGATGATGGCCGGATGGGGAGGTGTACGTACCTTGGTCATGGATGAAGCACACAAGACACGATATTCTATTCATCCTGGTGCAGACAAGATGTACCGCGATCTTAAGGATCTATACCGGTGGCCAGGCATGAAGAAAGGCATTTCCATGTACGTAAGCAGATGCTTGACATGCTCGAAACTTAAAGCCGAACATCAGAAACCATCGGGATTGTTGCAGCAACCTGAAATCCCGAGTGGAAATGGGAGAACATAGCTATGGATTTCATTACCAAACTCCCTAGAACGAGCAACGGGCATGATTCGATATGGGTCGTAGTGGATCGAATGACGAAATCAGCACATTTCTTGCCGATCCGAGAAGACTACAAAATGGATAAGTTGGCGAGATTGTACATAAAAGAGGTCGTGACAAGACACGGAATGTTGGTGTCAATCATATCTGACCGTGACGGCCGATTTACTTCATGATTTTGGCAGACACTACAGAAAGTGATGGGCACTCGATTAGACATGAGTAATGCCTATCATCCTCAGATAGACGGCCAAAGTGAACGAACTATACAGACGCTAGAAGACATGTTGAGGGAATGTGTAATCGACTTTGGTGGCAGTTGGGATACTCATTTACCGTTGATTGAGTTCTCTTACAACAACAGCTACCATACGAGCATTGGATGTGCTCCATTTGAAGCGTTGTACGGAAGGAAATGCAGATCTCCCGTTTGTTGGGCCGAGATTGGTGAAAGTCAGCTAACAGGCCCAGAGATCATTCAAGAAACAACCGACAAGATTTTCCAAATCAAAGACAGACTAAAATCTGCTAGGGATCGCCAAAAGAGCTATGCCGACAACCGTCAGAAGCCTCTAGAATTCAACATTGGGGATCACGTTTTACTCAAAGTCTCTCCTTGGAAAGGAATTGTTCGGTTTGGAAAGAAATGGAAGTTAGCTCCAAGATACGTTGGACCATTTGAGATTACAGAAAGAATTGGTCCGGTGGCTTACCGATTAAGGTTACCACAAGAACTTAGTGGTGTGCATGAAACTTTCCATGTGTCGAACCTCAAGAAGTGTTTGGCTGATGAATCACTTCACGTACCAATTGAGGACATCAAAATTGACGAAAAGCTTCATTTTGTTGAGGAACCCATTGAGATCATGGATCGAAAGGTCAAACAGTTGAAGCGCAGTAGAATACCAATTGTTCGTGTGAGATGGAATTCAAAATGAGGGCCAGAGTTTACATGGGAACCGGAAGATCAGATGAAGTTTAAATATCCACACCTATTCGAGGATGACACTCTTGGACCTAACTCCAGCTGAATTTTGGGACGAAATTCTCTCAACTGGGGGATACTGTGACATCCGTCACCTTAAGGTCCGTCAATTAATGTGATTATCCGTTAACTTTTCCTTGGTCGTTCTTCCTCTTCTTCATGAACTCCTGGTGTGGAGATCGTACTTGCTTTATTATCCTTGTGCTTGTGCTTACTTCGTGAACGTGTGCTATGCCTAAAACTTTTACAAACTTCCATCGTCGTTATTACTAAAAATATCATTTTATATAATATTATTTTCGTTAATAAAACCATTTTTAAGTGCCAATTAACATTAAATATATTTCTAACACTAATATAACAAACACCTTTAAAGTCGTTTTCAACCGAAACAAACTTTGAGAACTCGGGGCTAAGTACAGGGACTAAAACCGACATTCTGCAAACTCTGGATGGGTATAAAAACCCCATTTTCCAGCCCTAACTTCATCTTCTTCATTCTTCTTCACTTCACATCTTCTTCACCTTTGCAACAAAACCGCCCCGTTTCGTCTCGTTTTTGTCGTCTAGACTTCCTCTACAACCTAGTCTACTCCATCCTTGCAGGTAGACGACCTTGGTTGTCCCATTCTTGCTCGTTTTACTGCTGTCCATTTCTAGGGTTTCGGGTGTTTGGGTCAACCCGAACATAAGAGGTCGTGTGGGCGTGTGATGTCTTTCTGCGTGTGCTTCTTGTTTGTGTGTGTGATTGTAGTGTGTTTCTGGAAGTTCTTGTTGTGTAAATCTCATACTCGGGGCAGCCAAAGGCTGCTCTGCACTTCAGCAGTCGTGAACCTGCAGTTCAGGCGACTAGGTCTGTCATGCGACTGAGCCGTGTGACTGGGTGAGTCATACGACTGAGTCATTCGGGCGACTGAGTCGTGCGACTGGGGATGTCATGCGACTGAGTCATACGATCGAATGAATGTGTGTGATTGAGTCAATGCAGATGAGTGATGTGTGCGATTGAGTCAATGCGGATGAGTGATGTGTGCGATTGAGTCAATGCGGATGAATGATGTGTGCAATTGAGTCATGCGACCGAATGGATGTATGCGATTGTGCGTGTGTCGCACGATTGAAGGCCAATCGTACGAATGAAGGTTCAGTCGTACGAATGAAGCTGATTCGTATGAATGAAGGTTGATTCATGCATATGGAGGTTAAGTCGTGCGATTGGATGTTGTGTGGTACGACTGAATGCCAGTCGTGCGAATGAAGCTGATTCGTACGATTGAAGGTTGATTTATACGAATGGAGTGTTGAGTCGAGCGTCTGGTCCTGTTATGACTGATGATGCTGTGTGTGTGAATTCTCTTCTTGAATGTCATATGATGATAAGGTAACATCAATACAAGTGTCATTGCTTGACCACAAAGATTAAAGTCAACGCTATCAACATGCAAATACTATTTCAATTTAAATCAACCTAACATTTTACAATTATCAACAACCCATTTGGGACTACAAATATTTTACAACTACTTCTCTTATAACAATGGGACCTTTACACAAACGTCATTGGCAATGACGACTCCTTCCAGTACTTGGATCTACATAAGACCTGATACGTGTGTCCGCTTGTGTGTGTTGCCCACGACCGAACCGATACAACCCGAATTGACTGAACAATACTATATGCTTTATACATATCATTAATGCTTAATAATAACTGTCAATAGGTGTTTGACCGTTCATTACATACAACTGTTAGGAACTTTGATCATTCATACTTACCACTTAACATGTGAGTATCGTAGGCCCTTTTTATGCTTATACCACTTTTCAATCATTTACAAACATGGAGGAAAAGTATGCTGACCCGTTTTCTATGTTGTACAACATACATACAATTTACACACTTGGAATCAACGTGCTACTATTTTGTGAGTACTTATCTGATACATGCTTGAGTCTGCTGTGTGGTTCTTTCTTACAACCATTTAATTCCAGTGTGGAACCGACAGATAGGTATTGGTAGTACTACTTGGGTTGACACCCTCACCCTTGTAGTTGGTATACTAGTTAGTACCAACAGTAGCGAGGAACGGGCCTTGGGTGAATATATTCCGACAAGATTCTTTGTGTACGTCATTAGGTTTGGTTGTAAAGCTCAGGTCATGTGATTTTGCTTACTTATAATTGTATGCATGGTATTCCACAACAAACTATTATACAACATCAATTATTTATTTACAATTTAAACCTGCGAGCTCACCAAAAATTTTGTTAACCATTTTGAGCATATCTTTTCAGGTGATCATGCTAGCTAAAGATCTAGGTGTGCTGCCTTAGTGGAGACCCTAGGCTGCATTTGTGGCTAAACTTGTCATTTTGAAAACATTTGTTGTAGTCTGTTTTTAACAACATTACTCTTTTGATACTTGTTCCTGGGTTATGGGAAATACATTACAATGTTTACATCTATGTTTATGTGATCATTTGCTTGTGTACGCTTATGGCTATGTTGTCGTGAATATTGACTAAACACGACACAAGTCCCCTTGTTTTCGGGTGTTGTCATGACACGTTTGTCATCATTTATTATATTGCTTCTCTTTCACTTACCATGTGTTATGACGATCCCGTCTCGTTACATCCCCATGTTTCCGCTCTTAGCGGGGGTGTGACACCACTTATACTTCGGAAGAGGCTGCTTCTTCCGAGGCTTGAGAACTTCTTCTTTCTTCATACTTTGGAAGTAGTCTTCTGATTTCTTTCTTTAAGACTTCATCTTCGGAAATGAATACTTTATCTTCGAAAGTAGAGCTTAGCCTTCGGAAGTAGAACTTTTACTTTGTCTTCAAAAGAACTCTACTTCCTTCGGAAGTTCCACACTTGGCTTCGGATGAATTTGTAAGAAGCACCAAAATTTGTGTAAGTGTTTTGGTTGTACTAGCCTTCTTCTTGACCCAACAGATATGTCATCCTAACAAACTTCAAAGTTTTTATATACCCTGGGGGACGAAGAAAAAAATAACTATTGCCGGTTTCGTTATCCGATTCCATCCGTGTTCTACGCGTACATTTCAGATGTGGATGATGTATATGCGGACAGTTTTTGTGGTTTTCAGGTTGTAGCAGTTGGATTGGGATATGATGAAAATCAATCGTGTTTTATTCGTATCGAACTTATAGCGAAGCTGGATGAAAATGAAAATCGGTACGATGATATGTTTCACGATATCAAGCGTCTAAGAAATTCATTGGATTGGAACGGGATAGGTGCAGCTCCATTTAGACATTGGATGATAGTGCCATCCGCATCGATTTTAGTTGTTAACAGGTTTCGTGTGGTGTTAATATTAATTACAATCGATAATAGTGCAACTTATTTTCCACTTTGGTCATCTCCTTACGATATCGCTAGCCACTAATTGATTGCAATTGTTTTTGTTAATAGAAATCATTTTATTAGGATACGATTAACAAGTGACTATCCACTGCCTTTACCAAGTGGATACTAGAAAATTTTTAAAATACCAAATGCTAATGATTGGGATCTTATATACAATGCACAAATTAAAAAATTTGCTGAATTGATAAAAGACAATGAGCCTGGACATATTAATTTATTATAAGTTGTATTATTGTAATGATTTTTATATTATTGTTGTAATAGTTAGATTTTAATATTGTATGCAATTTGTAATTTTATAATTGCTAACTATGTAACTATGAAACGTAATTTGTAATCATCAAATGAAAAACATTAAAACTTACTATTTTTACATCAAATCATAAACAAAATACATTTTTACATCAAAATATAAACAAAATACATCAAAATAATTACTCCGGAGGTGGCTCATTCACGGCGTCATCGGCTGCCTCCTCACCATCTACCGGCCGCCTCTCAAAAGAGACAATCTTCGGGCGAGGCCTAATAACAATCCTCTATGATGTAGCCCATGTGCTACTGAGCTCCATCTGCCACGTATGCATAGTGTGCATCTCACACAGCAATTGAACAGACTTACGCAACAACTGCATGGACTCCGCCATATACTCCCGGTAGGTGGAACCTGTCGGTTAATAGTCCTCGGCGGCAGTGGCACTTGTTGTGGAGGGCCCTGCTGACGCGCACTGGGCTGCTGCAGCTGCTCTCTCCCGCCTCCTCCTCAGCACCCTTAACGGAGGGTGAATATACCCTGACGCGCAGTTGACCATCTAGGTTGTCGTCAAAAGTGGCGGCCATACTGTGGCTAGCACAGTCTAGCGGCCTAATATCTGCGGCAAGGTGTCACTCGTCTACTGCGCAAGTAGCGCATCAGTGTATATCTCTAAACGGAAGGCACTGACGGTGATATACGCCCCGTAAACTAAGGGCAATAGTGCCTAAATGCACCAATGAAGATATTGGTGCAACACAGATCTCTGATCGAACTCGCGAATAGCGCTTTCCCATCGCTGATCCTCTAGATGGTTCGGCCACACCCTCCACCCCCACAAGACTAGCAGGCTCAGATCGAACCTCATTCCCTAAGGAACGGATATTGGCTGCCTCCTCCTCATTGGTAAAATCCTAGACGCCGCCCCACTGCCCTCTATTTGAACTCCGTTGCCAACCCCGCAGGGAAATGAACACAACATTGACATTCTGGTTCATCTCCATTTGGGCTGGAGTGTAATAAGAAGTAGACAGGAACTCCAATGTAAGCTCCTGGTGGGCCCTCCAATAGCCGTAGTCAAACATCAGTCGCCACGGTATGGAGTCCTCAGCCCCAATGAATGCCTCAGCATGCTCCAAATCCCCTAACGACCCAGCACCTCCCACTTGATGGAACGGGTCCCTTGAGGTTCCGTCCTAAAACCTCTGTTGATACATGTATGTCCCTAGATCATGATATGAATGTAGAGATCTTGTTTATCTAATTCTGGTGTAATTTGATATGATTAATGAAATGATATTGGTTGATTGTGATTTGTAATGATTAATATTTCATTAATGAGTTGATATAAAATTGGTTAATTAGGTTAGTGATTGGTTGAATGTTTACATATAATGTTTACTATTTAATACATTCAAACTTAACATAATGAAGTTCTCATGCGAATGGACCATAAGCATGAACAACTTCATACGAATGACTCAGTCGCACGACTGAACCGGGTGACTGGATGAGTCGTATGATTGACACATAAGATTGGCTCAGTCGCACGACTGAACACTCAGTCGTGCTGATGAATCAACCGCATGGTTCAATCGCACGACTGAACCATACTAATGGTCAGTCGCACGATTGAATAATACCAACCTATAAATACAACCCAATTCGTGAAAAATAAAACTCTCGATTAATTACGATTCCAGACGTACCCTAGCCGTCCAGAAGCCTCCCAATTCGTTCTCCAAGTTCATAGAACACATTAGATCGATTCCCAATCGATTTCTAACGTTAGTTTCAATTCTTGATTGATTCTTCGTGTGTTCTCACTGATTGGATCGCCAATCAAATAGGATTCCGCACTATTTGATCTGGTTTACACGCTAATCTCCAGGTATTTCGTTCAAATACCAGGTCCTAACAAGTGGTATCAGAGCTTTGGCTCTTGATTACGTGTGATTCAATCAAGATTGATAAAAAGTTTGTGTTTTTGCACTAAAAACGCAATCTTTTGTGTCAAAAGTGATCTTGGACGTTCCCTGCTCATCAAAGTTTGGTTTCTACGGACTTAGGCGATTAGACCTTGCGAAAGTTCGAATTTTTACGGCTAAAACACGTTTAACCTAGAAATTTTCACAAAATAGCAGCTTCAGTCGCACGAGTGAGCCATTCGCATGACTGGACCTCATTCGCATTGCTCAGACGCACGATTGGACATAGTCGCATCTCCATTCGTACGAATAAACCTTTCGGGCATACTGTTCATACGCATCAGATTCATTCGCACGACTGAGCTAATCACTTAGTTCAGCCACACGATTGAACCAGTCGTAGAGTTCATACGCACGACTAGTCCATTCGCACCCTTCAGTCGCCCCAGTGAAAATTGTTTATTAGACTTAAAGTTATTCGCAATGGAAGACCAAATGTCAGCCTTTACTGCTGGGAAGGACTCTAGGATCCAGAACCTGCTGTTACTTGAGAGTGAGGTGGGTAATCATAATAACCACCAAAGCTTTTAACGTTAGATGAGTTTCCCCACTGGAAACAACGTTTTGAGATCTACCTCAATGGAGTGGATCCGAATCTGTGGGAAGCCATCGAGATTGGATATAGTACGCCGGTGGGAGCCGATGGAGTAAAGCTAACCTTAGGAGGGATGACAGACGCGCAGAAAGTCAAATATAATGCAAGAAGAGGGTTTATGCATTGATTACACAGTCTATCCCTAAAGACATATTCCACCAGTACTCAGAGAATAAGCAGTCCAAGAAACTATGGGATGAGCTAGAAAAGAGGTACGACGGGAATGCTTCGTTGAAGGCAATCAAGGCTAAGGAGTTAAAGAAGGAATTCGATAACTTCTCATCGATGGGAAACGAGAGTTTGGACGATGTTATAGATAGATTCTACCATCTGATGAGTGAACTGCATACACATGGGTGGCTACTACCATGGAAGAGAAAGTTACTAATTTTGCAGACGGATTGCCTGAAAAGTGGGCTTCATTCGTGTCTAATCTTAGACAGAATGGAATGCTAGCAAAACTGGATATTAATGACTTCATTCTTAAGTTGCGAGAAGAATCACTTAGGATGAAGTACAGAGCTCAGAAGTCTACGTACAATCAAAATCCAGCTTTATACAATGCCACGCCTCAAGCTAAGACATCTGGAGCACCTCTCCAGACTGCATTTGTGTCTAGCTCATCGGGTCCTACACATGCACCTCCTTCAGGATCAGACAAGTCGGGACTTTCTTGTTCCCACTATATTGGATCCGAAGCAAGTGCTACTAAACTGAAGACCGAGAATCTCGGGAATGTGACTGTGGAAGTAGCTCGAGAACACATGGATCTATTGGCCGCAATGGTCCATTCTTATGATGAACTTGTTGCTGGAAAGATTGGAAACTGCCATCTGGCAGACGAGGACTACGAGCAGGTGGACGAAATGGAGCTTGAGAGAATGGATATAATGTGGGCTTTAGCTAGTGCTGTCCGGAGGGCAAAGAAGTTTGTAAAACAAACCGGACAGAACTTAGTAGCGACTAAGGATACCACATTCGGCTTTGACAAGAGCAAAGTGACCTGCTTCAACTGTGGAGAGAAGGGGCACTTCAAAGAGAATGTGTCAAGCCTAAGAAGACGGGTAACGGGAACCCGTTCTCATCCTTCACTCGTCAAGACAAGCAAACTACCAGTTCTACTTCATCAAGCAAGGACTCAAAAGCCTTGACTGCTCATGATGATGAAGGACAGGATTGGAGCTTTAGGTTTGTCTCACCAGGGGAATCAAACATTGCAAGTGTAGAAGATATTGACAGTGATTCCGCTAGTGAAGGAGATCTAGCAGTTGAGATAGCGATGTCACATAGTGAAGAAGCAACTGCAACCGAGATCAGTTACAAGCCAAAGCAGGACTACCCTGTCAGAGACAGAAAAGACAGAAGCACCAGAACCAGAGACATCTGATGCTGCATTGATGGCAAACGCTTCTGAATCAACTCAGGTAAGTACTACTGACACAATGTTTAATAATCATGCTTGTTCTGATTGTGATACCTTTAGGAATAGCATAGATGGTAAATTTGCTAGGTTATTAGATCATAATGATAACTTAGTAAAAGATTTGCAACTATGCACTGAGGCTAATAGGGTATTAAAACAAAATGAGCACAGTTATAAAGAAAAGATAGACCTTTTGACTAAACAGCTTAGGGAAACCGAAGTAGTTGCCTTTAACCAAGCTAATGACATTAGGTATTATCTAAACTCCCTAGAAGACACTAAGAAGCAAAAGGCAGTTCTAGAAGTAGAAGTAAATTCATTAAAACAGAAACTGCATAGTTGGACTAGTTCTTCACACATAGTCCAACACTTAGTGAGAGAAAGGAACAACGGGGAGGGATTGGGTTATAAAGTGGTTCCACCACCACCTGAGACTTTAATGAACACTAAGACTAGACCAGTAAATAGTAATCCCATCAAGGATCATGTAGTGTCTACTCCTCTTGTTAGTGATCCAGATTCCTTATGTTCATCTATTGACTCTGGAAACAAACAAAAGAGGCCACTTCAAAGGCAAAGGGTAAATTGCCTTGTGTTAATCTGGAAAAGGAATTTGAAAAGGTTAACTTAAAGTCAGGGTCAAACAGAGTCAAATCAGAACCTAAAAGGGCTTCTAAGGATAATCTTTCACATACTTCAAGTCAAAAAAATTAACAAAAAGAAAAGGATGTTAAACAGGTTAAAACAGTTAACTTTGTTAAACCAGTGAAAACATCAAAAGAACCAGAGTCAAAACCTAAAGTGAGTGATGTTACTAGAGTGTCACACACGTCTCCACAAAGAAAGTTTAATCATAAAGTTGATAGCAGGGCGTGCTACAACTGTGGAGAATGTGGACACATTGCTTCCTATTGTCCTTATTATCAGACACCTAGGAAGAAGATTGAACTTCAGGACTCAAAACCTAGGTCTTCTAAGAGGAGCTCTTTAACTCCACCTAGAAGAACTAGTGAACAGAAAGTTCAACCCGTTAGCCAGTCGACTGTTTATCACAAACAGGCATTGCACAAATCTGGCTTATGGAAAGAGAAGTCAACCTCTGTGTCTGATAATGATGACAAGAAGGAACCTGAGCTACCCTCACCTTCTAAGGGTCATGGGTTGAATTTCTGATGTGTGATGCCTCTGGGAAACCCAAGCCAGTAAAGGCTTGGGTTCCTAACCTAAACTAATCCTTTACCTTGTATGTGCAGGGTGTTCGATACAGTGCTGAAACTAACACGTGGATAGTAGACAGCGGAGCATCCAGGCACATGACAGGAAACAAGCTCTTTTATCAAACGTAGGCAAATAAAAGGAGGGCATGTTTCGTTTGCTGGAAACAAGGGAGGCTATATCACAGCTCAGGGAGAAGTTGGAAATCAGAAAGTTAAGTTTGATAGGGTGAACTACGTCCAGCAACTTCAAAACAACTTACTTTCTGTTTCCCAAATATGTGATAAGGGATTTAAAGTCATCTTCGACAACAAGAAGTGTTACGTACTAAAGAAAGACTACGTGATCCCAGAGGACCAAGTTTTGATGACTGCTTCAAGATATAAAGATCTTTATGTCTTGGATCTGTCAACAGCTTCTACAATGGATCATGAGGTTCAGTGTTTTCTATCTAAAGCTACTGAAAAGGATTCCATCTCCTGGCATAGGAGAATGGGACACATTAGTCAAAGGAAGATGAATCACTTGATTCAGAAGGATCTGGTGAGAGGAGTTAATGTCAAGAACTTTCAGCTTCCTGACTTTTGTGTAGCTTGCAAGAAAGGCAAACAGACAAAGAAGTCTCATATGGAAAAGAAAGTTAATTCAATAGAACTTCCTCTTGAACTTCTTCACATGGATCTGTTTGGTCCAGTCAGTACAAAGAGCATTGCAGGCGACTTGTACTGTTTTGTGGTCACCGATGACTACTCAAGGTTCACTTGGGTAATGTTTCTGAAATCCAAATCAGAAACATTTGAATCATTCAAGGAGTTGGTAACCACACTGGAATCTCTCTACAAGCTGAAAGTTAGACAAGTACGCTCAGACAACGGAACGGAATTCAAGAACCAGTGGATGGAGGCATACTGCAAGGAAAAGGGAATTGTGCATCAATTCACTTCTGCCTACACACCTCAGATGAATGGCGTTGCTGAGAGAAAGAACAGAAGCTTGATAGAGACAGCACGGACTATGCTGGCAGACTCGAAACTGCCTATCCAATTCTGGAATGAGGCAGTGGCGAATGCTTGTTATACACTGAATCGAGTCCTGATAGTCAAGCGCCACGGAAAAACATGTTACGAGCTACTACAAAGACGCAAACCGAACTTGGAGTATCTCGAACCATTTGGCGCCGTGCACACTTCTGAAGAAGACACAAGAGGGTAAATTAGCGAGAAGGCAGATGAAGGCATCTTTCTAGGATACAACATACCGAACAAGCGAGTTTACAACAACTCAACGGGTCTAGTAGAAGTGTGGTGTAATGTTGACGTTCAGCGATTTACCACACCACCTACTGGCAAAGGACCCGCCTACTTCTTCGACTATGATGGATTCTTCAAGTCGTTCAACATTCCTCTCTCTCCCTCGGATGACGAGTTAGCTACACGAATGATGTATGATAGCTTGAATCCACCAACATCTAGCTCACAGGGAGAATCATCTACTCAGTCAGGGGAGTAGTCGACGACAGTGACTCCTCCTCTGAAGATGAAGCTGAAAAAGATAACCAGAACAGTCAGGAGGAACAGGTTCCAGTTCCTGAAAGCCCACAAGCATCTATCAGTGATGCACCTTCGACTTCAGAGCCTCAAACTCCAACCACCTCAGATGCAGATCCAAATGTTCATAATCTTGGCTCTGAGGTAGCTGTTCCTACTACTCCAGGATCACGACTAAACGTCTATCATCCCCTAAACAATGTCATTGGGGATGTCAGATCGGGAGTGCAAACCCGAAATCAGCTATACTCAGTTGATTACGCCTCAGTTATGGAAAAGGGATATATTCATGATGGTGCTTATCGGTGTTTTGTCTCACAGTTTGAGCCAAAATACGTCAGTGATGCACTAAATGATGAGGCGTGGGTGAGTGCCATGCAAGAAGAACTTCTTCAGTTCAAGAAGTTAGATGTATGGACTCTGGTTGATAGACCTAAAGGTGCTAAGGTCATTGGCACCAAATGGGTTTTAAAATGCAAGAAAGATGACCAAGGGGTCATTATCAGGAACAAAGCTCGACTGGTGGTTCAGGGTTTTCGCCAAGTCGAGGGAATTGATTACAATGAGGTGTTTGCACCCGTGGCAAGGATGGAAGCCATTCGTATCTTCCTTGCCTATGCATCGTACATGAAGATTAAAGTCTATCAATTAGATGTGAAGTGCATTTCTTCATGGGGAAATCAGAGAAACAGTCTATGTCAGTCAACCCGAGGGATTTGAAGATCCTTATCATCGGGATAGAGTCTACAAGCTCGACAAGGCTTTATACGGGCTTCATCAAGCTCCAAGAGCTTGGTATGAGAAACTCTCGACTCATCTTGTGAAACACGGCTTTCGCAGGGGAGTCATTGACTGCACGCTGTTCATTAAAGAAAAAGATGGCGACCTACTGCTCGTACAAATCTATGTTGATGACATAATTTTCGGTTCAAAGAACGAAGAGTTATGCAAAGAGTTTGAAGCAGTTATGAGAAAGAGTTTGAGATGAGTGCTATGGGGGAGATGAAGTTCTTTCTCGGGCTACAGGTGGATCAAACACCAAATGGGATCTTTCTACATCAGACCAAGTACGTAGGAGACATTCTCAATCGCTTTGACATGGAGAACGCATCTGCTGCCGGTACTCCACTTGCTACGAATCACGACATAGCACCTGATGAAAATGGAGATCTTGTAGATGCCACGATGTACCGAGGAATGATTGGATCCCTCATGTATCTCACTGCCTCAAGACCTGATATCATGTATGCGACATGTTTATGTTCTAGATATCAGGCTAAACCTAAGGTCAATCATCTGATCGGGTCAAAAGGATTTTTCGCTATCTAAAGGGTACACCCACACTTGGGTTGTGGTATCCTCATGATGATGATTTTGAGCTCACGGCGTATAGTGACTCGGATTACGGAGGCTGCAAGATGAACTACAAGTCTACATCAGCAGGTGTCAATTCATTGGGAGAAGATTAATTACCTGGCAGTGTAACAAGCAGACATCGGTTGCATTGTCAACTTGTGAAGCCGAATATGTTGTTGCTGCAAGTTGCTGTTCACAAATCATCTGGATTCAACAGCAAATGCGGGATTACGGTTTAACGTTCTATTCTACTCCTATTTTTGTAGATAACTCTGCTGCAATTGCAGTAACTAAAAATCCGGTCCAACATCCTAAGACCAAACATATCGGTATTAAATATCATTTCATAAGAGATTGTTTTGAAAAGAACTTAATTGATGTGGTAAAAATTAATACTGATTTTCAACGCGCTGACCTCTATACTAAAGCCTTTGATAAACCACGTTTTCAATATTTGCTAGAGGTCAACGGCGTTAAAAAGAAAAGTGAGGTTATTCCTGATGATGATCATGTGTAGTCCGATGTAGCTTAGTTAATTCTTCATTTTATTTGAGTTTATTTGGTTAAATTAGTCTGTTTAAAATTAAACTTATGTTATTCTGCTGTTTATTAAAATCCTAAAATAATGAAACCAGTTATGATTTTAGTATTTTAGGGGGAGAATAAGTCAGCAAGCAACATTAAAAAAACGAGGGAGAAGGAGTGGAAAGCTGATATAAGGTAGATCGTATCTGTGATACCGATTCAAACCCTTTGGAATATGATAGTACACAGGAACAAATCAAGAGGGACTTTGAAATTTTAATTTAGAAAGGTGCAAAAATTCAAAGTATAAGTCTGTGTAGTCTAAGCAATATAAAAGGGAAGATGATAGAAAAACTGGTAACTCTAAGGTAACACAATGAGAGTAGACCTAGAGGTTGCTAGACCACAATTGATATGTCGGTAGATTCAACACAATAGATGATTAGACCTGACTGGTGATCTCAAGATCAAACTAAGTGGTTCAACTGACTGTGGGCTCCCATCTTATCGCTGGTTAACACAATCAACAATATTCCAATAAGGGGTAATGAGCATGTAAACGCCACAAATGTGTGCGGATGACCATAAATAGAGCAAAGCACCAGAAAAATGAAATAAAAATGCTATCAAGCTAATGACTTATGTTGTTGGTGCATTTGGTGCAAAATAATATTAAGCTGCTCTAACAAGGAGATAGGTTGTGCGCCTCTCTGCTGTGCGATGGCACTGACCTGAGGATAAGCATAACCTAGATATTCTAGAATTCATTGTTGTTTGCCGCCTCTCTGCTGTGCGATGGCACTGACCTGAGGATTGGCTTCTCCTTGAAAGCTCTAAGAATAGTCTCTTCTTGTAAAAATAACCGTAGACCGCTCAAAAGCTCCTGAGGAATGTTGATTACCATATAAGTGTGGGATTCACAAATGTTAGTTGAAATAAGTAAACCTAAATCTATCACCAGCTTGGGTCAAAAGTCTGTGTATGGATTTAAGTGGACAAACATATTGACAATCATTGTGGGTGCAATTCTTGAAAGTTTGAATCAATGTGGTAATCTAAGAGTTTCAGTTTGATTTCCTAAAGTTGCAAATGACTCTGGATGAACACCAAGAATTGAGCATCAAAAGATTTTGATAACAAGTCCAAACTGATTTGAACTGCCTGTATGATTCCAAAATTGAATTGGTCCAGGTATGGTCAATCTGAGTTAAAGCTGTCTATTCCAGAACCAAATCCAGTAGATTTCCATCTTAGGATTTATCTCTCACAAAAAGCCAAAAACAAGTTTTATTTTTGTATGTTAGTTTAGTTTTTTTTATTCATTTAGTCCTTTAGTTTTGTTTGTTTGCCGGACTACATCATGAAAATCGGTAAGGGATCAACTCACTAAAAGGGTCATGTCTGAGATGACCACATATGTGTTAAAAGCTTAAATCAGTCACGTCTGAGGTGATAAAAGGGTTCTCAAGTCAAAACGATCATGTCTAAGATGATCAACTGCTCATAACGTAAATTTCTGCAATTAAAGGGATTTTAAACGTTAAATATTCAAACTGGCAGAAAAGTTAATAAATATGACCTATTCGTACGAATGGACCATGAATATGGACTATTCAACCGAATGGCCCATACGATTGGCCCAGTCGGATGATTAAGGGAGAATGAGTGAGTCAGTCGCACGACTGAGATTCAGTCGGACGACTGAAGAAGGACGATTGAACCAATCGCACGACTGAGTCCCACTCGCACGACTGAAAGGTGCGTATGAGCTCAGTCGCACGATTGAATCTAGGGTTAATATAAATAGAAGGGGAGTCGGTCGCAGAGACTCACCACCTTCAAAATCACCCTGAATCGCACGTATTAACCCAACTCTGCAAAAATTTCAATTGATCGCAAAACCCCTGTTTCTTGATTACTGACCAATCTACATCGACTCTACAGGTAATTTACTGTATACATGCACTCCCATAACGTTAAATTTGATGAAAAACACGGTACATTCGGACTCGCAAAGTACCCGAGACTTAAGTGACTAAATAACCTACCTAAATGACTCAAACAAACGAAAGTAACGATGTTAGGTGGTTTAAGAATGAATTGCGAGTCAAATGAACCAGATAACGATGTCTAAAACTCAAAAATGGTGAAAAAGTAATTTTGAATTGAACAGTCTGTTCTTCATGCGAATGGACAGCGTGATGAACTTCAGTCGCACGACTGAAGGGCTCAAACTGCTTATACGCATGACTGAACCATGCGTATGAAGTTCAGTCGCACGACTGATGTAACCGCATGAGGGTATATACGTAGGAGCCCAATCGCACACTCAGAGGTACGTATGGGTTCAATCGCACGACTGAATCCCATTCGTACGGTTCAATCGTACGACTGAACCCCTTTCGCACGGTTCAATCGCACGTTTGAACTCAGTCGCACAATCTCAATCGCATGACAGAAAGATGTTCTTCAAGCTTAAGGATTTCATGACTTTCTTAGTCAATGGTACTAATGTTTACTATCTTTGTGTAACAGATGGCGAGTAGATGGATTATGAGCACAAAGCACAATATATGTGCTCATCTGGACTTAACATCCAGAAACGCTGCAGAATTCTCTGGCATAATCACATTTCTATTGAGATCACGGATTGCACATGCCATATCTACCCCTTGCACCCCATATCGATCCATTCAACAAGCCTTCTGGGAAGGCGCTACAGTTGATAGATCATCTGAACCTCACTGCATCAGAAGTACCATATTTGGCGAGGCTATTACCGTTTCAGAGGAGGATCTTAGGATTGTACTACAATTGGGGGATGACGCTGACTGTCCAACTCGTTTACACCCCCTCACTGTCAGAGGATGCTTTCTCAGAGCCAAATACTCTGGGGACATCAATTCTGGGGTACTCAACAAGAGTAACCTCTGTCCCCAGTTTAAATATCTTGCACACGTGCTGCTCAAGTGCATGGCTTCAAGAAAAGGTGGTTTTGATGAGCTGTCTGACCAGATGCAGAACGCATACGTTGCGTTGGTGCTGAACCATCCGTTCAGCTTCTCCAAGATGATCTTCACCTATCTGGTGGAGAACATCGAGGGGAAAGGGAAGGAAGCCTTCTGTATGTACCCGAGGTTTATGCAAATGATCATAGATCAGAAGCTTCCTTCCCTGCCAAAGGAAAAGGAGGATTCGGTAGTCTTGGAGGTAATGGATGACACTACCCTGGGAAGAATGAAAGTATACCGGGGGAAGCAAGTGAAGCCTCCTGTCAGGAGGTTGTTTGGTCATCTTGCCCGGGATGACTATGTGGTGCCGGAAAAGAGAAAGTGGCGTCACGAGGACAGTGACTCTGATGTGGAACAGATAGCCCTACCCACTCATGACTCAGATGAGGATGACAGTGGGGATGCTGCTATTCCACTCAGAGGCACTGTGTCTGATTCTGTACCTCCAGTGTCCGTCACATCTGGAGAAGTAACTGAGTCAGCGGGATTTCATCAGGATTTTGTTCTTGACGCGAGGAGGAGGATGAATCGGATGAGGAGCCACTTACATGAACTGTGGGAAGGAAAGTTGTTCCCACAGAACATGGGTTAAGGGTGGTTGGTGAACACCCGAGGGACTCCGGAGATACAGATACTGACCCAAGCTATGCTCCGGGGTCCACAGGCAGGGTTGTAGGGGGAGCTTCCACCTCAACTGGAACAAGGAGGAAGGGAATGGCCAAACCCCATGGCCAGAAGAAGAAGAAGAAGCGTAGGGTGACCTTCATCACCACCACATCTACCACATCCACCACAGCCACCACATCCACCACAGCCACCACATCCACCACAGCCACCACATCCACCACATCTACCACAGCCCCCACCATACCTCCCACCACAGCACAGTTTCCTTCCACCACCACATCCTTTACTCCCATCACCTCCACCACTATACAGACCTATCTTCACTACAGCCACCTCCACCACCACGTCACACCAATCAATACCCTCAGCCCATCCCTCACACACTTATAGATCTCCTCTACCTCCAATCGGGGTAGAGGAACAGTTGTCAGCGCTTAACAGAATGGTGATGCGCTTACTGGCGGCTGATGAGGAAAACAGCTCAGATCCGCCAGCTTACTGACCTGACTGCTGCACAATCTCACAAAATTGCAGAGCAGGCTCGAGTAATTGAGGAGCAGCCCAGCAGTTGGCTGCTCAGAGCACCAAGATGGACCAACTCCAAGCTCAAAGTGTCACATCAAGCAAGCAAATAGAGGAGCTGGAGAAGGCAAGGAAGATTATCCTGTTAAAACTGAAAGGATCTAAAGAGGAGCCATTGAAGATCAGGGAAGGAGACAGAGATGAAGATGATGAAGATAATGATGAGGATGATGAGAGTGATACTGAGGATGATGAAGAAGCAGAAGGAGGGGATGCACCTGCATCGGCCACTGCTACAGGTCAAGAGAAAAGGACTAAGAACAGACAAGATCAATCAGCTTCTACCTCTGCCCCTACAAGTGATGAAACCATGATACAAGAAAAAAGTAAAGATTAGATGTTTATGTATTTATCTTCTTTTGTATTTGAATCATGTAATTGAACACAATGTATTTAATGTTTATATTACTTTAATGCCTTTCTGTTTGATTAATTACTAATGATTTATGTGTGGAATGTTTAAATCAAACAGATCAAATTACCAAAGAGATGAGTTTGATGTTGCTCCCCTTCAGCAGGTCAAGTCTCAGCTAACAATGATTCTTGATCTGCAAGGGATTGTCAGGAGGTCAGTGAATTATACCCCTGAAGAAGGGGAAATAATTCATGACCTATCAAATGAGCAACTCGCAGAGCTTTTCGAGCTAAATCCAGATGAAATAGTAAAAGATGCCCCGACATGCGATTCGACTAGTGACGAAGAGCTCAACGATGTTGATGATGTAGAGATCGAAGATGTCACTGCCGAGGAGTACCCTCAGTACGCTGACAATGAGGGTAATGTGGTCCCCAATCTGGGTGAATCCCTTGTCAGCGATACTATTGAGGTGTTGAACAATATGGAGCAAGAAACAGAGAAAGCAGAAGACACAGCCCAAGCCTCAAATGATGATGTTGACATTCGAAAGGCTGAGTGGGCTGCATGTTTTGAAGAAGTTAGAGCCCAACGTACTACACCAAAGAAGGATTCCTACACCAAACTCTATAGAGTCAAGAAACATCACAAGGTGTCAGGAAGGATCATAGCATGGCGTACTTTGAAGATCTCAATGCGTATGCAGTTAAGAGAAACAGGGCATAGAGTACTTCAGATTCCCACATGATCTGAAGACTCTACCAGGTTTTGAGCTCAACCAGCTGGCCAAACTAAAGCTTTTGTATGCTGACCCGAGGAAGATGTCAGGCTGGTTTGAGGCTGCTCTGAAGAAGGAGTACCACACTAGATGGGTTAACTTCAGACCCCAACAGCCTACTAGGTATATCAGAAGGTCTGAGGTTGATGTCATTACTGGCAAGCCTAAGATAGTGTTGAAGTGGAATCCTCCGCGCACAATGTCGAGAATCCCACTCAGGGAAATGCCACAGGATTTCACTCCACATTTTAAGTGGTGGTACTATGATTGGAGAACAGCTGAAGCGGTCATAGTCTTAAGCAAAGAGGGACAAATGGATACTATCAGGGTATTCGACCCGATGTGGCTTACAAACTTGTCGGAAAGTGATATATACGCTATACAAGTGGCCACTGTTCTATGATACGCAAGATATTGTACAAGCCCTCCAGTTCCAGAAAGTTATACGACTCTGCTTCGCGTTTGAGATTCACACGGGAGTCACAAAAGAGGAGAAGTACAAGAAATACAAAGAGGTTATGCAGAAAACAAAAGATTAGAGAGATCTAGGTCCAAGGGGAGTTTGTTGATACATGTATGTCCCTAGATCATGATATGAAATGTAATAGATCTTGTTTATCTAATTCTGGTGTAATTTGATATGATTATGAAATGATATTGGTTGATTGTGATTTGTAATGATTAATATTTCATTAATGAGTTGATATAAAATTGGTTAATTAGGTTAGTGATTGGTTGAATGTTTACATATAATGTTTACTAATTAATACATTCAAACTTAACATAATGAAGTTCTCATGCGAATGGCCCATGCGAATGGACCATAAGCATGAACAACTTCATACGAATGACTCAGTCGCACGACTGAACCGGGTGACTGGATAGTCGTATGATTGACACATAAGATTGGCTCAGTCGCACGACTGAACACTCAGTCGTGCGGATGAATCAACCGCATGGTTCAATCGCACGACTGAATACTAATGGCTCAGTCGCACGATTGAATAATACCAACCTATAAATACAACCCAATTCGTGAAAAATAAACTCTCGATTAATTACGATTCCAGACGTACCCTAGCCGTCCAGAAGCCTCCCAATTCGTTCTCCAAGTTCATAGAACACATTAGATCGATTCCAATCGATTTCTAACGTTAGTTTCAATTCTTGATTGATTCTTCGTGTGTTCTCACTGATTGGATCGCCAATCAAATAGGATTCCGCATATTTGATCTGGTTTACACGCTAATCTCCAGGTATTTCGTTCAAATACCAGGTCCTAACACCTCCAAACCCGTCACGTGGTGTGGTCTCTCGCGGAAACTGAAGATATGGGTGAGGGTCTAAAAAATCTCCCTTACCCTCGGGCTCTAGCTCAACACACACACTTACTGTCCAATCATTTTTAATAAAATTTTAATTTTTAAAAACTTATTAATCAAAAAGGTTACAGGAGTGATGTGCTTCACGGCTCAGTGCCTTGTTAACCTTCAAAAATGTTACGGCGTGCAAAAGCTTCACAACTCGTAACTCTTTTGAAGGTTAACAGGGTCACGAGCCGTGAAGCAATATCATGGCCCGTAACCCTTATTGTTTTTTTTAAAATTTATGAATTTTTAATTTTAAATTTATACAATAATAGAGCAATTAAATAAAATACAAAGAAATTAGTTCGTACCTAATAGTAGAAGAAAACTAACAAAACAGGGTCTAAAGTAAAAATGGGCGTGTATGCAAGGGTCGTTCATTGAGATGAAATAGTGAAAGTGGGCATGAATGGACTTACAGGACGTGAAGCTTATATATCAAAAGCTTCACTGCCCGTGAAGCTGCTTATAGCCCGTGAAGATATTATTCACGGGTCGTGACGAGTCTCACGGTAGTGAGACGCGTCACATTAAGAATACCAACCATTAGGTCTCATGGCTCGTAAACCTCTTCACGGTCAGTGAAGATAAAATTTTAAAAAATAACTGTTAGACTTCACGGCTCGTGAAGGCTGTCATGGTTGTTAGGCCTAACGACATAAAATATATTCGTTGGCCTTAACGGCTCGTGAAGCGGCTTACGGCCCGTGAAGTTTTATAAAAAATATTGAAAATTCATCATTATTCATCTATAAATACTAACATATTTACACACATAAAATGCACTCAAACATCAAAATCCTAACATATTTACCAAAAAATATGATTTTGACAGGTTCTGCTTCAAGTTTACCATCGGTTACAACACAACATCAAAATCCTTGGACTGACGAAGAAGAGATCTTTAGCAAGATCTTTTCTTGAAAATTTGATACTATTTTCAAAGAGTGTTCAATTTATTGGAATCATATATCAAAGCGTTTTCATCAATTTTAAACATGATGACTATCGAACTACTAAGGAACTTAGAAGCAAATGGTTCGATTTGAGGAGAAAGATATCGATATTTCACTCAATATACGATAACATTTATGACAACCGAAGCACTCTATGGAATGATGCAGATTATGGAAAGGGCTCAAGAACAATACCAATGAAGAACTAGAACATCTTTTAATGATGTTGCGGCTTGAAACTTTTATAAAAGTCAACAAGATTAAAAATGTATTTCGAGTTAGTTTTACGTTTTTACGTTATTTTTATTAAATTGTCCAAATATTATTATTAATAATCAAATAAAAATATTATTTATTAAATAATTACATTGTTCGTCTTGAATAAAACTCATCTGCCATAAATCGTCGGAATCTAAGGCAAGCATCTTGTAAATTATTTTCATGTCACTCTAAAGATCTATTTGAACCGGTCCATGTAATGACATACAAATAACAACTTCTGAATCTCGATCAATATAACCTGCATTTAAAG
The DNA here is from genome assembly GCA_025506515.1 of Flaveria trinervia. Classification (NCBI taxonomy): domain Eukaryota; kingdom Viridiplantae; phylum Streptophyta; class Magnoliopsida; order Asterales; family Asteraceae; genus Flaveria; species Flaveria trinervia. Next base: position 33,452,289 of record CM046450.1, on the reverse strand, counting down.
GCCAAACAGTTTCACCAGACACTAATAATTCTTCAATTTCTTATTGCTCATATTGCTACCATAATGTATACATTCAAGAAAACAAAGGAAATACGATTCAAATTGTACAATCCCGAGCATTACGATGAATGCACCACGAATCATCACACGTATTTGGATGACATTCATAAGGAAAGAATATATGAACTTGTAATGACTCCATAGAAATTCTAGAAAGATACCAATTTTCATCGTCATCAGTATTGGTACGTAAACCTATAAATAATAAAATCAAAAATTTTATATTTTTAGACAAATTAATCACAACTATAACACGAAACAGTATTGAGTATCAAATTCCCGTAACACAGGATATAGATCTCTACTCTCGTCTGCATATTCATTATCATCAACAAATCCCATGTATATTAAGTTAAACCACTCAAATGGAAGAATCATCTGACGATCATTACCTGGAAACTTTTCTGTTCTACTTATTTCTTCAAATCGCCAGATCATCAACCTATTTGTCCACACCCGAATATGTTATAAAACATTAAAATATATATTAAAACAAAATTATTATTTTTTTACAATTTCAATTTTAAAATCTTACATCTGAACATAAAGTTGTATACCCAACAAACCCTCGCGAAAATTGTAAGCAGATCCACAACACCTATGTAATATACCCTACACAATTGAGTATTTCCGTTTCGTATAAACTGCATAATATTCACAGATCAATTTTTACCATTCTGCCAATTATAGTTATCAACTGGTTCCGGAATACTTTCAACAATTACACATAAGTTAGAACCAAATTCATTCGCACGTCTTCTATTATTTATCCGATCTGGCATTTTACTTATCTCGATTGAAATTGTTTCGTAAAAAACTAACATGTATCCCTATGTATATCATTAAATACAGAATATTACATCAAATCAAATATTGATACACATTTTATGACGAATAATATGTCACATCAATAATTATAAAAAACGAATAATCACGAAAATCGATAAATAATTATAAAAACAAAAATGCGTCAACAAGCTTCATGGCCCGTGAAGTGGTTCACAAGCCATGAATAAATTCCTTCACGGGCCGTGAATGCTCTCACGGTACGCGCTTTACGGCCCCTTATGGTCTTCAAGATCGTGACTTGGTAATTCAGTTTTTTTATTTTTCCTAAACCTCTCACGGCTCGTAAGAGTCTTCATAGGCCGTGAAGAAAAGTCAAATGACGTCCGTATATCCCTGACAGGGTGTTTGTATATCTGACCTCTTGTTTTATCTTAAAGTTAATAATTATCTTCTAGAGTTTTCTATTTAAAATGAGGGTTGTATATTATATTCTTTTTTAATAAAAAAAATAATTATAAGGGACACGTGTCAATTAATTAGATTTTTTTTCACACCTAAATGATCCTTTTTTTATGTACTGTTTAATAATTTTTATATACTTTTAAATTTTGAAACATTTCATTTTTACATATTAATCAAATCTAAAAAATAATTAAATATATTTAGAAGTTTACTAATAAAATGTTTTACATAAATATCATTTTTTTATAAAAGTGCATTCTATAAAAACAAAAATATTTTAGGGGTTGTTTGTCAAGATCTGAACCAGTAAGTGTTAAACCATAATATTTTTTTGTGCCATGCAGTACACGAGTCAACATAATTTAAAAGTATGAATATTCTTTCAGCATGGTGATAAGATGACATCTGATAGTTTTCGTTACCAACTCCATTAGTTTCATTAAGTTTTGCATACAGTGTTGTGAGCTCACACTAGTTGTAGTTAAACATTGGTGACCTAATAACAATTAACTTTGGTTAATAAGTAATAACTTAATTAACAATTTTGATTATTAATATGTGCTTATGTAAATTGTGAATTTTAAGTATTATTTATAGTTTTAGCTTAATAACGTGACAACGTGTAATATATGACTTCTTGTGTGGGTTACAAATTAGATTATATAACTATTGCTGATTAATAATAATACATGTGTTTTGTAGTTAAAATTAATTAAAAAAGTGTTAAAAAGATTAAGTTTTATAAAATATAATCAAGGAGGGTGGACTTTGTAATTGTTACTGAACTTAATATTAAACAAAACCCTACCCCCAACCCTATCGTCATGGTCAAACACGCCCAATCCCATCCCTTTGTGATTTTGATTTTTAAGCACACATTTAAAACATTGATTTTGCTTGGTTTCAATCATTCCAACATGTTAGCAAGTGTTAATCCTGATCACATAATTGGAGGTAAGATTTTGATTAGTTTTCATGGTTTTTTATTCTAAAACAAACCCTAGTCCAATTTACATTGAAACTTCAAAACTGATGGTTGTTTGATGATGCTATGATGTTAGTTGTATTGTATTGATTTTAGTTTACATGGATTATGCATGAATATCCTAGATTAACGCCCCGTTCATACATTACTATAAGAGGAAACTTTAGTTCATGAGAATTTGGAATTCGATGAATTGTGCAATGAACTAGTTTAGGTATAAAATTGATGAATCCATAATTGAATTTGATGAAAGATTGGTTGATGGATGTTACTTCCCCAAAAGGGAAACTGTATTATTATGATTATTTTGATTTTGTGAATTGGGCATGTATATGATGGTAGAAGCATTGTAGGTTGCTTGTTGGTGGTGTTTAAGGTGATAAAAGATATTGGTTGATCATTTGGATGCTGATAAAAGATGTTGGTTGATCATTTGGATGCTATACCGGTTGTTTAAGAAATCTTGAGTTCATGACAGAAACTATACAATTGTGACACCTTGTGTTCAAGATTATGGTTTTGTGATTAATTATAGTATTTGATGATCATGTAGTTTGATTGCTTGATTTGTATGAATCATATTTGGAAATATGATTATTAACATTCTCATTTTGGACAACATTCTCTTGTTATCTCAAGCCCTAAACTCTTAGCCCTAATTTTGGTATAATCCCTTATTTTGGATGGCATTCTTTTCTCATCGTAAGCCCTCACTTCAACTTTGAACTCCACACGATTAACCATTTCCTCAAGGTAACTTGTTAAAACTCGAAAAACTCGTGAAACATTGCATATCATCAAGATAGTGACACGACAAACCCCATGGCACCTTAACTTCTTATGAACGCTTAAAACACTTTATATTATAATAACCAAATGATACAAAAGCTTTCTTACAACTCTCCTTGGTCACAAAACCGGTTTTGATAAAACTAGTCCACCTGAAAACCTGTTTTTCACAAAATATGGAAGTATATAATCTAAGTATATAAAGTATGATTTAAATATTTCTAGAAGTTAAACTTATCTAAATCTATAAGTAAAAGTTCATAATTTATGTACAAACTATTTGAATTTTATGAATAAAGTAAAGTGTGAAAATTCCATAATTCTTGTAAAATTCTAAAAATCAAGTTGGTGACCTAAATAGAAATGTGGGATAGTTACATATTATATATCTTATAATACTTATTGGAAATGGGAATAACGAACTAGAAGGCTTAATGGAAAAACAAGGATTTAACAAACATTTAACAAGACTAACCGAGCTAGGTAATGAAAATAGTGAAGATATGAAATTTCAATTATATAAAAATTCCAGTAGATTTATAAAATTAATAAAATCCTAGAAATAAAATTTCATAAATTATAGATTTTATTTAAATGGTAAACAAAAATACAAAATATATTCACCTGAAAATAGGGATAATTGTTAAAAGCGGTCTTAAGAGCAATATTAGTGAAAACTTCAGGGCATACAAGTGACAATAAGTATATTAAGTCATATATGACAAAAATTTGACCAAGGATAACCCAAACCTGAAAACCTGTTAAAACCCGAATCATTAACGTTTAAACTCCAAAACCGACAAAACAACTGAAGATCCAAAATTTCCAGAAACTAATGGTTTATTAGTGGAAAAAATAAGTTAAATTAAATATTTATAATTGTAGAGTATTCTAGAGGATTTTACAAAATACATCACTTTATAAGATAACTATCGGCTTAATAACTAGAATTATCATAAAATTCATATATAAGCCTTAATATCATGAAATTGATATTTTTAAATAATAAATTTGACTTACAAGTTAAATCATAAATAAAAATTATTAAAAGCAATGGATTTAAATATACGTTACAACTCACCTGAGTCACGATACAATATGCATTTAAAAATACAACAAACAACTCATCAATCCTATAGCCATAACTTTTATACTCCAAAAGATTCTTAATTCCCAAAATAAGTTTCAACTAAAATATAATCATCACTTGGATCACTCAATGATCTCAAGTAAGCAACCTCTAAATATATATCCTTATAAAACACCTAAACCGAAAATAAGCTTATGAAACCACTAAGAAATATCAAAAAAACATAAAACTAACTTATTAGAGTAGCTTAATTCACTTAAAACCATAAAAGTCACCATAAGTGATTATAGTGCAAAATTCCAAACTTCAAGGTTAAAATGTCAATCTAGCAAAGTTGAAGGACGAAACTTGCCAACTATTGAAACCTTATTGTTTAGGACCATATCACACTTACAAGAATAATAATAATTTGAAATTATAAAATATTAGACTAGACTTAAGCAAAACCTGAGATATGAACACAAAACTCAATAACCTAAAACAAAATTACTCATGTGTAGTGGAAATCATCAAGCAAAGTAAGAGAAATGCAATACATGATGGTTAGGTTTAATTGATCAATTAATAAAGTACTAAAAAGTAAGAAAAATACAATACATGAGAGTTGGGCTTACTTGATCAATTAGTAATTTACTAATTCATTTGAAATATACATAAAAACCCTTGGTCGGTAGCATCCAAACTTTCAAGGTTAACCACGTGATCAACCCACATGTGAGTCTCATGAACTTATTTTTTACTTTAAAACATTTGAGATAAAATACATACTCATTGGTTATTATTTTGTGGTGCAATACTACCTGCTCTTGTCCCTGAATGGAGCACAATCATTAACTCCATTAGTAGTCGCGTGATTTGTGGATAGTACTATTTGGAATCCCCCTCACACAATAGGCCTTTTGTGCAGGGAAACCCTCATTGAGATTCAATATCGTTGTGTCACAAATTAGTGTCATTTAACCATGCATAGAGTGACACATTTACACCCAACAATCTAGTAGTAACGGGTTATGGGATATTTTAGCACTCAACGGGAAAGTCCAGATCGCTTTTGATCGTGATACATTCTATAGTGCACCATGGATATCATATTATTTTTATAGTCACTAATAAATTTATTGAATTTTATATATGTCATGAAAGGTAACGTGTCTTAAACTCATGAGCTCACCAACATTATGTTGACGTACTTTGGGTGTATATTTTAGAAGAAGATTAAATGACATGTGTCAAAAGAATAGGTGCCGCCTTAGATGGACCTTTGAAGAGTTGGCCACCGCCCTATCCACCTTATTATCTATGAACAATTAAATTAACATGTTTTATTCGGATATTTAGACAATTTCAACATAAGAATATTATAGTTGATGTAATGCCATTAAGACAATTTCTTTTGATGATGTAATAATTAAGTTTGAATGTATTAAATTCAACTTCATTGTGATGATATCAGTTGGCCTAGACCAGAACTGGTCAACGGGGTGTGACACAATATTCTTAATAGTAATAAAAAAGTAACTAACTGAATAATCATCTAACAAGTTATAGTATATTATTGATCATGAATCATGATAAGTCATCTATTGAATCATTAAATATTCCTATTTTGCAATTAGGGTAATGAAATCTATTGTAAAGATTAGAAATTAATAAAGGAAAAATAAGTGGATCTAACCCATTGAATTATAACTATATCTGCTATTCTGATATTCAAATTCAATAGAGATGAAATTGGAACAAGTTGACCCTTTTTATTTATTTTCATCTTTTGGACTCTGTAATATTTTTTTCAATATTTCCAATTCAATCGTATTGTTCTATAGGTCTTATAAGAATAATTTTTCATTTCATTCCTTCACAGAGAACCATTAATTCTAAGTCACAAGATACAAATTCACTATCTCTCTTTGGTTATTTGATTACAGGATCAAGATTATTTTATATTTATATAATATAATATTTCTATTGAGATTTATAGCTATCAGATCGTGATTTGATGTACCACAAATTTTCATTTGTTGCATCCAATACTTTTGTTCCAATAACTGTATGAAGAATGCATGCGGGATAAATACTCTCATTTCCAATCTCCTATTTATTTTTATTGAATATTGTTAATGTATTGAGTATTGAAGTGTACTTAATATGTAACCAATGGGTCAAACGGGTCAATTGGGTCAAATATGTCAATGTTTTCTAAACCATTTGGGTCAATGTGTTGATTGAGCACTTAAGATTTGTTTAAGTATTACGTTACACGTACATATGTACCCATGTGTTTTAGGTAACCTTTAACGGGTTGTCTTTCAATTCATTTTAGCTTTGCTTACCTTGTTTGTTTGCGCACTAGTGATTCATTGCCCCACTTTTATACGCTCTCTTTTTGGGGAAGAAAACTACTTTTATAAACGTTATACTTTTATAAGTTGTGTATAGTGTAACATAGTGTGATACACCATTGAAAGTCTGTAAGGATTCCTGAAGTCTGATGCAACCCAAAACTGCCTAAGTGTTTCAGCAACATGCACTAAGTACTAAGTGAAGAATGCTTCGGAAGAATTACACAAAGCATTAGAAAAATAATCTAAGTGTAATATCTTCCGAAGCCAAGACCAATTCTTCCGAAGCAACATGAAGTCTTCCGAAGCTTGAAGAGACAAAGTCTTCCGAAGCTTCAACCTATGAAGACAGATTTCTTCCGAACTTTTAGTACACATGCTTTATCTGATGTACTGTTCCATAAAGCACCTTTTCCGCTGCGTCTCTGATAAGTCACCAACTTACAAGAGTTGGTGAAAAGGTCCATGCTTTTGGTACTGTACATTGAGGTCTTGAGTTTGAAACTTTCCACTTTATGTACTTTATCCTTTTTGTAATGTATAAGGATGTGAGCTATGGCATGTCATAGTCACAAGGTCAAAAGGCAGATATGCCTTTTTGATCCTACAATTGATTTTGTTAGTGTCTAGTCAATTGTATCCAGCTGGCTTTCATAGTATAGCCGGCTGTAGGTTGTAGTATAAGTATTCCAAGTTCTAGTATCTTTCTTAATGACTGGTAACACTTGTAAAAGAACTTGAGAAAGCAATATACTGCTCCCTTGAAAACTATACTCTCTTGTTCGTCTCTTGCTTTACTTGTGTTCTCTGTATCACCTTTGGTTACCTAGTTCACTGTTTGATTAACGTTTAGTTAATCTTCTCATTGTGTTGTTGTGTTGTAATTGTGTTCAAGCCCTTGAACGATCCTGCAATTGGTATCAGAGCAGTCAGGCTCGTGATATAAGATCTAACCATCTTAAGATCCCTCACACACACAAAAACTAAACTTTTCAAATGGCTTCCATCTCAAGACTAAAGACTGATATGGAGACTGGAACCTGAACAAATCCCCATTGATCACTCTTGATGACTTCGACACCTGTTGCATGAGAATGGAAGGCTTCATCAGGTCCTCTGGACTCAAGAATGGGGAATCTGTTGAATATGGACCTTTCATACCTAGCACCACCCCTCTGCTACCGGTGCTGGTATGATTCCTAAAGATGTGGCCAACTACTCAGATGAAGATAGGAAAAGAGTAGAGATTGACAGGAAGGCATGACTGCTCTTCAGACTGCTATCCCAAACTCTGTGTACAGAGGTTTTAAGAAGTGCAAAACAGCTAACAGCTGTGGGATGCACTGAAGCTGATGTATGAAGGCTCCTCTGAAGCCAAGGAGAACAAGAAAGATCTTCTGAAGCAGCAGTTTGAAAATTTAACCTTTAAAACAGGTGAAACCATGACCCAACAATACTTCAGGTATGTTGAGATTGTGGATACCCTTGTTGATGGAGGAGTTCCTCTTGAGAACAGAGACATTGTAAGGAAGTCATGTCCTCACTTCCTAGGCAATGGACACACTATTGTGTGGTAATCAAGAGGACTGAGAACCTTAAAACTCTTACTCTGACAGAGTTATATGGGATTCTCAGTGATACCGATGGAGATGAACTTACAAGGTTCATCTGGCAACTCTAACAATCAAATGGGTTCAGCCCTTCATGTGGTTAAAGGGACAGCATAGAACCCCAACATCATCTCCTATGCTACCCTGACACTCACAAAAGGGTCCTTTCATCACCTTCCCGGAGACACCAAGGAGAACTTTACTCAGGAAGCCCATTCCAAGACAGTTCTTCTCAAGCTTTGTGTCTGCAGATAAAGCTGTGGAAATTATCTCTTCACTCTTGAAGACCTAGACTGTATCCATCCAGATGACCTGGAATCCATGGAGGATAGTTCAGCAATGCTCTTCTCACTCACAGAGCCAAGAAGTTCTACAAGATGACGGAAGAAATTTCCAAGCAATGCTACCAGTGGTAATTTGGGCTGGATAAAAGCAAGTTAAGTGTTACAATTGTAACCTTATGGGTCACTTTTCGCCAGGGAGTTGTAAGGCACCCAGAGCATCATTTGGGTCAAACACACTCAGACCACTACACCAACAATACCCCTAGCTGAGAAGACAAAGCCCATGCTTGCGGTTTGCTGTTTAAGGGGAGGATTTGACTGGAGTTTTCAGGTGGAGGATGCTCTCCAACCAAGCATTGATGGCTTACCAGATGAATCCAGGTATTAGAACACTTTGCTCCCCTGAATGCATTGTCTAAAGTAAATATATACAGGTCCTATAACAACCTAGAGATGAGATCTATCTTGAGTCATTAAACCATATAAATCTTGCTTTAAGAAAGTCTGAAATTATTACAAGTTTAAGATAAAGACTTGAGAAAACATTTCATTACTAAAACATGAACATACAGATTTTCAGAACGCTATCGATCCTGCCCATCAAATTCAGAAAAGGTGGTCTGATTATTCTGAGATACAAACTTTAAATATCTTCTAGTGTTTTGGTAGCATCAGCCTAGGGGGAGTTTGTAAGGATTCCTGAAGTCTGATGCAACCCAAAACTGCCTAAGTGTTTCAGCAACATGCACTAAGTACTGAAGTGAAGAATGCTTCGGAAGAATTACACAAAGCATTAGAAAATACTCTAAGTGTAATATCTTCCGAAGCCAAGACCAATATCTTCCGAAGCCTAACATGAAGTCTTCCGAAGCTTGAAGAGACAAAGTCTTCCGAAGCTTCAACCTATGAAGACAGATTTCTTCCGAAGACTTTTAGTACACATGCTTTATCTGATGTACTGTTCCATAAAGCACCTTTTCCGCTGCGTCTCTGATAAGTCACCAACTTACAAGAGTTGGTGAAAAGGTCCATGCTTTTGGTAACTGTACATTGAGGTCTTGAGTCTGAAACTTTCCACTTTATGTACTTTATCCTTTTTGTAATGTATAAGGATGTGAGCTATGGCATGTCATAGTCACAAGGTCAAAAGGCAGATATGCCTTTTGATCCTACAATTGATTTTGTTAGTGTCTAGTCAATTGTATCCAGCTGGCTTTCATAGTATAGCCGGCTGTAGGTTGTAGTATAAGTATTCAAGTTCTTGTATCTTTCGATATGCTTTGTAACACTTGTAAAAGAACTTGAGAAAGCAATATACTGCTCCCTTGAAAACTATACTCTCTTGTTCTGTCTCTTGCTTTACTTGTGTTCTTTGTATCACCTTTGGTTACCTAGTTCACTGTTTGATTAAAGTTTAGTTAATCTTCTCATTGTGTTGTTGTGTTGTAATTGTGTTCAAGCCCTTAACGATCCTGCAATTGGTATCAGAGCGCTCAGGCTCGTGATATAAGATCTAACCATCTTAAGATCCCTCACACACACAAAAACTAAACTTTTCAAATGGCTTCCATCTCAAAGACTGATATGGAGACTGGAACCATGAACAAATCCCCATTGATCACTCTTGATGACTTTGACACCTGGTGCATGAGGATGGAAGGCTTCATCAGGTCTCTTGACTCAAGAATGTGGGAATCTGTTGAATATGGACCTTTCATACCCAGCACCCCCTCTGCTACCGGTGCTGGTATGATTCCTAAAGATGTGGCCAACTACTCAGATGAAGATAGGAAAAGAGTAGAGATTGACAGGAAGGCCATGACTGCTCTTCAGACTGCTATCCCAAACTCTGTGTACAGAGGTTTTAAGAAGTGCAAAACAGCTAAACAGCTGTGGGATGCACTGAAGCTGATGTATGAAGGCTCCTCTGAAGCCAAGGAGAACAAGAAAGATCTTCTGAAGCAGCAGTTTGAAAATTTCACCTTTAAAGCAGGTGAAACCATGACCCAACAATACTACTTCAGGTATGTTGAGATTGTGGATACCCTTGTGGATGGAGGAGTTCCTCTTGAGAACAGAGACATTGTAAGGAAGTTCATGTCCTCACTTCCTAGGCAATGGACACACTATTGTGTGGTAATCAAGAGGACTGAGAACCTTAAAACTCTTACTCTGACAGAGTTATATGGGATTCTCAGTGGATACCAGATGGAGATGAACTTACAAGGTTCATCTGGCAACTCTAACAATCAAATGGGTTCAGCCCTTCATGTGGTTGAAAGGGACAGCATAGAACCCCAACATCATCTCCTATGCTACCCTGACAACTCACAAAAGGGTCCTTTCATCACCTTCCCGAGACACCAAGGGAGAACTTTACTCAAGGACCCATTCCAAGAGACAAGTTCTTCTCAAGCCTTTGTGTCTGCAGATGAAAGCTGTGGAAATTATCTCTTCACTCTTGAAGACCTAGACTGTATCCATCCAGATGACCTGGAATACATGGAGATAGTTCAGCAGATGGCTCTTCTCACTCACAGAGCCAAGAAGTTCTACAAGAGGACAGGAAGAAGATTTCCAAGCAATGCTACCAGTGGTAAGTTTGGGCTGGATAAAAGCAAAGTTAAGTGTTACAATTGTAACCTTATGGGTCACTTTGCCAGGGAGTGTAAGGCACCTAGAGCAAATGGGGGTCAAACACAACTCAGACCAAACTACACTAACAATACCCCTCAGGCTGAGAAGACAAAGCAACATGCTGCGGTTGCTGTTGAAGAGGGAGGATTTGACTGGAGTTTTCAGGTGGAGGATGCTTCTCCAAACCAAGCATTGATGGCTGACCATGATGAAGCCAAGGTATTAGAACATCTTTGCTCCCCTGAATGCATTGCTAAAGTAAATAGATACAGGTCCTACAACCTAGAGATGAGATCTGATCTTGAGTCATTAAACATATTAAAATCTGATTTAGAAAGTCTGAAAATGATTACAAGTTAAAGATAGAAGACTTGGAGAAAACCATTTCAGTACTAAAACATGAACATACAGATTTTAGAACTCAGATCCAAGATCTCATCACTAAGTTGACTAAGTGCCAGGCTGAGCTTGTGATCAGCAAAGCCCTGGCAGAGAAAAGTGTTCTTGAAGAAGAGACCTTCAAGAACATGATATCCTCATCCCTACACAATAAGGTTTGTTATCAAAATAGACAGGCGGACTGGGATCAAATGAGATAGCTCCTCCACACACAATCTTGTCTGTAAGATCTCCTAGGTGTGGAACTTGTGAAGATGAGCTTCCTCTCATAGATCCATAAGTGAGGATGATGAAGAAGTGATAGTGAGGAATCCCTCTGAGAAGAGTGAAGAAGAGGATTCCTCCAAGGGCCACTATCCTTCTGAGGAGAAGAAATTAACTGTGATGACCAAGTCCAAGAGAAAGAACTTGATCAGGAAGAGCAAAAGGAAAGCAAAGAAGGCTCAAGAAATCAAGGCTACCTTTGATGCTAAGCAGAAACAAGTGTTTATCTCTGCAGGTTTCAAAGCAATAAGGACTGAAGACATCCACCAAAGCTCTTAGCCAAGAGTTCTGGTTCATGTTCAAATCATCTCAGTACAAAGAAGAAGACTGAGCTGCTGTGTACCACTGCTGCACAGCCTGGACCATCAAATTCCAAGAACAGTTCACAGCCCAAGGAACTGTATCTGCATCTACCAAGATGAAGGTGAAAAAGGGATGTGACCAAGGCCAGTCTTGCTCTCAAAAGGAGATTTCTTTGAAGAAGAAAATGTTGTGTGTTATGTGTGAAAGTACTTCTCATATTGCCAAGGATTGTCCATACAATCCTAAAAGTACTATCCACATGACCAATACAAAGACTTCAAAGAATCTCAAGAAGTCTCAAGCTTCGGAAGGAAAGTCTGTTTCCTTCGGAAGCTCCAAATCAAAGAAGAAGGTAAATGGAAAATTACCTTCGGAAGCAAAGTTGGTCTCGGAAGAAAGGAGTTCTTCCGAAGTACTAAAGTCTACTGCAGTGACTGTAGATTCTTCCGAAGTATCAGTCATTAAAACTTGTGAAGCTCCAAAAGCTTCTAAGGTTTTGAAGGTCAAGTCCAAGACTCCAAAGGTGGTGTGGAAGTCTAAGAAAGACCAAATGACTGAGGTTTCTCCATCAACAACAGCTGAAGATCCCCTCTGTACAACCATAGGATCTATTACTGTTGCATTACCTTCTATTACACTTACTGAACCCAAGACAAGTAAGGCTTGGGTTTCCAAATGTAACTAATCATTTTCTTTGTGCAGGAACAGCTCAAGACAAACAAGAATGTCTGGATAATTGACAGTGGCTGTTCCAGGCACATGACAGGCGATAGGTCTTTACTTCATAATTTTGAGAGAATTGATGGAGGACCAGTTGCTTTTGGAGGAAATGAAGGTGGTTACATTTATGGAAGGGGCAGGTCACAAATGGTAAGCTCAGCATTGAGAAGGTAAACTTTGTTAAGGAGCTTGGGTACAATCTTCTGAGTGTATCTCAATTTTGTGATCAGAGTCATAACATGCTCTTCACTGAGCATGAGTGCATTGTTCTCAAGCCTGGAGTGGTCATTCCTCATGAGCATATCTGCTCAGAGCCCCCAGGAAAGGGAACATGTACAAGATGGATTTGCAAGAAACATCTCCCTCTGGAGAAGTTTCATGCTTTCTATCTAAAGCAAATAGTGATGAGTCTTTCCTATGGCATAAAAGAATGTGCCATGTAAACTTTAAGAATATGAATAAATTAATCAAACATGATCTGGTAACTGGAATGCCAAAGAAAGAGTTTACAAGTGATGATCATTGTGTTGCATGCCTGAAAGGGAAGCAACACAAGGTATCTCACAAGCCTAAGGAAAGAACTCCATCACTACTCCCCTACACTTATTACATATGGATCTCTTTGGCCCCACCAGTGTAATGAGTTTAGGAAGGACCTTATACTGTCTAGTGATCACAGATGATTTTACAAGATTCACTTGGGTTTTCTTTCTTAGAACTAAAGATGAGACTCCTGAGATTCTAAAGAATTTCATCTTAAAGATTGAGAATCAATGTGATCACAAGGTCAAAACCATAAGATGTGATCAAGGAACTGAATTCAAGAACCAAATCCTTGATACATTTTGTGATGAAAAGGGTATTACAAGACAATACAGTGCTCCCAGGACTCCTCAGCAAAACGGAGTTGCTGAGAGGAGAAACAGGACACTTATTGAAGCTGCAAGAACTATGTTGTCTGACTCTAAACTGCCTATCACCTTCTGGGCAGAGGCAGTTAATACTGCTTGCTATGTGCAAAACAGAGTCTTAGTAGTTAAGACACATGGTAAGACTCCTTATGAACTTTGGCACAAGAGGAAACCTTTCATTGGTTTTCTCAGGTCATTTGGATGTCCCTGCACCATCTTGAATACCAAAGATCAAGTTGCCAAGTTTGCTGAGAAATCAGACGATGGACACTTCATTGGATACTCTTCTCAAGCTAAAGCTTATAGAGTATACAATCTCAGAACTAGAATCATTGAGGAGTCAGCCAATGTGACTTTCAATGAGCACACTCCCAGTGTGGCTGGTTCTGGTCCGGATTGGCTATTTGATCTTGATTTAGTTACCAACTGTTTTAATAAATCTTGTGAGCATGTTTCAGGATCTGCAGAAAATTTAAATACAGGTGATCCTGATCCAAGATTTGAGCTAGGAAGACCTTCAGCTCCAGTTGAAACTACTTCAGCAAATGAGGTTTCTATCAGCACAACAATGACAAATCCAGCTGATACATCTGGCATGCCTTCAAATTCCAGTTCAGAGGCTTCTCAACCAGATAAAGACATCTCAATTGCAGAAGATAACAATGGTGATGGTGAAAGTGATCAAGAATCTCTTGATGCTAATAACCATACCATAGATGATAACATCAATGATGTCACACACTCATTGGATCAAGTTAATCTTGATAAGTGTGATAATGTGGAGGATCAATCTTCAAGACCAGATCTAAATTTCTCAAATTTGGATCTATCTCAGCAACTTGCTGTGATCCCTCAGCTAAGGATCCACAAGTCTCATCCTACCACAAACATCATTGGAGATGTTATCTCCGGGGTAAAGACAAGAGGGCAAACCCATGAAGCAAATGTTTGTCTTCACTCTTGTTTTCTATCCCAGTTAGAGCCAAAGAAAGTTGAGGAGGCTCTAAAGGATGGAAGTTGGGTTGAAGCTATGCAACAAGAGCTGCTTCAATTCAAAGGCAGAAAGTTTGGAACCTTTGTCCTCTTCCTCATGGGAAGACTACCATTGGAACCAAATGGGTTTTTAGGAATAAAAGGATGATAGAGGAATCATCATCAAGAACAAGGCAAGACTAGTTGTTCAAGGATACACACAAGAAGAAGGGATTGACTACACTGATGTCTTTGCTCCTGTAGCTAGACTAGAAGCTGTTAGGATATTCCTGGCATTTGCTGCATCCAAGAACTTCAAGGTCTACCAACTTGATGTAAAGTGTGCTTTCTTATATGGAGTGATTGATGAGGAGGTTTATGTCAAACAACCACCTGGTTTTGTAGATCCTGATCATCCTGATTATGTCTGCAAGCTTGACAAAGCTCTCTATGGGCTGCATCAGGCACCCAGGAAGTGGTATGAGACACTGTCTGAGTATCTCTGTAAACATGGTTACAGGAGAGGTACTATAGATGGAACTCTCTTCATCAAAGGACAAGGAAACGACATTCTGCTAGTTCAAGTATATGTGGATGACATCATCTTTGGCTCAACCAATTCAAGGCTCTGCAAAGACTTTGAAAAGCTGATGAAAGATAGATTTGAAATGAGTTCAATGGGAGAACTTAATTTCTTTCTGGGAATTCAAGTGAAGCAGGTTGAAGATGGCATTTTCATAAGTCAGTCAAAGTATGTTCAAGATATACTCAAGAGGTTCAACATGACTGATTGTAAGACTGCTAAGACACCCATAGCCAGAAACCACTCCTTGGTCCAGATCTTGAGGGGGAGTGTGTAGATGAGCACTTATACAGGGCTATGATTGGGTCTCTTATGTATCTTACAGCTAGCAGGCCTGATATCATGTTTGCTACATGTATTTGTGCAAGATATCAAGCCAATCCTAAGATGTCTCACTTAATCACTGTGAAAAGGATTTTAAGATACCTCAAAGGTGCTTCAACACTTGGTTTATGGTATCCAAAGAATTCTAATTTCAATCTGTATGCCTATACAGACAGTGATTATGGTGGCTTGCAACATGACTGCAAAGTCTACATCTGGGGGATGTCAATTCCTTGGTGGAAGGGTTGTCTCATGGCAATGCAAGAAACAAACCTGTGTGTCTGCATCAACTGCTGAGGCTGAATACATTGCTGCTGCAAGCTGCTGTGCTCAAGTGCTTTGGATTCAAAATCAGATGCTAGACTACGGATTTAACTTCAAAGAGACTCCTATCCACATAGACAACAACAGTGCTATCTCTATCACTGAGAACCCTGTGCAGCACTCAAGGACCAAACACATCAACATCAGGTATCATTTAATAAGAGATAACTATGAAAAGGGGTTAATTAAACTAGTCAAAGTTCACACAGATGAACAATATGCTGATCTGTTCACAAAAGCTTTTGATGAACAGAGATTTAAGTATCTGATATCAGCTATTGGGATGATTAACTTTGAGTAGATTTTTCTTAAAACTAATTCTAATTATTTCTTCTTAAAATATGTGTGTCCTAAGTTGTCTAGTTCATCACTTTCATAAGCTCATGTTTTCTTTGAATGAAAAACTCTTTTTGAAGACTTTCCTTAGATTCTTGAAAATTTTCTGATACTTCGGAAGATAACATTTTACCTTCGGAAGAAAAATATGTCTTCAAAATAAATGACTGTCTAAGAATTTTTACCTTCGGAAGAAGTCAAAATTTATCTTCCGAAGCTTAAAATTCTTAACTTAGACACTTATTCATTTTTAAGGACTTTTTCCTTCCGAAGCAAAAATTACTTTCGGAAGCTTTGTTCATTCTTATACAAAGCATCCAAAAGTTTATTTCTCTTCCGAAGCATAAATCTTTAAGACTCTCAGGAAAATTCTTCCGAAGTCACTTTAGCTTCGGAAGCTTTTTCAATCACAACTTCCGAAGACAAATTACTTTCGGAAGCTTTTCGAATTCAAGAAACTACTTTTTGAGCAAAAAGGTAAACTACTTTTTCAGAGGTGGGACCGACATACGGATTTCAAAGTTTATCCTCTTTCATTAAACTTTATCTGAAATCCTCTCTCTCATATAAACCCAACGGTTTCCCCCCTCTTCTATCATCTGCTTTTCTTCCATACCTAAAACCCAAAGCTTTCTCTCTGAAATTTCCTTTTTCTTCATCTCTGAGCTACCTCACAATGGCTGACCTTACACACAGAAATGATCCTCACTTTGCCATGCAGCTACACAGACAACACAATCAGGTTGCTCTGTTATGCTCTGACAAAGATCCTCATTTCTCAGAGGTTTGCCGTTTCTTGTCTTTGTCTCACTACTTCACCTCCCTAACCATTGATCCTCCTCTATATGAGGATCATTGCTTGAATTCTGGAAGACCTGCCAAGAGGTCATTATGGATGGGGAGAAGGCACTGTCTGCCACAGTGCAGGGGAGAACAATTTTCATCACTCCGGCCATCATCAACCGACATCTTCAGCTGGATGATGAAGCAGGTGAAGTGTTCTTCCAAAAGAAGCGGTTAATCATTCCTTCGAGCAGATGGGCTATGAAGACCTTCAGGAAGGGAAGGTCTCATCCCAGTGGAAATACCTGCTCCATGTGGTTATCCACAGCTTATCAAACAAGCATGGTGGATGGGACCAGATTCCTGAGGATCTCTCCTTATAGTTCATGGGATGGTTCAGGGGGTCAAGTTCAGGTATTCACAATTGTTTATACTAATTTACTTGCAAACTTAGACTCCTTAGAATATTACATGTTTCCTAGATATGTTCAACACATTCTTAACTGTGAACTGGGCTCACAGTTGAGGGAAACAGGCAATATTCTTAAACTGGGACAGATGAAGCCCGGCATCTTTAAAATTATGAAGAAGCCAACTGTAGGCTTCTCAGGGGTAGAAACAGCCCTAGTCCCAAAAATGTTAGAGCTCATTGCTCAAGGTGACAACATAGCAGTCCAAGCTAGTGTTGAACCCACACCTACTGCTCTCCTACCCTCTTCACAACCTCCAATATTCATCACCTACAAAAGAAAATCCCAACGAACCCCTGCTCAGGCTATTGAGTCTGTGCAGGCCCCCAAATACTCAACCTTACAGGAAGAAGTGGACTCCAGAGCTCCCACTTCTCCTGAGGAGCAAACCACTCCCATTACTTTACCTATCAGGGCTGAGGTTCCTCAAGCTCAACCTGATGAGCTCATTAGCCCAACAACTGTAAGCCTTCACTCTGAGTCTCAACACTCAAGTGAACAACCTTCAGGGGATAGCTACCATCCCCAGCCTTTGGATCTAAACCAACCAATTCCCAACCTATCCTTTTACACTGATGAAGACTTAGGATTCAGTGAGTACCATGAGTCTCTCTTCTCCTCCCCTACTCAAAGAGAGATGAGTACCTCTGACTCTCCTCAGTCTATCCCTCATCAGTCACCTATTACTGAGGTGGACACATCTGAACCTGTTCAGGATGTCCATATGGAAGAGGCTCTCACTTTTGAAAGTGATTACATCATTAAGACCTCAACCATGGCAACTCAGCCCATTGGCATCTTAACTGAGGTTGCCAGTGAGCAGAGGAAACCAGCAGCCCAGAAACTCAAGCTGGTGGTGAGAGAAGGGACTTTGGTCCAATCCTCTCATCCCCCAGTGATTCTTCTGATGAAGATGAGGGGAATTTGAGACTAAAGGTACAACAATTGTCACAAACATGCACCTATCTAGTCTCTAAGGTTAGTCACTTGGAATCTCAGGTGACTACCCTGCAAAACAGGGTCAATGATCAGCAACTCCAGATTTCATATCTGCAGGAAAAACTAGCTGAGAGACCTTTAAGGAGAGCTCAACCAGGAACACAAGAACCTGTGGAAGTGACTGATTTATCCTCCAGCTCACCTATGCAAGTGGGTGATGCTACCAAAAAGGGGAGAGAAGTTATCACAACCACAGAACCTGGGAGTTCTTCAAAGAGAATGGACATAGAGGACTCACCATCCTCACTTGCTGTTGTGCATTCTCAGCAACTTCCTCAAGTTCACATTAATGTGGACTCTATAGACTCTCTCATCAGGAGTCTCTTTGAGGAAGGTATACCAAGGGCTGTCTCATCTCCACCACATGGAACTGGCAACTACATCATCAGATGGAGGTATGATGATGACAGAAGAGCCCTCATACTTCACAGAGTTCAAGGCCAACAAGAAGTCTTTCAGTTCCAAAGCCTGAGCTTCTATGAAGGACTGGATTTAGTCAACATGCCACTTGTCAATCCAAGCAAATCTAGACAAGCTGACAGGCTGGCTCAAAGAATCCAAGACAGGATCCTTGCAGAGTTCTCTCTAAGAAGGAGACTTAGGCAATCAGGCAATGTCATCGGTCAACTGGATGCTGAGGTGGACCCTAAGATTAGTTTCATAGGGGAAACCTTGGCTGAAGGCCCAGTGGCAGAACCTGAGACCCTTGTCTCACCATCAACAACTGCTGCAGAGGTCCAAACTCCATCTGAGACACCTGCTGGTGAAGGTGTTTCTCAGCCTCTCTCTGGCCAGAGCATGGAAGCTACACCAAGCAATGAAGGCCAAGCCTCAATCCACCCTGAGTCACAAAGGTCTGTTGGTGACAAAGGGAAAAGGATAATGACTCCTGAGGAAATTGAGGAGGAAGAGAGAGAGAGGAAAAGGAGGCTAAGGGGAGAAAGTTCTTCTGGGTCATCAAAATTCATGCAAGCTGCAATCAGGGCTGCCCCCAGACCAAATACTCAAAATGATGAACAAAGGGCAGTCATTATTATTTACAGACCAGGAACTATGATGTTGATGAAATCATCTCCCTCCCCTTAGAAGAGTTGAATGAACTGGCTGACATGGAAGTGTCAAGAGATAAAGGAGAAAGAGGATGCAAGGTTACTTCTCCAATTCAAAGAGGAGAAGAGACAGAAAAGACTTCACAAGCATACTCCCACTCTCTCTCCAGTTCAAGAAAGTCCTGCACAGGAAGATGTGGCCCACAAGAACCTCAGGTAGATAAAGAAGAGGATAGAATCAAAATGATAAACTACCTGAGTGCCACAGGCTTCTATCAGGCAAATACACTTCTTCCCCTGTCCTATGACTTCATTGAGTTCGAGTACTTAAAGCAACTTGAGCTTGAGTTAGTCAAAGAAAGAAAAACAACCAAAAGGAAGCTAAGGGAAGAAGCTGCAAAGTCAAGAGCCATCATTCAAAAGAATGCAAAGAAGTCTGCTGACAGACAAAGAATGATGAGCTTCTTGAAGTCATATGGATTCTCCGGAAGGAGACTTGGTCCCATGTCTCTATCTACAATGGATGAGCATATAAGGGTAATCAAGCAGAAGATTAAAAGTGGTGAACTCATTGACTTGCACTCTCTTCCAAGTCAAGTCCCACCTGAAGTGGAGGTCAAGTTTGAACAACCAGAGACACCTGAACCAGAACCTCCAGCTGAGCCTCAGCAAACTTCATCTTCTGATCCAGACAGGGTCAAACTCCCTCTCCTTCTGAACCTGTGAGGGAGGAACACCCAACTGAGAAAGACACTGATGATCAACATGGTGCTGCAGACCAGTCTTCTCAGTTAAAGACATTAAAGAGGAAGAAGAAAATGGCCTCTAAACCAAAGACTAAAAAGAAGAAGCCAAAGTCATCTACCTCTACACCCCAGGCTGAATCAGATCAACCTGAGGAAGTGCATGATGAGGCAGCCCAATCAACTCCTATGCAAGTGGCTCCTCTAGCAACTGAGACACCCATCTTATCCTGGACTTACTCTACCAATCCAGAAAGATGGAATGTTATCAGAGATCAAGGTGTTGAAAATGTCTACTCATGGCAAGACATAATCAACTTACCTCTGCATGATCTCTTTGAAATGAGAAGATACTATGAGAGTCTTGATGATCCTGACCATCAAATGAAGAAAGGGATGGTCTTGATTATTCTGAAGACTACAAACATTTAAAGATCTTCTAAGTGTTTTGGTAGCATCAGCCTAGGGGGAGTTTGTAAGGATTCCTGAAGTCTGATGCAACCCAAAACTGCCTAAGTGTTTCAGCAACATGCACTAAGTACTGAAGTGAAGAATGCTTCGGAAGAATTACACAAGCATTAGAAAATACTCTAAGTGTAATATCTTCCGAAGCCAAGACCAATATCTTCCGAAGCCTAACATGAAGTCTTCCGAAGCTTGAAGAGACAAAGTCTTCCGAAGCTTCAACCTATGAAGACAGATTTCTTCCGAAGACTTTTAGTACACATGCTTTATCTGATGTACTGTTCCATAAAGCACCTTTTCCGCTGCGTCTCTGATAAGTCACCAACTTACAAGAGTTGGTGAAAAGGTCCATGCTTTTGGTAACTGTACATTGAGGTCTTGAGTCTGAAACTTTCCACTTTATGTACTTTATCCTTTTTGTAATGTATAAGGATGTGAGCTATGGCATGTCATAGTCACAAGGTCAAAAGGCAGATATGCCTTTTGATCCTACAATTGATTTTGTTAGTGTCTAGTCAATTGTATCCAGCTGGCTTTCATAGTATAGCCGGCTGTAGGTTGTAGTATAAGTATTCCAAGTTCTTGTATCTTTCTTAATGCTTGTAACACTTGTAAAAGAACTTGAGAAAGCAATATACTGCTCCCTTGAAAACTATACTCTCTTGTTCTGTCTCTTGCTTTACTTGTGTTCTCTGTATCACCTTTGGTTACCTAGTTCACTGTTTGATTACGTTTAGTTAATCTTCTCATTGTGTTGTTGTGTTGTAATTGTGTTCAAGCCCTTGAACGATCCTGCAAGTCCCATAACTTTTTTATCGTTAATAAGTAAAGTAGCAGGAAATCCTTGGTATATTACTGGGCTGACAATCCTCACCCTTACGATTGGAAGTCAATCGGATGCAAGAAAAAAAAAACAAAAAAAAAAAACATGTACAACAAACTAACATGTTACGACTTGGTATGTTTTGGTGGAAGGCAAATAACAACACAATCAGTTTTGATTGCAAAATCACTTTTGTTATTACTTTCGAAATTAGTTTAACTATCTATTTCAACGCACTTTCCTATGTTTTACAATTGTTATTATTTAAGATAAATAGGAACTCTTAAACTCACTAACCATCGCATTGACACTTTAGTATGTTTTTTCAAGTCGTTTATGTCATGTGCCCTAGGAGCACAAAATGGGTCGAGCATAAGTTATTCAAACTTTCATTCTTTACGTTTGGTTTTATACATACATTTAAACAATGGTTTGGGCACGTGTTTTGCGTATTTTACATTTTGATACTTTGAGTTTGAAATATTTACTAACGCTTATGCAATGCTTTAAAGTTTTAAACTTTGATTATTATTAATGTTCAATATAGAGTTGTTTTTTGAGACTATTACTTGGGTCCTGGTTTGTTTACACGCATCGCGGTAAAACCCCGCACAATGGATTTTGAGGGTGTGACATTGAGGCGGCGACAAACAGTCTGACGAGCATCGACTAAGGTGTAGCGAGTCGGCGATGGGAGGTTCGATGTGTGGAGGTCGATGGTTAAGAGACGTGTTTTTAATTTAAAGGGGTAACGTGATAAAGAATTTCATTTAACATTATGTTTGTAGCTTAACCATTCAATGTTGATTTTTCATTAAATTTATGTCTTTCTCAGACAAACACTAGGGTTGTAATTCCTTATATGGACATATTAATACGACACGATACAAAGCAAACAGTTTCATCATGTTTGAGTTTAGTAAGTTTCGTGTTGTTTAACAGGTAGACACGTTAAAGACACAATAAATTATGTCTTAACAAATCAAACACCTGTAACCTAACAAACATTTTAAATATTTTATATTTTTCGCTTATTAGAATATATATAATATATATATATATATATATATATATCTATATTATATATATATATATATATATATATATATGTGATAAATGTTATTATGTTCACGTTCAATTTAAAAACTTTATCCTTTTTCCAACCGCTTCCATAAAATACGACTACCACAATACACTGATCGAGTCTTCGACCACTACCTGAGGCATCTTCATATTCCGTTTGTTACCTCTATAAACAATGTTCTCGGATAAAATACTTTTTTATGAAATTTTTTTAATATCAAAGTTTATCATGTTAATGTTAAAGATTATGTATTATTTAGGACTTTGATGGACTTTATTAAGTTTTGTTTCATTAAATGTGTGATTTCAATTATGTCTCTTAACGATTCTTATTGTATAGCCTTCTTCTAAATAGGGTTGTGATTGTGTATAAAAAAACGACGCAATTAGTTATCGTGTCGTGTTCGTGTCCGCACTTATCATGTTCATGTGTTATCGTATCATGTCTGATCTATTATGTCGGTCCTAACAAACACCATCACCTTTTACAGATTCAGATGTAGCATTTTAATGGTTTCATTAAGAGTCTATCAAAATGCCCTTTAACTCTATAAAAACTTCTTTGTTTTAAAAAATTCTAAATAGTTCTTTGTTATTTAGGAGATGAAGAAATTTGACTAGAAATGTAAAATCTTTTGTAATTTGTTTCTAATTTTTCTAATACTATATGTTAAATGTTGAAGTACATTTGTGAAGTTTTTTCCTTTCTTGTTAAACTATGCAATAAATGTAATAAATAAGATTAATCTAGGTCCAATAAAGTTCGCGCGTTGCGTGAACGTCTCTGTCCGTGTATATGGCAGTGTGTTTGTATATGATTGTTGTCAATGAGAAGTGAAACCTGTTTGCAACTTCAATTTGGCTATCAAAAATGTACATTTGCAAGAAAAAAATTAACATACAAACACAACAAACCAAACCAAGGAAAAATCTGGCCTACAATTCTAAACACGTGTGAGCCACCATCGTGATTCATACAATCATCTACGGTAGCACCAAAACAAGCCGTTGAGAACATGGTGTTGATGTGTGAATATTCAACATGAACCGAGGATCACAAAACAAAGACTTTAATAAATCTGGCGGCTGCATTGGGAAATGCATAAAAAACCATCATTGATGTGGACCCAAATGTGAATGAACAAACTTTAGTTTTTCTGGAGGTCCAAGATCGCTTATCAAAAGGGTTTTACTGAAATGGTTATAACTTGGGCTGGAAGTCTCCGTTTTGGGCCTGGAACCAGTTAAAACGACCATGGGACCGAGGAGCACGTTTTCACAAATGCCATAGGTAGTTTGGGTCATCGTTTCGGCCCAAAAACAGCTTATTTTATGAGTTATTTCAATTTTTGTCTTATTTTTACATTTTGTTGGACTTTACATTTTGCCCAGTTTTTGGCATGTTAATGTTTTGTGACCCATTCGACTTTGGTTTTATTTCTTTATATGCTTGTAAGGAATGGGTGAAATATGATTGGAAGTTTATGAAAAAATATGTTTTTCTCTCTATCACAGTGTGTGTTAGTGTAAACTCTGATTATCGGTATTCTTTATGAATCAACAATAGTTAAAAAAATTGTTCCTGATATTCTCGTGAATCAACAGTTTCAATTATCTATCTTTCTGTTTCCGATTGCATCAATCATCCTTACAACACTTATTATATCAAAGCCTGCGGTTTGACAGAAATAAGGTTAATCACCCGCGATACCAAGAAAGTGCTCCACATAATTCATAAATTTGATCACATCTACCCAAATCTAGATTACCAGGGGAACATACGACCCGACCAAACTTTGGTGATCGTAAAGTCTACCATTAATAAGCGAATGTGATCTTGGTTTTCCTTGTAGCATTGTGATCACCTAAACTTGAGCATGAGGCGATGTCCAAAGTGGGCACATTCAGACACCTAAACTTGATATTTTATCTATTTTGAGACAATATGTATTTAGACACGTCATCATCTATATATATATATATATATAATATATATATATATATATATATATATAATATATATATATATATATATATAACGAAGTTATGAAACACGGGTTCATGATTGAAGGTATTACCGCCATTCCATATGATGTTGTCAGTGATCTTAAAGTTTAATTCCAGTTTAATGGAATTAAGAAATTAACATATGATCTTAAACTAATCCATTAATTGTTCAACACCCACTTATAGAAACTTCAGATAATTCAAACTCATCAATAATCTGACATAAATGTTGTCAAGATTCCTTTACTAATACCTTTTGGTGAACCTGGTTTCAAATTAGAATCAAACCCAGATCGATCAAGCACTTATGTGTGTGGATAAAACCTGATTCTAACGTTCGAGCAACCGCTCTATTTTTGGTTGGCTACTCTTCTTTCTCTCCCACCTGAAATGACGAACCATCTCAAATTGAAGTTTGCAGGTGGTCTCACTGAAAACTAAGTGTCGCCACCAAACCATCTCCACCGCGATTGTTATTGCCAAGATGCAACCATCATACTCATTTTGAGTATTTACTAATTGTATCCTACTTCAATATCATCTATTTTTTTCATAGTCTACTATAAGGTAAATATCTTTCACTTACTATCAATCAAATGTCTTCTAAAATGCATGATCATGTATTGATTATATGAACATATATGTGGTTGTCGTTTTTATCCGTGTCTTTTTGATAAAATTTAGATAAACGCTTGAATGAACAACTTTATATATGTTTATAAAGTTTAACTCAAATGAGATTTCATTGAATTTTTCTTAACTTGCACCTTTACCCAGTCTAGTGTATATAATTTGTGACATAAAGTCCTCAAATGTATCTTAGTTGCTCATTATACTTTTCCTAATAACAAAACGTCTTAAATCTGATTTGTCAAGCACCACAACGTTGATTATTTTATTACAAAAAAACACACTTTCAATCTAGTGAAGAGAAAACCCACAAATTAGAAATCCATTTACTAAATTAAGAAATTTTCCCTTTTATTGGCTAAAAAGTTTGATTCTACTGATATAAATTGCTCCAACCGGTGAATGAATTTATGAAATAATTACAATTACAATATAATATTTTTTAATCTAAACAAGGCTTAAACTACTTAAATTGCTCCAAGTAATTGGAATGTTTAAAGTATATTAAAAAGATAAAAATACCCCTTTTAATCTTTCTTTCTACCTCTCAAGTCCCAACCCTAATCAAGTTTCCCGTTATCAGGTTTCTATATAACTTCAAAATAAGAAGTTCATTCATCAAGTTCAGATCGAATTGTTCTGTTAACCCATAAAATGAAAAAAAGATTGCTAAAAAGGAACTGTCGAAAGTCACCCAAGTATATTTCTAATGCATATTATATATATATATATATATATATATATACATAAAAGTGGATTTTATTTGAAACAACACTAGTTATTTATTTATAAACATACAAATGAAGTGTTTTGGGTCAAGCCAACCCGCACCAAAACCTATCAGTTTTGACCTGAAGCCTTTGCACTGATGTTTGTGATTCATATCTGTTTTGAATCTAGGAAAGTTTTAAGCAGTTTCCCATAGAGGCTTCATACATGCCTGAAGTTTTAAAGAGGCTATTTCTTGCAAGGCAAATAGACAGGGTTTTGAGAAAGGAATCACAGTTGATTTTGTGTATATTTCTTTTAAAGTTCCATTTCACCATCCGAGTACATGCCTTATTTTTTGACGGATTATGCTTATGCTTATGGTAATCAACATGTTAATTAATCGAGAAACACTGTAGCTATGTTGCTTTTCTTCTAAGCCACTTATATTCTTCTTCTTGGATGACCATTCAACCTGTTCCATTTGTAACTCATATTTTGTCCCACTTGTTTGAGGTAAGAAAATCCAAACTGACCCATTTATAAAGTAAATGGATCAAACTCCCACCTCAAGTGAATGTCACTTGCTAAATCAATTTCATGTTTTTATAACTTATTTTTACAACTTAGAGGGCGTTTGGTACAGTTTTTTACAGCTAGTTTAAATTTGCATCTTTACTGTAGGCGGACAAGGCACAAAAAATCTGGTTTCAACGAAATGCTGAATCAATAGAACTGATTGTAGATGAAAACGACAGTGAGGATGAAAGAGCGAACAACATCAGGAAAAAGAAAGCATGCTCTGCCCAACTTAAAAAGCTACAACAGGTTTTCCCTTACCGTCAAATCTTGTTCTCATTAATGTATTAAACAAAAAATGTATTGTTGATTGCTGATTTTGACGAATCACCGTCCAGTCAAACTGCAGGAACTCAATTTGTTGCTTTTTCGTCCACTGCAACCTAAAACATTCTCCAGTCGATATTTGGCAGGGGTGTATTGAAACAAGCTTTGCCGTTGTTTATCTTGAAGAATATATAATCAACCCCCATAAAACACTAAGCTTCGTATGACATCCTAACATCTGATTTTTTTTTTCTGTTGCAGGCTGGTATATTTCACCCCTTCTTCAGCAGCAACTTAAAGAATTAGCAAGGCAGACATTGGCAAACTCTGGGAACCCAGAAGATAACAACAACAAGAAGAAAATGGTGGTTATCGGTCAGGATTGCATTGACTACTCCAAGCACTCAGGAATAGCGGTCAGGAGGTAATGTTGTCGAATCAACACCCCTTTCTTTTCAACTTTAAAATGGCATGGTGTGAAGATATTAGATATAATGTATTTATATGCATACGCCATGTCACATCTTAAAGACTTCATTTTGCATTTTCAGGTTTCCATGGACACTAAAGGTGCTGCAGAAAAGCGAATAAACTTAGAAAACCTAAGAAGAAAAAGAGAAGAAGATAAAAAACGTATATTTGTTCCTAAAAAGATCTTTCATTTTTCAACATATAATCCTGCTTTTATCTTGTTAACAATACTGCATTTTGCCCATCAGGTTGCATGATCAAAAGAGAAAGGAAAGAAAAAGGTTAAGAGCAGGAGGCGATTAGTACAGAGACGATCCACAACCATGTGTTTTCATACTACAAGAGGTCAGATTTTCCTGCACAAGAATTGTATTGTAATGAACACAAACTATCCCTTCCTATACCAAATGACAGTGAAATCAATTTGGAACCTTGTTATCTACTTTATTCAAGCATGGAACTGAAATCATCAATATACTTTTGTGCTAATATTATATATATATATATATATATATATATATACATATAGTTTTATAACAGTTTAGTCCATGAACCTAAAAATGGGAAAACGGCAATCAACAACCTCAAAAGTAACGGTGTCTGGCCTCTTTTCACTCTTGTGCTCATTGCACCCTTGGATTGCTTTCGGTTTCCAGCTTTATTAGATCTTGTTGGTCTTCGATCCAGTTCTTCCCAGCCACCAAAACTGGAAGACGAAGCACTGGTTTTGTTATCATTGGCCCATCTCCAGCAACCCATGTTTGGTACCCTGCTGCCCTCTTTCTTTCACTTTCTTGTACATATTGTGCTTCTTCAGGTTCATTGTCTAAATGGACATAAGTGGCGCCACGTGGTGGTGGTGGTGGTTGTTGTTTTCTCTTACTCCTGCTGCGTGGGCGCCTTGTTTTAGTTTTTGTGTTCCCCTTCCCCATAGGTTTGAAATAACAAAGAGAGTGCGGATTGGGCCATGGGAATAGCTAATGCCATGAGAAATGCTTGTGGTCCTGATGTCAGTAGAAAAGACGAGATTATCGCAGGAAGCATCCATCCAAATGATGTGAATACCTGCACTGGTTGGTTACACATGCATACGAACATATATCAGTTCAGCTTCTGGTAGGTGATCCGTTAGTGGATCCAACTCAAGAAATCAAGAGAGGAATAGACAAGCCGATTGGGGCAATTTTCTCATATCATTCCATAAAAAACTAGAGTTTAAATACATGAATCAAAGCAAAAAAAAAAAGGAAAACATGGGTTTACTTTCCTACATGCATGCAAATAAGGGAAACGTGGAATTATGCTAAAAGTGCATCCTAGTCTACTGCAAAAGTGGAGGAGTGGAGAAGACTTAATCAAGCAATCTTTTAGGGATAGTGGTTTGTCTCTTGGACCGCCCAGTTGGGTCATCGATCTGCTGGATATTTGGGTTTATCATGATGGGCCGGTTCGTATCAGCTTCATTCTGAAGCAGCTCAAAGTGGGACTTTTTACAGGGCGGACATTCAGGTAATAATAATAAGAATACCTTAAAAATCGAGACACCGTCAACGAAGTTGTCAAGGATGTGGAGCCACTGATCGGAATCATCATCATCATCATCATCATCATCATCATCATCATCATCGTCTAGTTCATCATCTTGTTCTTGAAAATCATGATTGAAGTGGAAATTGCTTGTGCGGAAGGTCTCGGCATTGGAGTCCCAGCGGCGATTATTTGCGTGCAGGGGTAGAGGAAGAGTAGGAGTAGGAGTAGGAGTAGGAGTAGGAGTAGGAGTAGGAGTAGGTGATGGGTTTATGTTGCAGAAGGTGGTCGGAGAGACCATGGGCCATCGTTGGCGACGGTGAGTGACGGGCAGCAAAGGCGGTGGTGGATGTAGGCGTGTGAACAACACCATGCGGCGGTTGGTGGGCGGTGGTTGTGGTTGGTGGGCGGTGGTTGGTGGATGGAGCTGCTTCAGTAGATTTGGTCTCCGACCGAAAACGATAACATTATCCACACACCACAACACAACCTCCACTCGGGATTCTTGATAAAACTAGAGCCTCGCTGTTCGCATTTGCTTCATTGCTTTTTCAATGCAATTACAACTATGCCCTCAACGATTTTCTTTTGCCCTAAAAACTTTCACTCTTTACTCTTTAACTTCGAGGGTTCAAAAAGGTTTTCAAAATTACTATTTTCATCCAAAAAAAAAGTTAAATTCATTAATTTAAATTGTTGAACATATAAATTCGCAAATTATTCTACAAAACAGAATCTCTTAATTACATAACTATAATTTAGTGAAACTGAATCACGATACAAAGAGATGACAACTAGAAGTGATGATTTCTATTATACAACCCTTTCGTAATGAGTTCACACTCACTACCTAAAACTAGGTACATTCTCCTCCCCAATCAATGAAGCCAACAATCTCGTGATGCAGTCATAATAAAAGGTTTTAAGATGAAATGTTCGATTTAGGTTTCATAAATAGACAAATAACACGTGAATGAAATTTTAATACTGATACATGTCTTAAAAAACTTATTGTATTATATAGCATGGATATAAGTTTAGAACTATCAACTTAACTTTAAATTTGAGTCAATACTATTTTACAAAAATCTCAGTTTTAATGTTTGGTTTCTACATGTTATGTAGTTTTTAAAATATAAATAAAAATAAACATGTTATAACAGCAGTTGTTTTGTTATAGGTAGCCATCTTTCACTCCAATATAGTATCATAACATCTTTCACCTATCTAGTGGTCATTACTCGCATTTGTTCCATCTTTTATAGTTTAATAAAAAAACATAAAAGATAAAATAAAATGTGTAAATATGTGTGAGTTGTGCATAACAAGAGCATCTCCAATAGAGCATTTTAGCTTTTACAAAGGCCACATCATCTTTTTTTAGACCAAAAACCATTTCCATTTTCTGTTTTCTTGAGCTTTACACATTCACGTTTAAAGTGCCATTTTTCACCAAAGTTGAAACACGTGACTTTGATTTTGTCAAAACCAAAACTTGTATCTTTAGTGGCAACTATATTTTGCCCCGTCTTTTTGACAAACTTCTTTGCTCTTCTGATTTCACTCGCCAAGGCCCACATTATGTCTATTCTTTCTAGGTCATTTTTATCAACTTGCTCGTAATCCTCATCTGCAAGA
Source organism: Flaveria trinervia (assembly GCA_025506515.1). Taxonomy (NCBI): domain Eukaryota; kingdom Viridiplantae; phylum Streptophyta; class Magnoliopsida; order Asterales; family Asteraceae; genus Flaveria; species Flaveria trinervia. Next base: position 33,421,866 of record CM046450.1, on the reverse strand, counting down.
TGACAATATCCAATCTTACCGGAAACTAAACCATCATAAGATTATACAACAGCCGCTAGAAGATCCATGTGCTTCTTAGCAACTTCCACTGTGACATTACCGAGATTCTTAGTCTTTAACTTTGTAGTATTTGCCTCAGAACTATATATTGGGTTCCAGATGACCCAAACGTTTCGGTTCCTGATGTAGTGGTTTGGGAAGGAGCAGAGGAAGTAGACACGAACGTTGTTCGTAATGGTGCTCCTGAAACAGCTGGAGTCTGAACTGAGTTGTAAAGTGAAGGATTCTGAACATAGGATCCTTTCTTTGACTTGTCTTTCATTTGCAGTTTTTCCTCCCTTAACTTTAAGATGAGGTCATTTATGTCTAACGTCGTAAGAATATTGTTTTGTCTCAGATTAGACACAAATGAATCCCATTTATAAGGCAGACCATCAGCAAAGCTTGAAACTTTATCATCCATAGATGTGGTTACACCATGAGTGTGCAACTCACTCATCAGATGATAGAATTTGTCAATAATATCATCCAGGCTCTCATTCCCTATCGAAGAGAAATTATCAAATTCCTTTTTGAGAGCTCCCATAACTTTTTAGCTTGCTTGTTTTCAAAGAACTGATAAAAGATGTCCTTCGGTTTCGACTGAGTCAACAAGGTATATATTTTCTTTTCAGCATTGAAAAGAATCTTTGAGCTTCACTCATTCCTCCCAAAGTCAACTTGACTCCATTAGCACTTACTGGTACCGTATAACCAGTCTCAATGGATGTCCAAAGATTTGAGTCAACTCCATTTAAGTAGATTTCAAACCATTGTTTCCACTGTGGGTATTCATCCAACGTTAAAAACTTTGGTGGTTTGTTATGGTTTCCAATCTCATTCTCCAGAAGTAGAAGGTTCTGGATGCGTGAGTCCTTTCTGGCAGTAAATGCAGCAAATTGGTCTTCATTGCTTTAAACTTGGTACTTTTAGAACATGACAGTTTCACTCGTGCGCTATGAGTATGGATCACTCGTGCGAATGAAGAATGCGAATGAATTCAATCGTGCGATTGAATTTAGTCGTGCGTATGAACAAGACGATTGGAATCAAACAACTGGAGTTGTTTATTCGTGCGAATGAGGGATGTGACTGAGTTCAGTCGTGTGGATGGAGTATACGTTTGAGTTCAATCATACGAATGGACCAAACGTGTGACTGAAGGCTGTTGTGTTTGAAAAATCGAATGTTTTGACACTTTGACACAAAATACGATTTTCCTAGGAACCCTAACCTACCGTATAATGAAAAAGTAAAACTTTAACGCCTTCAAACGTCGAAAACACCTTTTGAAGAAAAGTGGTGACTCTTTTGATTAAAACATAGGTTTTTGACACCAAAACTAATCGAATCAAACGCAAAATCACGAGCCAAGGCTCTGATACCACTTGTTAGGGTTAGGACTGTGTACGTACAGAGTACTAACGGATTCTGCGTTTAACCAGATCAAATAGTGCGGAATCCTATTTGATTGACGATCTAATCAGTGAGAACGATAACCTGATCGATATAACAATGAACTAAACGTTAAGAAAGAGTAGGAATCGATCAAGATCGAACTTTGAAGTTGGATTGGTGTTCAGGACACTCTGGAAGGCTAGGGTTTATGTATATTCGAAGTATCTCTCAAATTTTTTTTTTTCACGAATTAAGTGGTATTTATAGGTATGTAGTTTCCATTCGTAGCATGGTTCAGTCGTGCGACTGACTCATGCAATTGATTCATACACATGACTGAAGGTTCAATCGTGCGACTGAGTCAATCTTATGTCTCAATCATACGACTGATCCAGTCTCCTGGTTCAGTCGTACGACTGGTTCATAAGCATGATATATCATGCGTATGATCCATTAGCATGAATAATCACCCGACTAGGTTGAACACAATTCTTAATCATTATTGACTTAGAATTGTGTACAACAACCTCAAACCTATATAAGAAGTTCATACATATGAATCAAAGATAAATACACATCAAAGCATATACCATACTTCATTACATCATTACATTACACATATGTAAGACATGAAAGACTTTTACATTTAAGCACATAAACTAAGAACACATGTATCAACAAACTCCCCCTTGGACCTAATTACCCTATTGTCTAACATTCTTCATATGTTCTTGAAACCTCTTGTACTTCTCTTCTATTATGACTCCTGTGTGTATCTCGAACGCGAAGCAGAGCCGTATAACGTGTTGGAATTGAAGAGCTTGTACAATATCTTGCGTGTCATAGAATAGTGGCCACTTGTATAGAGTGTAAACATCTTCAGCAGACAAGTTGGTAAGCCACATTGGGTCAAATACCCTAATAGTCTCTATCTTTCCATCTTTGTTTAGAACTATGACTGCTTCTCCCGTCCTCCAATCATAATACCACCATTTGAAGTGTGGAGTGAAGTCCTGAGGCATCTCCCATAAAGGAATCTTAGACATATGCGTGGGGGACTCCACTTCAACACTACCTTTGGTATTCTAGAGATAGGATCAACTTTAGTCTTATGAATAAAACATTTAGGTTGTTAAGGCTTAACGTTGACCTATCTGGTGTGGTATTCTTTCTTCAGAGCTATTTTAAACCATCCCGACATCTTCCTCGGGTGGCATACAAAAGATCTAAGCATGCCAGTCGGTTGAGCTCAAAACCAGGAAGAGTCTTCAGATCATGTGGATATTTTCTAATGTCTCTTGACTCTGTAAAGTTTGGTGTAGGCATTTTGCTTTAGGGGTGTGCTCTGGGCTTTCATTTCAGCAAAACAAGCTGCCCATTTAGCTTTCTTAATATCAACATTTGCATCTGAAGCTTGAGCTGTACTTTCATATTTCTCTTTTTCTTTCTCTATCTCCTCCAACTTATCTAAAGTAGCACTGCCAAAAGTTTCACCCAAGTTGGGGATAAAATTTCCCTTAGGGTTAGTGTACTCAGGATAGTGGTCAGCTGTGACATCTTTAATCTCTATTTCATCCATATCCTGTAGCTCCTTATCACTTGGAACATTGACTTCGGGAGCATCTTTGATCAGAGTATCTGGATTTAGTTGGAACATGTCAGCAAGTTGCTCATCTGTCAGATCATGGATGATCTCTCCTTCTTCAGGAGTGTAGCTCACAGATCGTCTTACGATCCCTTGCAATCAGAATCATAGAGTTGAGTTTTGATTTGTCGAAGGGGACGCGATCATATTCATCTGGCTGTTGAGCTTCATCTGTTTGATTAAACATTCAACACATCACACATAAATCATTAATCAAGACATTTAAACATAAATAATCATTAATTACATATGTATTACACAATTCAAGTACAAAGGTTTCAAATACATAAACATCTAATCATTATTTTGCCTTGATCGGTTGTCTCTTCAGCTTGAGGAGCTGAGGATGAGGCTCTTTGATCCTGATTTCGCTTGGTGAGCTCTCCTTTGCTAATGGATTTGAGGCTGATTCAGCACCATCACCTTCTTGATCATCCTCATTATCATGATCAACTCATTTTCCCCTTTCACTTCCTCCCACTTCCTCCTCATCATCATCTTCTTCATCATCGGTAAGCTCATCTTTAGATCCCTTCAGCCTTAGCATAATATTCTTGTTCCTTTTCTCCAGTCCCTCAATCCTTTTCACCGATGCCAACACCAACTCGTTTTGAATCTTTAGTGCATGGTGGGCTCGGCCTAAAGCTCTCTCATACTGTGCATTCTTCTCACTAGGCTGAGCTATGTACTTGGCTTGAGCTGCATTTACCCCCATCAGCTAGTTTATATGAGTAGCTCTAAGATCATCAGTTGCGATCAACTTTAGCACGATGTGGTTTAGGCTTGCCAGCTGTTCCTCTAACCCGACCGTGGGTAGAGTGGAGCCATGTGTCATTGGGGATTGGGTGGATGTACCGACTTGTTGAGTGGTGGTTGTGGTGGTGGATGTGGTGAAGATGGGAGGGGAATGGGAGTGGATAGTGGTGGAGTAAAGTTTGGGTGTGGGTGAGGTGGAGGTAGGTGTATGAGTGGTGGTGGTAGTGTCAGTGGCTGTGGGAGTGAGAATGGGTGTTGTGGTGGTAGCTATGGTAGTGGTGGTGGCTATGGTAATTAGGGTGATCCTCTGCCTCTGCTCTTTTTGATGTGGGGTTGGACCATCCTTTTCTTCCTTGAGCCTTTGGCAATAGGAGCTCCCCCTGAGCTGATAGGCTGGTTAGGTGTGTATGTGGGATCAGTGACCTCAGGATCATCACCTGTAGTACCAGTTGGGCATCCACCAACCGCCTCTATCTCTTTCTTGGTAGCAATAACCTGGATACTTGCTTGCCTAACAAGAGGCTCATCATCTGACTTTTCTTCATCATCTAGTAGAAAGTCAAGGTGGATAGCTGCCCGCTCAGAGCCACTTGGAGCATCTGAGGTACCTTGTGGAGATGTAGTAGAAGTGTTAGGGCCCTTGGTTGACTCACACCAGCATTTCTACCACCTTGACTGTCATCAAGATCCTCATCATCGTGTCGTCTCATCGGTGGGTACCACAAGGGGCTCAACATCAGAATCACTATCATCGTGACGCCATTTCTTGCAAGCAGGCACCACGTAGTCTTCCGTGGCCAAATGCCCAAACAATGTCCTGACTGGGGGCTTCACCTGCTTCCCCTGGTACACCTTCATTCTTCCAAAAGTAGTGTCATCCATCACTCTAGAATAACAACATCATCTTTCTCCTTTGGTAGCATAAGAAGCTTCTCATCTAGAATCATCTGTAAGAACCTAGGATACATACAGAAGCCTTCCTTTCCCTTGGCCTTGATGTTCTCTATCAGGTACGAGAAGAGCATGTGAGAGAAACTAAACAGGTGGTTCAGTACTAGTGCAACGTATGCATTCTGGATTTGGTCAGACATCTCATCGAATCCTCCTCGCCTTGAAGCTATGAACTTAATGATAACATGAGCCAAGTACTTGAACTGGGGGCACATGTTGCTCTTGTTGAGCACACCTGCATTGATGTCCCCAATGTACTTTATCCTTTGAAAACATCCACGCATAGTCAGTAGATGCAACTTAGTAGGATGGGCTCCGTCTTCCCCCAAGTCTAGGACTCTCCTTAGGTCTTTTTCACGGACCTCAATGTCTTGTTTAAAAATGGAGCTCCGAATACAGTAGGGCTCAACGGACGTGTCAACCGAGGCACGTTCCTAGAAAGCCTGTTGTATCGATCTGTATGGAGTGCAAGGTGTAGATATGGCCTTGTAGATCCTCGATCTTCGCAAAAAGGCTATAATTCCAGCGAACTTGGAAGCGTTCAATAAGTAGCATCTAAATGAGCACAGATGTTGTGCTTGGTGCTCATCGTCCATCTATCAGCCATGTTGCTACAACACAAGAAACATATACATTAGATTTGTGCATAACAGAAGACAGTTGGAACTTAAACTGTTTTGATCAAATTGGTTCAGTTGTGCGATTGAACCATACGACTGAGTTTTAATCATACGATTGAGTTCAGTCGTACGATTTAGCCTGCGGCCGAGTTCAGTCGTGCGATTGAGCCTGCGACTGAACTTAGTCGTATGCTACACATGCGGTTGAGTCAGTCATGTGACTGAGTCGCTGATTGATTCACTCGTGCGATTGAATCGTGCGCCTGGCTCAATGGTGTGACTGAAGTTCATCAGCATGACCATTCGCATCCTTCACTATTGAACACCATGGACTTGAATCTTTGTCAAAAGCATGACATTATACTTCGAGTTTAGATTCATTTGGACCGCAGAGACTTGAAATGGCACTTAGTTTCATTTAAATCAACATTAGTGTCATTTAACTGGTCTATTCTTAAGAGTTAGTCTCGGTTCTAGCTTTTAGCATTATCGGTCCTTAAAGGTGCGATTAAGACGTTCATTTTGGCCAATTTCAGTTGCAAAGTATCTATAGATGAGTAGAAAACACGTTAGGATCATAATCAGGCAGTAATCTCAGTTAAACAAAATTTGAGTAGAGTATGTATGTGTATGGGCGGTTTCAAAGAGTTTTGAAGGGCGGTAAGGGTTACGATCGACTGACACCTTTATTTACATTGTTTTAAGTTTCAGTCGTGCGACTAGACCCATACACATCTTCATTTGTGCGACTGGGGTTCAGTCGTGCGAATGGCTTATACTCCTTCATCCATTCGTACGATTGGTTCAGTCTTGTGGTTCAATCGCATGGTCGTCCCATACTCATGGTCCAATCGTGTGACTGGCTCATACTCATGGTTCACACGTACGATTGGCTCATTCTTATGATTCAATTGTGCGATTGGCTCATACTTATGAATCAATCGTGTGATTGGCTCATACTTATGAGCTTGACCGCATACACTTTCAAACACAAAAAATATTAACTTTTGATATATAATATTATGACCTATGATCATCTCAGACATGACCCTTTTAATTTAACATCATTTGATCACCTCAGACGTGATCCTTTTAGTTTAAAACTGATTGGTCACCTTAGACGTGACCCTTTTCAGTGAGTGATTCACAGATTTCATCTAGTGTATAGTCCGACATCTACGCAACAAAACACTAGAAAATAGAAAAAAACTTGAAATTTAAAATAATACACGACATATTTTTGTGGTTTTGGGTTTGAGATGGATGGAAACCATTTAGAATACATCTAACTGATTTTACTTCCTTAGCAGAACAACTTCAAGTTAGTTTGATCATTTCTGAAAAGATTCATTATGGAATCATACAGGTATATCATAATCATTTGGGACCTTTTTAATATGCACTTTGATGCTAGATTCTTGTTTTGTCTGAGAGTCAATAGCACTTTCAAGAAAGCATACTAGAGCTATAAGATGCACACAATGATTTTGACTATCAAGAGTTGCAGGCACGATGATTGTCTGTATATTCGTCTACTTAAATTCATACACAGAATTTTGACTCACATTGGAGATGAATTAGGTTTAATTATTTCAACAAGCATTTGTGGATCCCACACTTATATGGTAATCAACATTCCTCAGGAGATTTTTGAGTGATCTACGGGTATTTGACAAGAAGAAACTATTCTAAGAGCTTTCAAAGAGATGCCAAGCCTCAGGTCAGTGCCATCACACAGTAGAGAGGCGCTAACAACAATGAATTCTAGAATATTTAGGTTATGCTTATCCTCAGGTCAGGGCCACCGCATAGCAGAGAGGCACACAACCTATCTTCTTGTTAGAGCATTTGTTTTTCTTTTGCACATAACGCACCAACAACATTAGTCATTAGCTTGATTGCACTTAGTAGTTTTTCCATGTGCTTTGCTCATATTTATGGTCATCTGCACACATTTCTGGCGTTTATTCTGTTCGTCACCCCTTATTGGAAATGCGTTGATTGTGTTAACCAGGGATAAGATATGAACCCACAACAAGTTGAACAAATTAGTTTGAATTTAATTCACCAATGAAGTCTACTTATCTATTGTGTTGAATCTGTCGACACATCATATAATGAACTAGCAACCTCTAGGTCTACTTTCTCTATGTTACCTCAGCAGCAGACTAGTTTTACTATCATTTTCCTTTTGTTGTGCTTAGACTTCTCAGACTTGTAATTTGAATATAGCATGTTGAGCAGACTAGTTTCAAAGTCCCAAATAATTTGTTCCCTATGTACTATCATTTTCTATAAACTTTGAATCAAAATCACAGATTTGATTTCATTTGTTTTAGCTAATATGCCCCCCCTTGTTTTTTTAAGTAAATAAATACTGCAACTAAGTAAATACTAAACTAAACTATTCACCCCCTAAAATTCTAAAACCGAAAATCTTTTTGTATTTTTGGATTTTAATAGGCAGGAAATAAAATAAAAGAAAATAAAAAAACAACTAAGAAAATAGTTGTCGGACTAAGAACTTTCTTCTTCTTGAATCACACCACTTTTCTTTTTCATGCCATAACATCTAACATATATAAAAACCAAGGTTTATAAAATACTTTTGTATAGAGGTCAGCGTGTTAAAAATCCGTATTAATTTTAACAACATCGGTTAATTTTTTTTCAAAACAGTCACGTATAAAGTGATATTTAATACTGATGTGTTTAGTTTTTGGTTGTTGGACCGGACTTTTAGTTACAGCAATTGCAGCAGAATTATCAACAAAGATTGGGGTGTTAGAAAATTGCAAACCGTAGTAGCATATTTACTGTTGAATCCAAATGATTTGCGAACATCAACTTGTAGTAGCAACATATTCAGCTTCACATGTTGATAGAGCAACTGATGTCTGCTTCTTACACTGCCAGGTTGTTAGAGGACCATGTACTGGACGGAGTACTAACTGATCTACGTGTATACCGAATCAAATAGTACGTAATCCTATTTTATTGGTGATCCAATCAGTGAGAATGTTAACCCGATCGATATTAGATTAATCTAAACGTTGAGAACGAATAGGAATCGATCAAGAACAATCTATGAACTTGGACTGGCTTTCTTCGACGTTCAGGACGGCTAGGGTACGTGTATGAGTCGAATTCTTCCAAGTGTTCAGTTTTTCCATGAATTAAGTGCTATTTATAGGTTAGGGTTACTCATTCGTGCGACTGAGTCATGCGGTTGATCCATTTGCATGACTGAGTGTTCAGTCGTGCGACTGAGTCAATCTCCTGTCACAATTGTGCGACTGATCCAGTCTCTGGTTCAGTCATGCGACTGGTTCATTAACATGAAGTTGTTCATGCGTATGGTCCGTTAGCATGGACCATTCGCATGAGAACTTCACACGATTAAGTTTATGCACGTTCCTAAATCATTATTGACTAAGAACTATGTAAACAATCACAAACCTATATAGTTAGTTCAATAAGTGTTAACACACAATAATTAATGAAATATTAAACATTATAAGCATAAACCACACATTGTATTTCATTCAAACCATCCAGTTACATATATGTAAGACATGAAAGAATTTTTACACTAAGCTCATAAACTAGGTACATATATATCTACAAACTCCCCTTGGACCTAGTTTAATCTATTGTCTGACATTGTTCATAAGCTCTTCAAATTCTTGTACTTCTCCTCTCTTATAACTTCTGCATGTATTTCAAAGGCAAAGCAGAGCCGTATCACATTCTGGAATTGGAGAGCTTGTACAATATCCTGCGCGTCATAGAATAGTGGCCACTTGTATAAAGTGTAGACATCATCAGAAGACAAGTTAGTTAGCCACATCAGGTCAAATACCCTGATAGTTTCCATATTTCCATTTCTGTTTAGAACTATGACCGCCTCACTCGTTCACCAGTCATAGTACCACCACTTAAAGTGTGGAGTGAAGTCCTGAGGCATTTCCCTTAGAGGGATTCTCGATATTACGCGTGAAGGACTCCACTTCAGCATAATCTTTGGCTTCCCAGTAATGGTATCAACTTCAGATCTTCTGATATACCTCATTGGTTGTTAAGGTTTGAAGTTGACCCACCTGGTGTGGTACTCACTCTTCAAAGCAGCCTGACATCTTTCGAGGATCAACATATTACAGCTTCAACTTGGCCGGCTGGTTAAGCTCAAAACCGGGTAGAGTCTTCAGATCGTGTGGGAATCTGAAGTACTCTATGCCCTTTTCTCTCTTCACGGCATATACATTCAGATCCTCAAAATAAGCCCATGCGATGATCTTGCCTGACACCTTTAAGTGTTTCTTGACTTTGTATAGCTTGGTGTAGACATTTGGCTTTTGTGCAGTGCGCATGGCTTGGATCTCAGCAAAACATGCCGCCCATTCAGCCTTTTTGATGTTGACATCTGCGTCTGAGGCTTGGGCTTGATCTTTCTTCTTCTCCGACTCCTACTCCATCTTATCCAATGTTTCAAAAGTATCACTAACAAGGGTGTCACCCAGATTAGGGACTACATTTCCCTCGTTGTCAGCATACTCTGGATAATGTTGTGCGGTGACGTCTTCAATCTCCATCTCATCCACATCGTTAAGCTCATTGTCACTATCCATGTCCACAGTAGGAGCATCCTTCACAATCTCATCTGGATTCAGTCGGAACATCTCAGCCAGTTGCTCATCAGTAAGGTCGTGAATTATTTCTCCTTCCTCAGGAGTGTAGCTCACAGAAGTCCTGACAATCCCTTGCAGATCAAGTATCATTGTGAGTTGTGACTTGATTTGTTGAAGGGGAGCAATGTCGTACTCATCTTGCTGAGATGTATGATCTATTTGATTTAAAACATTAAACACATCATGCATTAGTAAATAATCAAGACATTAAACATTAAATACGTATACATAAACATTCAAGCACATAAGTTTAATACAATATTCAAATTACACATAATTTAAATTACACAAAACTCTATGCATTACTTTTGTCTTGGATCATGTGTTCTTCTGCTGTCGGGGCTGATGTCGAGGCACCTGGATCTTGAGTCTTTTTGGTCCGCCTTTCATTAGCTCCTGTGCACCCGAAGCAGATGACTCTCCTCCTCCTTTAGTATCTCCTTCATCCTCATCATCACCTTCATCATCACCATTATCATCATCATCTCACTATCATCATCATCACTATCATCACCATCATCACCATCATCACCGTCTCCCTCTCTGATCTTCAGAGGCTCATCCTTTGTGCCCTTAAGTTTGAGCAGGATGGTCCTCTTAGCATCCTCCAACTTCTCAATCTTCTTGGTAGATAACAGATTTTGCTCCTTGAGTTGGGAAATCTCTTGACTCTGAGCAGCCATCTGCTGAGCTGCTCCTCAATCTGCTATGCATGTTCCTCAATCTGCTGTGCCTTCTGAGATATCTGCTGTGATTGAGTAGCAGTAAGCTCCACTAACTGTGTAGCCGAGCAGTCTTCTCATCATCAGTTGCTAACAGCTTCAGCACCATACGGTTAATGCTGAAAGTTGCTCCTCTACCCCACTGGGAGGTAGAGATTATCCTGATGGAAAGGAGGGGTGATATGATGGTCTTGCTTAGTGGCTAGAGGTGCTGGTGGTGGTAGTGGTGTATATGGGAGGTGGTATGTGTGTGGGTGGTGATGGGTAAGCTGAAGTGGTGGTGGATGTGATATGGGGAAGTGGTGGAGTGGCTGAGGTAGTGGTGGTGTGTGTTGTGGTAGTAGTGGTGACAGGTGGAATGGTGACAGTGGCAATGGGGGGAGAGGTGGTAGATGTAGTGGGTGGTGTGGTAGAGGTGGTGGCTGTGATGGTGGTGGTGATAAAGGTCATCCTCCTCTTCTTCATCTTCATCCCATGGGGTGAGCCATCCTTTTCCTCCTCCTGCCTCTGGAGGTGGATGCTCCCCCTGGGATGCTGCTGGGCTAACCTGGTGAGTAGCTGGGATCGGCTGATGTCTCCCTAGTCTTGCTAGGGTGTCCTACAACCTCCCGAATGCCTCGGTCGGTGGCAACCACCCTACTGCCCTCTGTCCTGGTTATGGGCTTCTCATCACTCTCTTCCTCCTCATTGGGAGTATAGAAATCCTAATGGAAACTGGCGGTGGTGGCATCTGTATGAATGGGTGGTGGAGATGTAGTATGTGCAATGCTGGCCCTAGAAACAGCGGGGCCAGAATCTCCACCAGTGTCTCCATCATCATCATCGGAGTCATCAGATGGAAGAGCAATCTGCTCAACATCTGAATCACTCTCCTCGTGGCGCCACTTACACCTTGCAGGCGCCATGTACTCCTCCTGGGCCAGATGCCCGAACAGTCTCTTTACAGGGGGTTTGAACTGCTTTCCCTTGTAGACCTTCATGCGGCCTAGTGTCGTGTCATCCATCACCTCAAATGATACTGCATCCTGGCTCTCCTTAGGCAGAAAGGGCAGCTTCTCGTTGATAATCATCTGAAGAAACCTTGAGTACATGCAAAATCCCTCTTTCCCTTTCGCCTCAAGATTCTCGATCAGGTATGAGAATATCATGCTGGAGAAGCTCAAGGGGTGGTTCAGCACCAGTGCCACATAGGCATTCTGAATTTGGTCTGATAGATCACCCCGTCCTCGAAGCTAAGCACTTAAGTATCATGTGTGCTAAGTTCTTGTACTGGGGACACATGTTGCTTTTGTTTAGCACACCTGCATTTATGTCCCCAGAGTACTTCATCCTGAGGAAGCATCCCCTCACAGTCAGAGGGTGAAGCCTGGTTGGGTGATCAGCATCGTCACCCAAATCCAGTACTCGTCTGAGATCTTCAGCAGTCACCTCTATATCCTACCCAAAAATAGTACTCTGGATGCAGTAGGGCTCACGAGATCGATCAACTGATGCACCCTCCTAGAAGTCCTCTGTATAGAACTGTAGGGAGTGCACGGTGTAGATATGGCTCTATGGATCCGTGATCTCTCCAGGAATGCTATGATGCCAGCAAACTCGATAAAGTTTCGAGTTGTGGCGTCCAGATGAGCACAAATATTGTGCTTGGTGTTAATAGTCCACCGATCAGCCATCAATCCATAACACATGAAGCATACAAGTGAGATCATCACATAACAGAAAGTAATTCATTCTAACTGTTTGAGGTCAGTCCGGTTCAATCATGCGATTGAACCATACGACTGGGTTCAGTCATTTGACCTATCATGCGACTGAATATAGTCGGGTGACTTATCATGTGATTAAGTTCAATAGGGTGACTGAGCCTGCGATTGGTTCAGTCGGCCGACTAATCTCATTCGCATTGTTCATTCGACCAACTGAGTCATTCGTCCAGCTCAGTCGTGCGATTGTAGATCATCCGGGTGTCCAATCGCATGACCGATTGTCTGTTCGATTGAGATTCAAATTTTAACCAAATCCTAAAATTAAACATCGTGTTTTGGTTCAATAGACTTGCAATAACCCTACTTAGCACCTAATAACCTTGATTTCAAAATTTTACATAGTTTTATTAGGTTATTTGTCCAATTTACCTCTCGGTTCTTGTTAGGACCGAATATTGTAATTTTGGAATCAAATCAACTCAAATTTGGTTAGATAGCACCGCATTGTACATGTGTAAACAACAGAAATCGTCAGAATATGAAATTGAAGTCAAGTAAGGTCAGAAAAATTTTGGCAGAGTAACGGCTCAATGTGCGATTTTAGGGCGATTGAGGGGGGGGGTGAGTATGTGCGATCGACTATGACCCTATTTATACTGAATCTGGTTTCAATCGGGCGACTGGATCCATTCGCTTGTTTCATTTGGGCGATTGGAACCAGTCGGGCGATTGGTTCAGTCGATCACTTTCAGTCGGGCGACTGACTTATTCGGACAACTCCATTCGGGTGACTGGCTCAATCTTGTAAGCCATTCATGTGAATGGTTCATGCTCATGCTCCATTCGGTTGTCTAGAGCATAAGTATGGTCCAATCGTACGACTAGTCCATACTCATGGTCCAGTCATGCGAATGGATCATACTTATGGTTTTGACTTTATGACCATTTGACATTTAACCCCATTTAACTATTGATTGAACATTATGAGTATTTGATCATCTCAGACATGATCAATTTAACTTTGAAAACTTTTGATCACCTCAGTCGTGATCATTTTAAGCAAAACACATTTTGTCACCTCAGATGTGACCCATTTAACATTTGAAAACACGTTTGGTCACCTCAGACGTGACCCTTTTAAGTAATATAATCCCATACTGAATTCCACTATATAGTCCGAATTACAACTCTAAATTGATTAAATGTTTAAACCAGAACAAAAGAAACTAACATTAAAAGACAAACCTAAAGATGTTTTTGTGATTTTATGTGAGGTGGAAGTCCTAAGATAGAAATCTAACAGATTTACTTCTTGAACAGGTAGCTTCAAGTTATTTTGACCATAGGAGGAAACGATTCATTATGGAATCATACAGGTAATCAAATCATTCAGGACGTGTTACCAAAATCATTTGATGCTAGATTCTTGTTTTTGTCGAGAGTCATTTGGAAATTAAGGAAATCATACTAGTACTATAAGACGCACACATTGATTTGGACTTTCAAAAATTGCAGCCATGATGATTGTCAGTATACTTGTCCACTTAAATCCATGCACAGACTTTTGACACAGATTGGTGATGGTTTAAGGTTTAATTATTTCAACAAGCATTTGTGGATCCCACGCTTATATGGTAATCAACATTCCTCAGGAGATTTTTGAGCGATCTACGGGTATTTTTGACAAGAAGACACTATTCTTAGAGCTTTCAAAGAGAAGCCAAGCCTCAGGTCAGTGCCACCGCACAACAGAGAGGCGGCAAACAACAATGAATTCAAGAATATATAGGTTATGCTTATCCTTAGGTCAGTGCCACCGCACAGCAGAGAGGCACAAAGCCTATCTTCTTGTTTGAGCAATTTATTTTGTTGCATAGATCGCACCAACAACATAGGTTATTAGTTTTATTGCTTTTTTCATTTTTCATCATGTACTTTGCTCATATATTGGTCATCCACACACATTTGTGGCGTTTATTTTGCTCGTCACCCCTTATTGAAACTCTGTTGATTGTGTTAACCTGGGATAAGATGATGACCCACAGCTTGTTGAAGAACTTAGTTTGATCTTGAGATCACCAACAAGGTCTATTTATCTATTGTGTTGAATCTACCGACACACCATCTAATGGTCTAGCAACCTCTAGGTCTACTTTCTCTGTGTTACCTTAGTAGTAGCTAGTTTTACTATCATTTTTCTTTTTATTTTTGCTTAGACTTCTCAGACTTATACTTTGAATTTCACATTTAATTCAATTTAAGTCTTTTAAAGTCCCAAATGCTTTGTTCCTGTGTACTATAATTTTCCATAGTCGTTGAATCGATCTCTCGGATACGATCTCATTTCTATTAGCTTGCCTGTCCTCCTCCCTCGTTTTTTTTGTTTTTTTAATACTAACTTAACCTATTCTCCCCCTAAAATTATAAAACCGTAAATGATTTGCGTTTTTAGGATTTTAAAAGACGAAGAATTGAAATCAATAAAATAAATTAAATAAAATAAGCTAGAATAAAAGAAAATAAAAGAAAAAGGACTTACGCATCGGACTAGACCTGTTCATTGTCTGGAATTACATCACTTTTCTTTTTAATGCCGTTGACCTCTAAAAAATATAGAAAACGTGGTTTATCAAAGGCTTTTGTATATAGGTCAGCGCGTTGAAAATCCGTATTTATTTTAACAACATCGATTAGATTCTTTTCAAAACAATCACGTATAAAGTGATTAATGCCAATGTGTTTGGTCTTAGGATGTTGGACACGATTTTTAGTAACGACTATTGCAGTAGAGTTATCAACAATATAGGGGTGTTAGAAAATTTCAAACCGTAGTCCCGCATCTGCTGTTGAATCCAGATGATTTGAGAACAGCAACTTACCGTAGCAACATATTCAGCTTCACAAGTTGACAACGCAACTGATGTCTGCTTCTTACACTACCACGTGACTAATCTTCTCCCAAAGAATTGACAACCTGCTGAGGTGGATTTTTAGTTCATCTTGCAGCCACCATAATCTGAGTCACTGTACACGGTAAGCTCGAAGTCATCATTAGGAGGATACCACAACCCAAGTGTTGGTGTACCCTTCAGATAACAAAATATCCTTTTGACCCCAATAAGATGGTTAACTTTTGGTTTTGCTTGATATCTTGAACAAAGACATGTTGCATACATAATATCAAGTCTTGAGGCAGTGAGGTATATGAGGGATCCAATCATTCCTCGATACATGGTGGCATCAACCAGATCACCATTCTCGTCGGGTGCTACATCATGATTTGTAGCAAGTGGAGTCCCAGCTGCGGAAGCATTCTCCATGTCAAACCAATTGAGAATATCCCCTACATACTTGGTCTAATGTAGAAATATCCCTTTTGGTGTTTGATCCACCTATAACCGAGAAAGAACTTCATCTCTCCCATGGCACTCATTTCAAATTCCGCCTTCATTACTGCTTCAAATTCTTTACATAATTCTTCGTTCTTGGAACCGAAGATTATGTCATCAATAGAAATCTGAACCAGCAGCAGATCACCATCCTTTTCTTTGATGAACAGTGTACAGTCAATTACACCTTTGCGAAATTCGTGTTTCACCAGATGAGTTGAGAGTTTTTCATACCATGCTCTTGGGGCTTGGTGAAGCGCGTAGAGAGCCTTATCCAGCTTGTAAACTCTGTCCCGATGATATGGATCCTCAAATCCTTCGGGTTGACTGACATACACTATTTCCCGGATTTCATCATGACGAAATGCACTCTTTACATCCAATTGATAGACTTTAATCTTCATGTAAGAGGCATAGGCTAGGAAGATACGGATGGATTCCATTCTTGCCACAGGTGCAAATACTTCATTGTAATCAATTCCCTCGACTTGTCGAATTCCTTGAACTACAAGTCGAGCCTTGCTCCTGATGATGACACCTTGGTCATCTTTCTTACATTTCAAGACCCACTTGGTGCCAATGACTTTAGCACATTTAGGTCTATCTACCAGTATCCATACACCTACCTTCTTGAATTAAAGAAGTTCTTCTTGCATGGAACTCACCCATGCCTCATCATTTAGGGCTTAACTGACGTATTTTAGCTCAGACTGAGACACAAAACAACGGTAAGCACCATCGTGAAGATACCCCTTTTCTATTACCGAGGCATAATCAGCTGAATATAGCTGATTTCCTGTCTGAACTCCTGATCTGACATCCCCAATGACATTGTCCAGAGGATGATAGACATTTAGGCGTGATCCAGGAGTGGTGGGAACAACTACCTCAGAATCAAGATTATGTACGTCTGATTCTGTATCTGAGGCAGTAGGAGTGTGAGTTTCCGAAGACTCAAAGGCATCAATGTCAGATGCTTGTGGACTTGCAGTAGTAGGAACCTGTTGCTCCATCATACATCATTTTGGCTGCTAACTCATCATCAGAAGTGGAGAGAGGATGTTGAAGGATTTGAAGAATCCATTATAGTCGAAAAAGATGGTGGGTCCTTTTCTAGCAGGAGGGGTGGTGTATCTCTGAACATCGACGCTACACCACACCTCTACTTGACCCGTTGAGTTGTTGTAAACTCTGTTATTTGGTATGTTGTATCCTAGAAAGATGCCCTCTTCAGCCTTCTCGCTAAACTTCCCATCCTGAGTTTTCTTTAGCAACGTACATGGTGCTCCAAACGGTTTGAGGTACTCTAGATTTGGTTTACGTTGTTGAAGTAACTCGTAACACGTCTTTCCATGACGTTTAACCACTAGAGCTCGATTTAATGTGTAACACGCATTGGCAACTGCCTCATTCAAAAATTGGATAGGCAGTTTCGAGTCTTCCAGCATTGTGCGTGCTGTCTTTATTAAGCTGTGATTCTTTCTCTCAGCAACCCCGTTCATTTGAGAGTGTAGGCGGAAGTGAACTGTTGCATAATTCCCTTTTCTTTGCAGAAAGCCTCCATCCATTGGTTCTTGAACTTGGTTTCGTTGCCTGAGCATACTGTCTTACCTTCAGCTTGTAGAGAGACTCCAGTGTAGTTACCAATTCTTTGAATGACTCAAATGTTTCTGATTTTGATTTCAGAAACATCACCCAAGAGAATCTTGAGTAGTCATCTGTAACTACATAGCAGTACGAGTCGCCTGCGATGCTTCTTGTACTGACTGGACCAAACAAATCCATGTGAAGAAACTAAAGAGGCAGTTCTATAGAATTAACTTTCTTTGCCTTATGAGACTTCTTTGTCTGTTTGCCTTTCTTGTAGGCAACACAAAAATCCGGGAGTTGGAAGTTCTTGACATTGACTCCTCGCACTAGATCATTCTGGATCAAGTGGTTCATCTTCCGTGGATTGATGTGCCCCATTATCCTATGCCAGGAGGAAGAGTCCTTCTCAGTAGCTTTTGACAAGAGGCACTGAACATGATGATCCATTGTGGAGGCCTTCATAGATCCAAGACGTAAAGGTCATTATACCTTGAGGCTGACATTAATACTTGTACATGATCGATATAAGTCACTTAACACTTTGTTTTCTCTCAAACTCACCTAGAACAACACTCAGGTAAAGATAGAATCAGTAAGAGTTGATCACAATACAGAAAGTAACAAAGAACACTGTTGGACAATGTCCACGTACTCTACATCGTTGGACAATGTCCACGTACTCTACATCATTGGACAATGTTCACATACTCTACATCGTTGGACAATGTCCACGTACTCTACATCGTCTGGACTGAAACACTCAAGATCATCAAAGTAGTATTGAAAATCACTTGAGTGTCCACTTCCTGAGACAAAGGCACAACTTTCCTGAAAGGAGTTATGTTAAGCCTGTTGAGACCTTAGAGTCTCAGGGAAAGTGATGTATGGTCCAGGAGAGCAGGATGGCTGTTGGTAGGTCAGGTAATGTTGAGGTTGTGGGGGTAATGAGCCTTCAGCAACCATTAAAGCGTTGATAGCAGGAAGACTCATGGGTCTGCTTGTTTGGTGGCCCTTCTTACTCTCCATCTCTAGGCGATATCCATCAAGGATGCCATAGAGTTTAGTCATGGTGAGAGTGTTCAAGTTCTCCGTCCTCTTGATAGAGACACATTAAAATGTCCACTCGTTTGGAAGAGAACTCATGAACTTTCTATTAAGATCTCTAAGTTCGGGAGTGATCTTCATAGACTGAAGAGAAGAGATAAGATCCATGTACCTGAAGTACTGCTGGCTGAGAGTCTTTCCATCAATATGAGTGAAGTTCTCAAACTGCTGCTTCAACGAGTCCTTCTTCCCGTCATTGGAGCTTGAGTACATCTGAGCAAGTGCATCAAATAATTCTTTGGCAGTCATGCAATGCTCAAATCCCACCATGATGGAGTTCGGTATTGCAGTCATAAGAATGGTCATAGCATTGCTGTCGATGTCCATCTTCTTTCTATCTTCATCAGAATAATCCTCTACAGCCTTTTCTATCATGACACTATTTCCACCAGGTGATGCCACCTTTGGCTTATACGGGCCATTGACAATGGAGTTCCACATCTTGCTGTCTTGGTATCTGATGAACCCTACCATTTTCCTGCTCCAAGACCTGAAATTTTCAGGAGTAATGATGGAGCCTTTGTCATGGTTCCCATCTCTACCTCCGACTTGTTAAGGGCCATTTTGTGTGAGTGGGTTGTAGGGAGGAGTGAAAAACAGGTTGATTTGGATGGTTAGATCATGCAATCAATAGCCTGAGAAGCTTTGATACCAATTGTAGGATCGATATAAGTCACTTAACACTTTGTTTTCTCTCAAACTCACCTAGAATAACACTCAGGTAAAGATAGAATCAGTAAGAGTTGATCACAATATAGAAAGTAATAAAGAACACAAGAATTAATTTTCAAGGTACTTTTATATATTGCTTCTCAACTCAATAATACAAGACTCTTACAAGCAGTTTGGAATGAGTTACAAAGAGAACCTATATATAATACTACCTACAGCCAGATATACTTTGATACCAGCTGGGACCTTATAGCTAAAGTCCATACTACAAGACTATAGTTTAAGGTATCTCGGATAAAGTTTTATCTGAGATTGGTA